>JAQPPZ010016697.1:1200000-1523219 GCA_028583015.1 Wollemia nobilis
TGAATTCATCGCACACGACATGGTTACTCCGGAAGAACAGATAAACTAGAAAATATCGCATGTAGGGGAGCCCATCGTGTAATCCTAGCGATAAGCGAAAAGGCATGTTTCTGGTGTTTACTCGGGCGAGAAAGCACGACGAGCGGCATAGGTGACCAGCGGACGAAATTCAGACAACCTAGGAGCTGTATTTCGATAGTAGTCGGCAGACCATCAAATACAACGATAACACGGCCTAGCAGACTATTTGACCGAAACAAGCGTTTACCACGGTGGATTTGAATTACGGTAAGGAGGTCATTTTCAGACATTCATATGTGATGAGCGATGTGAAGATAGTGTTCGACAGGGTGTTGATGTGAAGGTGGACCTCGACTGTCGAAGTGGCGATGCTCACGGCGGAGTAGCACGGTTCAATGGGGAGTTCGCCAACCTATGAAAGCCCACCGAATGCAGCGAATTTACACAATAAACATCTCGGTGATGCAGAGCCGTGACTGTGCGTTGTAGGGTCGCGATAGCAAAACGAAGGTCAATGAGGTAGTATACAAACGAAAAAAGACTCTGGCGGAAGGCGACGACCGAGTCCTACGTGGACGTCAAAACAGTGGAAGACAGTGTGTATTTGATATGGACGAGTGTCACATAGGGTGCGATAGTTTGAAGTTTTGGGAGTCGACGGTAGAAGTAAAATTTCATGGCAGGGATCCCATGGTGATGTAGTGGCAAATAATTTAAGAGCAGTGGCGAAGTCATAGAGGAAACAGTGTCGAGGTTGGGCTGTTGCGGCATCCACAATGTATACCACGACAGAACAACTTGAGTCGGATACCGCAGACAAAGAAATAACCTAGCATGGCAATATGGGGTTGAATTAGACTTAGAAAATGTCAAATCACCATACAAAAGAATGTTGCGTTAATAGCTGTGGGGAACCGAAAATGTCCTATCCAAGGCCTAAAATTATAATTTTCGATGGCGGTTTGGGATGGATTCAATCAGAACAGTAGGGGGTTTTGCGATAGTAGGATATAGGTTCCGTGGAATCCAATGCGCTCATATACAAAATGTAGTCGACGGCATCCACAACGAGAAACGGAGACCATCATGACGAAGCACTATCATAGCGGTAGTGTGTCTCACAGTGGCAAGAACCGACGAACGTAATGTGGCAAATTCATGGTAAGAATAATCAGGGTCTTAGATAATTTCTCAATCTCAGTGGCATGATGAACAATATCTGGATGTGAGTCGGCAGAAATCATGGAATGGAATGCGAGAAGAGTGACAGTGGCAATGTTGGACTCTCGCGGGTGGTGTCGGTAGGGGAATCTACTAAAGAATTCGACGTCAACCAGAATGGAAGCACAAGACACTATCTCCGGGCTAAAGGATGCAATGGAATGATTGTGTCTAAAAATAGTGTTGGGTGGTTTTGACACAGCAGGGAACACGACACACAATGTCGGAGAGGAGCAGAGGTGATGTACAGAAAATGATGCAAATACCAGGGACTGTGGGTATAGGCAAAGTGGCACAGTCAACGAAGATGCTAGTTCCCAATTATGGTAAACGAAGGCACAGTCGGGCACCATTGAACCTCGCACACGCAGAGCGTGCAGAAGAGTGGCAACCAAGCGGGGAAGTTACATGGCTTGGCGATGTTGGGGGACAGAGACTATTTTCAAACCATAGTCATTTAATCAAAGGAAGTGACCATTTAGATAATGCCTACGTGGCATGGATGGATGGGTGCTTCCCCACAGAGCGAGGCCACAAAATCACGAAAACACCATGTGTTAATCTTTGTTTTAATAATCATCAACAAGCACAGGATTCGCCAATACGCCAATGGAGAATGGCCCATAAGGTTGTACTATTCACACTCAATAGGAGAACTTTATGTTTGGCCACTACATGTTTAGGTTTAATTACAAACAGCCTCGTCAATAAATAAAACATTACGAAGGAATGTCACCGAAAAGGATATTACCAACATAATGATAGGATAGGAATCATTGAACGTAAATTGATGGTGCAGCCATGGCGGCATATGTGGACAGTTAGACTCGCCAGTCAAGAGGAATGTGCAGTAGGAAATAGTTAATGAAAAGGCATCTTAATTTACTCGGTGTATAAAGTGAATACACAACGTATAGTATAAGGTCCTAAGGTGCAATGTTATATCACGTGGCCATCAATAGTTGTAAAATAAAGTTGTCCTTCATCCGTTACAAGTGAAATATAATAGTTATGATGAAAACGTTACGAAAGTAATGAAAATGCATGAAAATAAAAAAAAATTGAAACTGAAGAAGACAGAACGCAGGAAGCGAAGATAGAACATTGTGAAGCGAAAGTAATGAAAATGCATGAAAATAAAAAAAAATTGAAACTGAAGAAGACAGAACGCAGGAAGCGAAGATAGAACATTGTGAAGCCAAAAACGAAAGGACAGGGAGCCCAAATGAAAGGAAAAGGAAATGAAATATGGGAAGTCGAATAGAAACTGAAATACAGAGGGTTTTGATGAAAATTGGAAACCATTGAAATAGGGCTTGATTTTTTGAGAGTTGGCTGCACTATGTTGGAGGGCCAATTTTTTGAAGATTGTTTGTCAATCGTTGGACTACTTTTTTCTACATTATGTTTATTTAGGGGCTGTAATTTTCTGCACCTATTGTAAACATTGAATACCCTTCTTACTGCAATATGATGGAGAAGCTCAGATTTTATGCATTTTAATGGTTAATTTGTTTTTATTTTCATTTTATTGCACCCATTCCTTAGAAGTTCGCATCTCATTAATTGTTTGACTGTGTAATAGGGTAATGTTAATGTTGGTTTTCTGTGTAGAATATTCATATCAGCAGGGTTTGTGGAGACGTTAGGAGTTGCAGCATTTTCTGTTTTTGTTTTTTAAATTGTTTTTTTCTATTTTATTTTTGCAGATTTTTTTAATTTTTAGGCATTAAAATAAAAATTAAAATAATTTCAAAATCCAAAAATAATTGCACAGTTGCGTAGAATGTACATCAAAGTTTCATTTTGCATATTTACATTTTTGTTCGGAGTCATTTCGAATTTAAAAAAATTATTTAAAGTTGTTGTTTTATTGCAGATTTTAAAATTTTGAAATTTCATTTTTTCCATTTTGAGACCGAATCTGATATTTTTTCAGTTTTATATTTCATTTGCAAGCATAAAATGAACTCCCCTTTATGAAAACTCCAATTTCATCAAAGGAGGGTGAATTTTAATGACATTTCATAAGCTACCAATTTTGGAATATTAAATTGCCTTCTCTTCATAAAAATTCTGATTTTATCAAAGAGAGGCAATTCAAGCATTACATTGAAGGTTATTATTTTGAAGCATTAAATTATTTTCCTTTATGAAAAGTATTTCATTAAAGGGGGATAATTAAATGACATTTTAAAGCCATTATTTCAAGGCTATAAATTATGGTCTCTTTGTGAAAATCAATTTCACCAAAGAGGAATAATTTATTATTCATAGCAAAGGCTATCTTTATCTTCAATGATAAGAAGCTACATTTAAGGAGCCTATTCATCATTTCGGATTCACATTTATGGATATATTTTAATCTTCATTATCATGTTTAATGTTGAGCAAGGTGCAAAAATAGTATTGTCATTGTTGCCAACACAGACAGATAGATCAGTTGATGCAGTGGACAGGAGTTCAAAGGTCAGTTAGAGCATGTACAGTGAATTTCCAAGAAGACAGAAGTGGCCCAGATTCAAAGGATCAAAGAAAAAGACAAGTAAGAAAATTGTCGCGATATCGCGACATGTTTTCTGTCGCGATTTCGTGACATATCGGAGGAGAGAGAAAATGCTGGAAAAACTGTCACGATTTCGCGACATATCGAAGGAGAGAGAAAATGCTGGCAAAACTATCACGATTTCGTGACATGTTTCATTTTTGCAGTCCAAAGCGAAGAGAAAGAGGAGAGAGAAAAAGATGTCACGATTTTGCGACATGTTTAGAAAGCGCAAGGAAAGATGTCACAATTTTGTGACATGTTTAGAAAGTGCAAGGAAAGCTATCGTGATTTCGCGACATGTTGGAAGAGAGAGAAAGCGCAAGGAAAAATGTCATGATTTTGTGACATGTTGGAAGCAAAGAAGGCAAGTAAGAAAACTATCGTGATTTCACGACATGTTCGAAGAAGAAGTGTAGGTGAAGAAAACTGTCATGATTTCACGACATGCTTGGAGAGAAGGCGCAAGCAAAGCAAATTTTCATGATTTCGTGACATATTTTGGGAGAAGGAGCTAGCAAAGAAAAATGTCATGATTTCATGACAATGTGCAAGAGGAAGCACTAAGGAGAGAAAGTGTCACGATTTCGTGACATGTCAGGATTTTACGGCCCGAAGGGAAGAATAGTGCCAAGGAGAAAAAGTGTCATGATTTTGCGACATGTCAGGTTTTTGCGACCTGAAGCGGAGAAGAGTGTACGAAAGAGAAAGATGTCATGATTTTGCAACATGTCATTGTTTTGCTAGTGCAAGAGACAGAGAAGAGGTCAAGGCAGTGAAAGTGTCACGATTTCGTGACATGTTCACTTTTTGTGGGCAAGAGACAAAGAAGAGCTCAAGGCAGCGAAAGTGTCACGATTTTGCGACATGTTCTATTTTTACAGGCAAGAGACAAAGAAGAGGTCAAGGTAGTGAAAGTGTCATGATTTTGCGACATGTTTCATTTTTGCGGGCAAGATACAGAGAAGAGGTCAAGGAGGCGAAAGTGTCACGATTTTGTGACATGTTCTATTTTCGCTGGTTGAAGCCAAGAAGAGTAGCGAGGAGGCGAAAGTGTCACGATTTTGTGACATGTTTTGTTTTCATTGGTTGAAGCCAAGAAGAGTAGCAAGGAGGCAAAAGTGTCGTGATATCACAACATGGTGTGTTTTCACTGGTTGAAGCCAAAAAGAGTACAAAGAGATAGAAGTGTCATGATTTTGTGACAGTTCGCAACAACACAATAACGAAAAGTTAACTGAAGAAGAACCATAGTTAAAGGGGTAGTTGTGGAGGAAAATCATGCAGCCATTTTCAAAAGAGTTAACTAAAGTAGAACGACTATTACAAGGATGTTACAAAATAAAAAATCATGCAGCTATTTTAAGAATGGACTAAGAAGGAGAAATCGAATAGTCACATAAATAGAATAATAAAATGCATGCATGCATAGAAAATAATATGAACAGTCATAACCAAGAAGATGAACATTCATGGTAGAGATATGTGTTGCATGTAACGTGTTTAACAAAATGCCCACTCTATATATACAAAAGGAGTTACATAAAAAAGGAGTTACAGTTGACAAGTGGCAGAAGAGAATATTAAAGAAATAGTTGCAATTGACAAGTGGCGCATGAGGAATGAAAGAAGGCGTTATAACTAGAGTTACAAAGTGAAAGGTATGTTATAAAAGGGAAGTTGCAAAGAGAATGAAGTTACTGCTGAAAGTGTGAAAGTGCTTCCGAAAGAGGATTAGAAGAGTGTTGTAAGAGAGTGACAAGAAGAGTAGTAAGTGTTTACTGTGTTTTGATAAATTTCAAATCAGTCAGGGTCTTGAAAAAGTGAAGGCATTTTTATGTCATTGATAAAGCTTTCAAAATTGTGATCCAAGTTGGTGCTTGGATAGGGGTTGGTGCTCCTTTATGTTGGTGTAGATAAATCAGGGGTTGGTGCTCCTTCTAGTGGGTGCTAGTAAACAGATTGTAAAATTGGTGTTTTGCAAAGGCTAGATTTGGACCGTAGTCCAAGTAGTCATTCTTGAGGAGTAGCCAAATTGGTGAACCTCATTACATTGTGTGTTGTGGTGTGCTCTCTTGTGATAATTGCTTTACCTACTTTTAAGTTCTCTTTGCTTCAGCTTTAAGAGTTATAGATTTGAATTTTAATAGCTACACTGATTCACCCCCCCTCTTAGTGTCATTGTGAGAACATCAATTGGTATTAGAGCAAGGTTTCTGAACAAGCTTAATCAGCTAGGGTGATCTTGGAAGAAACACAATGGCAAGTGGTGAAGGATTCTCATCAAACAAATCTCCTTTGTTCAATGAAACTAATTATTCATTCTAGAGACTCAGGATGCAGACATATCTATGTGTGTTGGAATACGACATTTGGGAGTTAGTAGAAAGTGGATACACAATACCAGCTACTCCTCCAACATATACTACCGAGAAGAAAAAGTTTGAGAATAAATCCAAAGCAAAGAATGCCATAATGTGTAGGCTAGTAGACAGTGAACTGATAAGGATCATGAGCTATAAAATGAAAAAATACATGTGGGACAAACTAAAGAGCATTCATGAAGGAGACAGCAAGATCAAGGAAGCCAAGCTACAAACTCATCGAGCTCAATTCAAAGCATTAAAAATGAATGATGATGAGAACATAGAGGCCTATATGCTGAGAGTCAATGGAATCATTAATGCGATCAGAGGACTCGGTGAAGAAATCAAAGATGCGGTCATCGTGAAAAAGGTACTTAGAACTCTTCACAAAAGATTTAATTCTAAAGTTTCTGCTATAGAAGAAGCTAAATATCTAAATAATTTTAGCATGGATGAGATGCATGGTTCTTTGACTGCATACGAAATGATAATAGGACAAACTAAGCCCATAGACAAAGAAGCTACTTTTAAAGCACACAAATATATAAAAGCTAAACACGAATCTGAGGATGAAGAGACATCAGATGAAACAGAAGCTAACTTTGTTTGGAAACTTACAAAGGGAAAAGGAAAATATAGAGGAATGTTATCGTTTAAGTGCTTCAATTGTGGAGGCATCGGTCACTTTGCAGCTAAGTTTCCAATGAATGAGAAAACCAAAAGTGATGAAGGGTCACACCAAGAAAGAAGTGACTGGAAGAAGAAACCAAATTTTAGAAAAAGCAACTTCAAAAAGAAAAGCTTCATATCCAAGAATGTCAGCTCTTCTGAAGGAAGCTCAAGTGAGAATTTTGAAGAAGAAATAGGTGAAGCTCTATTCATGGCATTTAAAGAAGAAAAAATAGAAGAAAAATAGAAAGGTGATGAAAACCTTAAGGATGAGGCTAAAGTATATCTAGAAGGTGAGTTGGTTGCTGCACTTGAAGAGTTGAGTATAGAAAGGAAAAATAATAAAAAAATTTCAAGAAAGCTATAGGATGCCAATGACATAATAAAAAGTTTGAAAGTATAGATAGAAGAATTTAAAAAAATGTTTGAAGAACTTGAAGTACAGTTAACCATGAAAATAGATGAGTGCAGCAAACTGGAAGAAGAGATTGTTGTTTTAAGAATGTGGCTAGAAGAAAAAAATAAAAAATTGAGTTGCTATCACAAACTTGAAGGAAGTTATGCAAAGCTTGAAAATATTATAAATAGTCAAAGGACTACAGGCATCAAATTTGGCTTGGGCTTTGTCGAAGGAGAATCATCAAGTGGATCAAAGGCCATAACTGTAGAACCAGTAAAGAAAGAAGATAAGATCAAGGTTGACCAAAGAAAAATGAATCATGCAAAAGAAAGCAACAATGCCGAGGCACGAGAAGAGTACTGACAATGAGGGATTCACAAAAGTCACACATCAAAGGAGAAAAAAATTTGTGGCTCCTACTACAAAATGGCAAAGACCAACTCCCAGGTTCAATCATTCCTTTTCTAGTTATTGTTTTAAATGCAATGCTTATGGTCATAATATTTTAGACTACATTTATAATATAGTACAAAGAAATTTCACCAGTAGAAATGTCTTTTCACCCTTGATGGATTGTGAAGTAGAATGCTATAACTGTCATAACTTTGGACACATTGCAAGAAACTATAGAAGCACATATGCAGCAAATAAATATCAGGGAAGAATATCTCAACCAAACAATTTTAGGCAAGACAAAAAATTCCCAGGAAAACATGCATAGGCTACTGACAAAGAAAAGTCTAAACAAGTGACCAAAACTGTAGTCAAACCAGAATGAAAAGAAAAGGAGCAAACCAAGGAAGAAAAGGAATCCTTGATTGTGTAGATAGCATTCAAAGCACAGAACAAATTTGCACCATGGATATTGGATAGTGGATGCTCCAGTCACATGACAAGCAATAAACAAAAGTTTGAAAAGTTATAGAACAATGAAGGTGGCTCAGTTAAATTTGGAAATAATGATGCAGCCAAGATAGTTGGGAAAGGATCAGTCAAGATAAGTGACGAAAAAATCAATTCCAAAGAAGTCTTGTTTGTAATTGGTTTGAAGCACAACCTACTTTGCGTAAGCCAAATCTATGACAGAGGTCATGAAGTCATTTTTAAGAAGCAGGGTTGTGAAGTCAAAAAAGCACACAGTGGGAAGTTGATAGCTACTGGATCGAGGACTTTTGGAAACCTATATACTCTCTTAGAGACTTTAAAAGGATCATGTTTGATTGGATAGGTAGATGAAAATTGGCTATCGCACAAGAGGCTCAGTCATATTAGCTTTGACAATCTAGAAAAAATAAGTTCTAAAAGGGTAGTAAGAGATATACCCACAATTGGAAAACCATTAAATAGCATATGTGCTTCATGCCAAAAATGGAAGCAAACTAGATCCACATTTAAATCAAATGAATACTTCACTAGAAAACCTTTAGAGCTAGTACATACTGATTTATGTGGACCCATGAGAACACAAAGCATAAATGGTGACAAATACTTTATGTTGTCATAGATGATTATTCCAGGATGACATGGGTACTATTTTTAAAGCTTAAATCAGATGCCTTTGAAATGTTCAAGACTTTCAAAAAACTGGTTGAGAATCAAACTAGAAAAGGAATTAAATGCTTAAGATCAAATAGAGGAGGAGAGTTTATCTCAGAAGAGTTTGTAGAGTACTGTCAAAAATATGGGATCAGAAGATAGTTTTCATTATCAAGGACACCTCAGCATAATGGTGTTGTTGAAAGAAAGAACAGGACGATGCAGGAAATGGCATGGACAATGTTGATAGAGAACAAAATAGTAGATAGATTCTGAAAAGAGGTAGTTCATACTGTGGTTTACATCCAAAATAGATGCATGTTGAGGACTCAAGAAAGCAAAACTCCTTATGAGCTATGGTTCGGAAAAAATGCAACAGCAAGATACTTCAATGTCTTTGGTAGAAAGTGCTACATAAAAAGAACTAAAGATAATCTTGGTAATTTTGAATATAGAGCTAATGAAGGAATTTTTCTTGGCTATTCAAAAAAAAGCAAAGCCTACACATGCTATAACAAAAGGCTAAAGAAAATTGTGGAGAGTGTCGATGTGAAGGTTGATGAAGGTAGAGAACTAGAAATTAGCAATGAAGAAAAATACCCTATTTATGAAGAAGTTATAGAAGCAGATGAAGAAAAGGGAACATAAGAGAATAAGGAGATTGACTCAGAAGTAGAAGAAAACAAGAAATTTAAAACAGGCAGCTGGCAGAAAAATCATCCCAGAGAGCAAATTATTGGGGACTCCACAGTTGGTATTCAGACAAAGATAACAGCAATAAGGAACTACTCTCTATTATCTAGCATTGAATCCAAAAATGTTGCTGAAGCAAGCATAGATGAAATTTGGATGAAGGAAATAAAAGAAGAACTAGATTAGATTGAGAAAAACAAAACCTAGGAGTTAGTACTGCGACCAGCAAATAAAAATATAATCGGTACTAAATGGATTTTTTGAAACAAATTAAATGAAGACGGACAGGTTATCAGAAACAATGCAAGATTGGTCTGTAAAGGCTATGCTCAAGTTGAAGGTATTGATCCAGTGGCTAGACTCGAGGAAATCAAAATGTTCCTAGCTTTAGCTGTACACAAGAATTTCAAAGTTTATCATATGGACATGAAATCAGCATTTCTAAATGGCAAACTTGAAGAAGAAGTTTATATTGAGAAGCCAGATGGTTTCCAACTTGGTGATAATCCCAATTTTGTTTGCAAGTTAAAGAAATCTTTGTATGGTCTAAAACAAGCACCCAGAGCATGGTATGCAAGGCTGGATAACTATCTTATTCAACAGGGGTTCAAGAAAGGTATGGTGGATAGCAACTTGTATGTCAAAACAGAGAATGGCCATCTTATTGTACTTGTTGTTTATGTAGATGATATCATATTTGGTAGCAGCATGGATGAGTATTGTAGAGACATAGCAAATAAAATGAAGAAAGAATTTGAGATGTCTATGATTGGTGAACTGTCATATTTCCTTGGACTACAAGTTAATCAAAGTGAAAAAGGCATTTTTATCTCTCAAGTTAAATATGTGAAAGAAATGCTGAAAAAAATTCACAATGGAGGTTTGTAAACCTGCTAGCACTCCCATGACAACAGGTTGTAAATTGAGCAAGGATGACAAGTCTCCAGATGTTGATCAAACCATGTATAGATCTATGATTGGGAGCCTACTGTATTTAACAGCTATAAGACCAGATATCTTATAGGAAGTATGCATGGTAGCAATATTTTAGGCTATTCCCTAAGAGACTCATGTGACAGCTATGAAGAGGATCTTTAGGTACCTCAAGGGTACTATGGAGTATGGGTTATGGTACCCAAAAGGTATCGACTTCACTCTTATTGCATATTCTGATGTAGATTGGGCAGGATGTATAGATGACAGAAAAAGTACCAGTGGTGGTGCATTCTATCTTGGAGATAGGTTGGTAGCATGGCATAGCAAGAAACAAGAATCAGTCTCTCTATCCACAACAGAGGCAAAATACATTGCAGTAACAACATGTTGTACACAAATTTTATGGATGAGACAAACCCTGAAAGATCTTGGTATTAACTTCAAAGAGCCAATTTCAGTTAAATGTGACAACACTAGTGCTATTAACATCTCAAATAATCCGGTTATGCATTCTCGAACCAAACACATTGCAATCCGATATCACTTTTTGAAGGATAAAGTTGCAGAAGGTGAGGTTAAATTAGATTTTTTTCTAACTGCAGAGCAAGTAGCAGATATATTCACAAAACCATTGCCCAAAGAAGTTTTTGAGTACCTTCGGAGTAAGTTGGGAGTGGTCACACTACCCAAGAATTGACTAGCAATCGAGACCACATTCTCAGGGGGAGCATTTATGCCTATGTTTATAGTTTTGCTCATAATCATGTTTTTTGCTAACTATAACAATGTGTGTCTGAGAATGTTGTGCATAGACTTCAAGGGAGTCTGCAGTAGCCCTTTGGTATTATTTTCAAATGGGGAGAAGAATTACAGGAAATTGTGCATGTGTTGCCAACAATTCCAAAGGGGGAGATTGTTAAGCAAGGTGTAGAAACAGTATTGTCATTGTTGTCAACATAGACAGATGATCAGTTGATGCAGTGGACAGGAGTTCAAAGGTCAGTCAAAGCATGTACCATGAATTTCCAAGAAGACAAAAGTGGCCCAGATTCAAAGGATCAAAGAAAAAGACAAATAAGAAAACTATCGTGATATTGCGACATGTTTTCTGTCACGATATCGTGACATATCGGAGAAGAGAGAAAATGCTGAAAAAACTATCATGATTTAACATGTTTAGAAAGTGCAAGGAAAGATGTTGCGATTTTGTGACATGTTTAGAAAGCACAAGGAAAGTTATCATGATTTCGTGACATGTTGGAAGAGAAAGCGCAAGGAAAACTGTCACAATTTCATGACATGTTGGAAGCAAAGAAGGCAAGTAAGAAAACTATCGTGATTTCATGACATGTTCAAAGAAGAAGTGCAGGCAAAGAAAATTGTCATGATTTCATGACATGTTTGGAGAGAAGGCGCAAGCAAAGCAAACTATCATGATTTTGCGACATATTTTGAGAGAAGGAGCTAGCAAAGAAAAGTGTCATGATTTCACGACAATGTGCAAGAGGAAGCACTAAGGAGAGAAAGTGTCATGATTTCATGACATGTCGGGTTTTCATGGCCTGAAGGGAAGAATAGCGCCAAGGAGAAAAAGTGTCATGATTTTGCAACATGTCAGGTTTTCGCGACCCAAAGAGGAGAAGAGTGTATGGAAGAGAAATATGTCACGATTTTGCGACATGTCATGGTTTTGCTAGTGCAAGAGACAGAGAAGAGGTCAAGGCAGCGAAAGTGTCACGATTTTGTGACATGTTTCATTTTCATGAGCAAGATACAGAGAAGAGGTCAAGGCAGCGAAAGTGTCATGATTTTGTGACATGTTCCATTTTCATGGGCAAGAGACAGAGAAGAGGTCAAGGTAGCAAAAGTGCCATGATTTCATGACATGTTTCATTTTCATGGGAAAGAGACAGAGAAGAGGTCAGGGAGGCAAAAGTGTCACGATTTCACGACATGTTCTATTTTCGCTGGTTGAAGCCAAGAAGAGTAGTGAGGAGGTGAAAGTGTCACAATTTTGTGACATGTTCTATTTTCATTGGTTGAAGCCAAGAAGAGTAGCAAGGAGGCGAAAGTGTCATGATTTCATGACATGTTCTGTTTTCACTGGTTGAAGCCAAGAAGAGTAGCGAGGAGGCGAAAGTGTCACGATTTTGTGACATGTTCTATTTTCGCTGGTTGAAGCCAAGAAGAGTAGCAAGGAGGTGAAAGTGTCACGATATCGTGACGTGGTGTGTTTTCGTTGGTTGAAGCCGAAAAGAGTACAAAGAGATAGAAGTGTCACAATTTTGTGATAGGTCACAACAACACAATAACGGACAGTTAACTAAAGAAGAACCATAGTTAAAGGGGTAGTTGTAGAGGAAAATCATGCAGCCATTTTTTAGAAGAGTTAACTGAAGTAGAACGACTGTTACAGGGACGTTACAAAAGAAAAAATCATGTATCTATTTTAAGAACAGTCTAAGAAGGAGAAATCGAACAGTCGCATAAATAGAATCAAAAAATGCATGCATGCACAGAAAAGAATACGAACAATCATGACCAAGAAGACAAACATTCATGGTAGAGATATGTGTTGCATGTAACGTGTTTGACGAAATGCCCACTCTATATATACAAAAGGAGTTACATAAAGAAGGAGTTATAGTTGAAAAGTGGTAGAAGAGAATATTAAATAAATAGTTACAATTGACAAGTGGTGCATGAGGAATGAAAGAAGGCATTATAACTGGAGTTACAAAGCAAAAGGTCTATTATAAAAGGGCAGTCACGCAGAGAATGATTTTGCCACTAAAAGTGTGAAAGTGCTACCAAAATATGGTTAGAAGAGTGTTGTAAGAGAGCGACAAGCAGAGCAGTAAGTGTTTACTATGTTTTGATAAATTGCAGATCAGTTAGGGTCATGAAAAAGTGAAGGTATTTTTATGTCATTGATAAAGCTTTCAAAACTATGATCCAAGTTGGTGCTTGATAGGGGTTGGTGCTCCTTTCTGTTGGTGCAGATAAATCAGGGGTTGGTGCTCCTTCCAGTGGGTGCTGGTAAACGAATTATAAAATTGGTGTTTTGCAAAGGCTGTATTTGGACCGTAGTCCAAGCAGTCATTCTTGAGGAGTAGCTAAATTGGTGAACCTCTTTACATTGTGTGTTGTGGTGTGCTCTCTTGTGATAATTGCTTTACCTACTTTTAAGTTCTCTTTGCTTCAGCTTTAAGAGTTGTAGATTTGAATTTAAATAGCTACACTGATTCACCCCCCCTCTTAGTGTCATTGTGAGAACATCATTTAATGTAGGATTTAATGCAAGATAAAACTTGACTAAAATCCACTTAATAAGGGATGATAAAATCTACCTTAAAATCCTCAAGATAAAAGGAACTAAGGCACTACATCGTGGTCATATGAGGGTCAATTAACATTTAATTTTATGTGGGTTTCATGAAAAATCACTAAATTAGCATGGTAAAATAAACCAACACATGCCCCTTGTTTACAGTTACTTGCAATCACTAAGGTGTTCCTAGCATTGAATTGATATATCTTTATTGAGATTACTAATACACATATGCAAATGCTAATATAATGGAGACCTTGGAGAAGTTGTTTGTTTAAATTCTTTGCAAGAGGGGATTTTGGGATCAAAATCCTAAGGGAGAGTGTAATTTCACAATTGGGTAAAATTAACACTCAATAGGTCCGTAATTCCACCTTCATTGAGGAGTCTCGAAATAAGTCATCAGGGTGTTTGATATTCATAAAGAAATATTGGGAAAACCAATTATGTAAATCATGAACATTTTGAATGAATAAAAAACAATATTTTGAGCATTATATGTGTTTATGTATTATGTTTTATCAAATGGCATCTTTCGCTTGCTTCATTATGGCACATTCGGTGGGACCCCCACAAAGAGTTGTGCTAGACTAGTCTCTTTACAAATCCAACATGTGTTGTTGCAAGTACCATTTATAGATAGAACAAATATCCTTAAAACCCTAATAAGCCTCTCAACTCATCTGAGTAGGCTTTGCAGGCTCCTAAATATGATTCACCTCTCGACATGCGAATTCAAATATGATTCATCTCCTGCTTTGTGAATTTAGCATAACTACTTCAAAAACCCTTAATATTGTAGAGGTCTACTGCAGAGACACAAAATAGTCCATCTGGATAAAAAGGAACCATGTATTTTCCTTAAACCTCCCTATTTTTATCATTCATTTGCAAGAAAAATTTTTATTAACACATGCATCATGTCATTGTATGAAATTCCTTTTCAATGCATCTATCATTTTTAGATCATTTAGCTCAGTTTGTTTTAGACCTTTCTTTACTTACTTAAATCAGAGCTACATTTCTTTTTTTTCAAATCATTAGAATAGGCTTCAATTTTATGTCATTCTTTTTTATTAATCGTCAATTTTTGAAGTCCTCTTTCTTGCATTAGATAGGTCTTTCAAATTTATTTTCAAAAATCTACATGTAAATCAAAACTTTTATTTTAAGTTATTTCAAGAATGTTTTCATCTTATTTTACAAATTGTGTGTCAAATAGGTTTTCCATTTCCCTTGTGTTTTATTCCATTAATTTTCTCTCAAAGCACATTTCAAATTTCCATTTTAAAAGTCACATTTAGAATTAGGGTTTTTCAAATCTCTTTTTGCATATTTCATCAAAGCAATTTCAAATTCCTTTTCATACAAAAATCAATCTCATATTTCTTTCATGCATTTAAAATTAGGGTTTTTCAAAATATCTTTTCACATGTTTCCTTAAAGCAATTTCAAATTCCTTTCTGAAAAACCAAATTTCAGATCCCTTTCTTGTCATTAGATTAGGACTTAACAATTCTTGCAAATCATTAGACTAGGACTTCCCATTTCTTTCACAATCCCCTGGGTAAATTGCAATTTTCATATTTCTTTCCATATCATTATATTAGGATTTCCAATTTTTTTTGCACAATCTCTCTCAAATTTCTTTCATGTTTTAAAATTAGGGTTCCACAAATCCCTCTTCTCACATGCTTTACATTGCTTGTTTACATGCTTCATAGCATATATCCTAGTTTCTTTTCTAAAAATGCACATAGGACTAGCTTTCTTTCAAAACACATCTTAATCTAACTTTGCTTCCAAAAATGCATCTAGGGCTAGATTTACATATCAAAAATGCATCTAGTTAGATTTATTGTTTTCATATCATCATTAGAAAACAAAAACTCACACACTCACGTGGTATACACAAGTGGTGAGCTTGGATTTCATCCCCAATCCATCACTCGAGACTGGTGAGTTAGGAGTTTTACCCTCCACCAACTCACCCCCTAGACACCTAGTAGCCCCACAGGAGCGGTTTTTGGACTTCATCACAAAAATATCCCCCACATTTTGGATTGATATTCCATAATTCATCATCAAAATACACCTTCAAAGTAGGATAGGATTAAACACCTTTGTTCATAAGGCTTACATAATTAGTGAGCATGGTAGTTGTCATGATTTATTAAGCTCACTCGAGAGAAAAGAAAAATCATGGCTGGGAAAGTAGCAAGTCTTAGACATTACCACATCTTCTCGCAAGAGGTTATTTGGACTCATTAACACATCTTGAGTCCCTACCTTATAGGTGATCATTTTACTACACCACTCATATAGGTCACCATACCAGTTGCAACATTGTTCTATTTTGTGCACCTTTGGGTGTTGTAAGAGGTTCTATGCTGATTAAACTCTTGATATTTCTAGAGTTATCACCCCACTACCTATGATATTTCCTAAGAAGCATATTTTCAACATTGAAAACACAAAAATTTTATTTTTTGTATATATAACTAGTTCTATTTTCATATTGTTTGCATGATCACATATTGGTTTCAGTAAATTTCATGGTTCAACACTCTTTTGTTGGCTATCCACAGCATGTCACTACTTAGTCACTATCACATTTATATTTTGATACCAATTCACCCCCTACGCTACAATTTAATTCCAATTCACTCCTTGACCTACGAATCCTACTTCCAAGTTTAGAAATTGGTCAAACTTTATAGGGTTACTCAAAAAACCCTTGCAGATTACCTAGAACCTTAGATTTTAATTTCTATGTATTTCTAAACCAAAACTCCCCACACATGACACCATGCATGTCATAACATGTAGTCAAGTGTGGGAGCAAGTTCACCTTGAGGAGGAGGCATTATTTTCCCCTTCCAATTAGTATACTTCTTCCTCTCCTTCTATAGGGGAAGTCCACGCACTCATAGTTGATCTACCCATATATTATCATCTACCTTCCACACTCATTTTTATTCTGATAAGATTCGCACTTCATTTAGTCAATATTACCCACTCCTTTATCATTCACCTTCAGCTAATCCACCTTCTACATTCTGTAATCATGTTATCTATACAACACTAGTACATCTCGCTCCTTTATTCATCATTGATGAGGATACCCTACCCACTTCTCCTACCTTTGTACATGTCTTATTTTAGATTCTATCTCAATCTCTTTTTGAGAATGAATCATCTTTTTTAAACCTCACTCATCCCGAGGTTGCTTCATTTACCCATACAATAGGGATGATTTTTTACCCTTCCTCTTCTACACTAGGCACTCAGGTACCATCATTACAAACCCTATCACAACAACCTCCCTTGCAAAAAACCAAGAGTCACCTCTGCCATCATACCAGCACCCTTCCTAAGATTCACAACCACCACCTTCTCAACAATGGCTTTTCCCATATTTTAAGGACATCCCATAATATCCTCCTCAAACACAACTCATTCAACACAATAGCAACAACCAACTACCTACATACAACTTGGAGTGTACACATTCACCACTCCACCTTCTCAAGCTCCTACCTCAAAATATTATCCTTCCTCTTCCTCATCACTCTTGCCTACATCCCATCCTTCTGGAATGTATCCTACCCAATCTTCCATTTCACCTTCATCCACTTGTACCTTTAGATTACCTCCCCCTATTTCATTTTGAGTCTCGATTGTAGATCCCCTTCCCACCTACGGTCCAAGACCTTTAGCATATACTCCTACTTTCCTAGTCTATTCTACTTAGTTTTGTTTTCCCACTTCTCATCCTTCATGACAGATGCATGTCTCATCCTTCAATACATCATCTAGTCCACCTATAGCACCATTTTCCAGACACAATTACCATTATCTACTAGACCCACATTCTTTACACTTACCCTTTCTTGGTCATCACCTCCTACAACCCAACCATTACAATAGGCTTATCTACTGTAGATACCTATACAAAAACCACATGCCCCTCAGCCATAATATTATTATCCTCAACAAATGCATGTTCCATAACCTAGCATTACACCCGCTATGACACCACACGTCATCTACCAATCACCTTTGTAGGATCAGTTACAATGTGTTCCTTCTCAATACTAGGAAGAAAATTAACTCTAGTATCCACCACACTGTCAAGCCCCACATGCCTTAGAATCATCATCCACACCTCTAAAATCTAAAATTCAACTCTTGTAAGATGAAGTAAATATGCTAAACCTTCTTAATTATAGTTATAGACCACAAAAATCCACCTATGATGAAATTTGCAATGAGCTAGTCCATACCTTTGTTCCCATTCCTCTTTATCCTTATCACTTTGAGATCCCAAAGTTTGATAAGTACAAGGGCAAACAGGATCCCTGAGAACATGTTAGTAATTACCGTTTACCTTGATATCACCTTAATAGTAGCAACCCCATCATGTTACATACTTTCTCCCTCTCACTTGAGGGACAAGCCCTTGATTGGTACAACATGCTTCCATGCCATAGCCTGTACACCATTGAACAACTGGCAAATTCCTTCCTAGAACTTTTCTCTATCAAAATAAAAAAGGAAACCAAATACTTAGACATCTACGCCCTATGACAAGCTAACAATGAGACCATTACTGATTTTGTTTCCTAATGGAGATCGATAATACATGACCTGGCTCATAGTCTCCCAACTGTTGATCTTGATACATTTTTTTTACAAAAGTTATCATAAGCATATCTCCACTTCCTTGTAGCTTCATCAAATCTGCACCTTTAAAGAAGCTATCACCCAAGCTAAAGTCATCGAGGACATCAAAGTTTAATTAGGCAAAATCAAGTTGATACAAAAACCCTCATACAACTCAAATTTTTGCTTCAATAGAAATGCACCAAATCAACCTTTCCCTAGGCTACCATAAGCCAATCAAGTGAAAACAACTACCCTATATCCATCCCCTATCCTACAACCTCATATTCCCTAGAAATAACTATTCCAAACCAATGTACCTCAAACATTACATCATTATCTCAAATATGTCCACAATGTACTCGTTAATTGTGTTTCCACTAACAGGGAATCCTTAAAATTTTACATCACAAACCTCCCACCAGGACCTTCCTCATCTTCTACACAACTATTTCCTATTTTATCTCATCAATATTTCAGAGCATTGGCATCTCCATCCATATCAACCTCATCATTGCACTCCCTACCAAGGACACACACCTCAGTATCTACACCAATTTCTATAGCTATTGTAGAACATAATTTGGCTAACATACCTTACTCACCACCTTCCCTTTGGCTACCACCACCTTCTCAACCATCATCTTCAATAATTCTACCTCCATCATCGACACCCTCATCATGGCCTACTATCGCATCTTGCCCATCCTCCTCTATGGAAACCCCTCTCCTCCCTATGCCTCAAAAACCTTTACTCCCATTTCATCCATGACCTAGGTCATTCACATATTATCATAGCCCAATAGGGAAACCTACTCACCCAACTCCACAATTCTTGCATGTAGATCATCCTATCCCATATACAATAGCTAAATGCCACAATTGGGAGTAATGAGCATCTCACCTTGATGACCAAATTTTGCACTCCTCTACTACCACCATACAATATTCTCAACTCTCACCCTCATATTTTGATTTAGATTCACCATATCACTCACCACCTTGTACGTCACCTTGCATATCTATATTTATGACAAACTATGGTCTCAATGACTAAAATGTTTGTGATGCTCATGTATGACCTCCTACAGTCCAATCCACATGCAATTTTTATCACCCTTCAACTTTAGTATTGATCATTGGCACTATTATACAATTAGGTCCTCCCAATAAT
The DNA here is from genome assembly GCA_028583015.1 of Wollemia nobilis. Taxonomy (NCBI): domain Eukaryota; kingdom Viridiplantae; phylum Streptophyta; class Pinopsida; order Araucariales; family Araucariaceae; genus Wollemia; species Wollemia nobilis. The sequence goes on from JAQPPZ010016697.1 coordinate 1,219,558, forward strand.
CAAACCAACTTTTTTTATGTAGGACTAGACTCCTCACTCCTAATTTTAGTACCCCCAACATCTAATCTCCATTTTGCTTTGCACAATATTTGGAATTTCCATTGGCATGAATTTGGGTTAAGATGTTATGAAAAAGGGTTACGCATACCCATAAATCCCCACATCCAGTTACCTATAGATAAATCTGGCTTAGGATATCGCCCCATTGCCATTCACACACTTTAGGACAAGCTTCAAGATATCTCCTTACACTCTTTTCCACTTCCAACACACACTTTAGAGGAATATATCGACATGGATATTTTGGATGAGAGCCCATCTCCTAATTCCATAATCACTGTTCCATTCAACTTCTTTTATGAAATTCCTTTCTCTGAAACTATGTCATCATGTTGTATTGATGGTTTAAATAGCTAATTTTCTGCATTATCTCTAAATGATAACTACCCAGAATGTGATATGGTATCTCCTCTACCATCACCAAAACATTTGGTTAGATCACTGCATATGCATTGGTAGCTCCATCGCTCTATTACTCGATCATGTTCTACACCTATTTTGAGTCTGCTATGATATTTAAAATTTATTGAGTCTTCATCATCATACTCTTCACTACCTACATCTCCCATGGCTTTAGTTAACATGGCTGACGTATACCTCTTTGCTCTACTTTGGTATACACACCAATTGATTCGTGATGACACACCCAAACCAGATATCCTTGACCTTACACAAATTTCACCTACACCTTCATCACATAATTTATTACTATCACCCCATGTCTTGCATACTATGAATGCTCCTTCACCTTCCACTCCACCCCACATTCTCTGGGTTCACCACACAGGCATCTATCTAGACGATGAATTTTATATATCAGATGTTATTGATGACCTGCACTTTATCTCAATCCTCAAAAATCTTCAAGATGGTTTCAACATGCTTCTGTAAGATACTGACATTGGTGATGATCCCAAAAATTCACACATAGTTAAACTCACCACTAGCATCTCACTAGAAGAGCGCATAACATTTACTAAACACAAATCTTTTCCTAAACACAACTTTCCCTTACCAAACATTAACTCACTCATCGATTCCATCATAGGCCACGAAATGATATCCCTTATGGATGGATGTTCTAGATACAATCAGATCAAAATCAATCTTGCTGACCAACACAAAAATTCCTTCACAACCCCTTGGGGGAAATTTTTCTATAAGGTCATGACTTATATTTTCCATGATTACAAGCATAAAACCATGCAAGACTACATAGATGATATTATAACAAAGTCAAAAGGGCATTCATATCACCTTGTTGATTTATGTAATATCTTCGATTACCTCTTAGAACATAATTTTCACATAAACCCAAATAAATGCATCTTTAGTGTCACTTCAGGCAAAATCCTAGGGTTCATCATCTCTCAATAAGGTATTGAAGTTTACCCTAACAAATTCAAAGCCATCCTTGAGATACCTCCACCCACGAACCTCAAACAATTATGTAGTTTACAAGGAAAAATATAGTTGATACATCGTTTTAATGCCCAACTCTCAGATAAACGTAAACCATTTAATAACATCTTGCAAAAGAAGGTCACATTCAAATGGGACAAAAAATACCAAAAAGCCTTTGATTCAATCAAATCCTAAGTTATATCTTCATTGGTTTTATCTCCTCTAGATCCACTGTTGCCATTCACTATATACATTTTTGCTATATACTTTGCACTTGGTACACTCCTCATACAAAATAATGAACTCAATCATGAGTGAGCTATATACTACATCAACTATACACTATTTAGTTATGAAACCCACAATGCATACATGGAAAAATTATGCTTGGTTATAGTCTTTGCCATATAAAAATTATGTCACTACATGCTCAATCACACCATCTTTGTCATCGACTATGACAACCCACTCCGCTACATGATGAATAAGAGTTATCATAACTCTCAAACTTCTAAATAGATTATGCTCCTTACTAAATTTTACCTAGAATTCATTTTGTAAAAATACATTAAGGGGCAGGTCATCACAGACCAGCTCACTGAGACTCCATTACCCAAAAATCACCCTCTCATCATCTAACTCCCTCATGATTCCATTTTCAATATCATAGAACCCAAATATTATGTTGAACCTGAGATAACTATTGACTTAACACTCTTCTTTGATGGTTCCTATTGCACACTACGAGTGCAGGAATTATATTTTTCACACCATGCGGAGAGCATCCTCCATTCTCATTCAAATTAGGGTTCCCTTGCACAAATAATAATGTAGAGTATGACGCCCTTATTCTTGGTTTAAAATATGTGCATTCCATGCACATTCAGTGCCTTCACATCATTGGAGATTCTCTCATTATCTTCAATCAAGTCAAGGATATATGGCTACATTGCTCTCTCATTCTCCAATAATATAAAAAAATTGCGTAGAAACTCCTCGCCCAATTCAAGTGGTACACTATCATAGCTACTTTACATTCCTCAAATCATTTCACTGACACAATTGCCTCCTTAGGGTTATTAATATCACAAAATCCCCTTTTTGAAATGATGCATATGTTTGTTTATACGCTTACCAAATTATCTATGTCATATTCACCTCGTACAGATGACGATGACAATCATATTTTCCAAACTAAACCACATGATCCCTGGTTTTCACAAATTAAGGATTACATCAAATTAGGTTTCCTACCTTGCAATCTACCACATGCTCAACACTAAGCATTCAAACAATGCATCATTTGTTATACACTATTTGGGAACATCTTGTACCATCATAATTATGATGGTATTCGCCTACGTTGCCTTGAATAACATGAATCTCAATAGGTAGTACAATAAACCCATGATGGTACTTGTGGTGGCCACTTCAGTGGCATGGCTATAACCAAATATATCTTACGTATGGGTTACTACTGGTCCAAAATGGTGTTGGCAGTTTGAGTTAATTTATTTTATCATTGATGTCACATGGATCACATTTGAGTTTTGGTGGCAAAAGTAGTTCATAAAATATCATTTATGATATTTTGGAGAGCATGGATATATACAGGGTTTTTGTGAAAACCAAGGCAGACAAAATAAAAGTTTTTATTTAAAACCATGGATGGCAGATTTAAAACCATGGATGATGGAAATATTTAATTTTAAATATTTAGTTTAAATATTAAATTATTTAAAATTTTAATTTTAATTTTAAAATTAAAATTAAAATTATAGCGTCGACGTCTAAAGAAAGGAGGAAAGGAATATATTACAAATAATAGTGCAAACATCTAAATAAATGAGGAAATGCATATGTATATATATGCCACCAAAATATTTGATAAATTCTTGCCCTCGATTTTTGAATTCATTTGAATTGATAATGTAATGCGAGAAGAGCCTGTGTGTTGAAGCATGTGTAAAGAGGCATGTGAGGAGTTTATGAAACTTGAGTTCATTTAAGAATCATTCTTGGAGGATAACCAAACACATAGGCACCTTTGGCCTAGTGGTTCGTGCACTATGTAAGAAGAAGGAGGTCCTATGATTGAGTCTCACCTAGGATGCTTGCTGTGTTGAAACACTCAAAGTACTTTTGAGTTTTCAAAGGGCACAGAATATTGAGGTTTTTTTTTTGGTTCATGCCCTTTTGAACACATGAGGGCATGTGGCCCAACGACAGCTTTGCCATGGTTAAGGCACTGAGCGAGGAGGCATCAAGGGATCGAATCCCATCACGGACAGAGGCAAGTTAATATATATTTTTTAATATTTTATTTTTCTAAAGTTACCCTAGGAGATTTAAGGGTTATGATGCACCTTAAGAAAAAGAGATATTTCTGGTGATTTTCTTTTTGGAAGTATATCATATTATATATCATTGGAGAGATTATTTCAAGGTCTATTTTATTAACATGCTCAGAGGGAGAAATAAGGTGTGTGTAAAGAGCTATTTTTGATTTTGTAAAGATGTTCAAAAGTGAAGGTTGCTTTGTTCTTTTTCAAAGAGGATTAATTATTTCCAGAGGGGACATGATGTATTTTATTGAGTAGGAGTAATAAGGTGTTATTTGGATATTATTGTTGTCTTATTAATCATGATTCCTAACCCTTATTAAAAGTTAAAAAAGAAAGTTTGTTGAGTGTGGTAGATTTAGTGGACAACTCATAAGGTATCAAAATGTATGAGCAATATTCTCCATTGACTTTGTTTATGGTGGTTGATTTCTAAAATATCATTGGAGAGAAAAGGATTGATTGTGGTTTTCTTTTCAAAAGTGGTTGGTTGAATGCTTCAAGGTTTTCTAGGTTGATATTTGTGTTTAAAACTGGTTTTATAAGCATTGTTGTTGAAGCCATTAGTTGGGTGAAAAACCTGAGATAGGGTTTGAGAAGAACATGAGTATCATTATTATGTGAAGAATGTTTTATAAGCATTTTTGTTGAATCCCATTGATTTTACAAAGAACTTGAACTTGAGTTAGAGAACAACATGAGTATCATTGTTATGTGATATTTGTGGTTGAGAATTATTGGAAACATTTGAGTTGGTTGATACTTGCTTGGTCTAGGGTTTGTGAGAAAGAGTTGTTCCTTGTGGTGATTGGTTGAGTAGAGTTGTTTGAGCCTAGTCAAGTGATTGTGTGAAGTGTTTGTTCAAGTTCCATGAAATAAACTTTTCTATATTTTGATTTGAGTTGAGATCATTGTTGTCATCCATTGTAGAATGGATTGCCATTCATTGTTGAGTTCATCATTGAGCCTTGACTTCATAGATTTGTGGATGAGATTTGAGTGCTACTTGAGCATGATTGATTGAGCCTTTTAGAAGGCTTTTGGGATAGGTTTCTAGATAGATTTGTGGCAGCTTTTGTGCCTAATTTATTGAGCCTTTGAGAATGGTTTTGGGATAGATTTTTGGATATTTGTGGAAGCTTTTGTGCATTATTGATTGAGCCTTTGATAAGGCTTTTGGATAGATTTTGAGCAATTTCTTGGTGAGCTTGCTGAGAATATTTAAGCAGGTTCTTGGTGAGCTTGCTAGAGCAGATTTTGAGAAAGTTCTTAGAGAGCTTGCTGGAGAATATTTTGAGTAAGTTCTTTGTGAGCTTGTTGGAGCATATTTGAGAAATTTCTTGGTGAGATTGCTACAGTAGATTTGAGCAAGTTCTTGGTGAGATTTTTAAAGCATATTTTGAGTAAGTTTTTGGTGAGCTTGCTAGAGCAGATTTGAGCAAGTTCTTAGTGAGCTTTCTAGAGCAGATTTTGAGTATGTTCTTGGTGAGCTTTCTGAAGTAGATTAGTGAATTACCTTGCTAATTATATTAGTGGATTGCCTACATGAGCAGATAATGATTGCCTTGCTAAGTAGATCAATGGATTACCTAGCTGAGCAGATCAATGGATTGCCTAGCTAAGCAGATTAGTGAATTGCCTTGCTGATTAGATTATTGGATTGCCTACTTGAAAAGATCAAGATTACCTACTTAATCAAATAAGTGGATTGCCTATATGAGAAGATCAATGAATAGCCTTACTGAGTAGATCAATGGATTGCCTACCTAAGCAGATCAGGATTACCTACCTGAGCAAATCAGTGAATTTCCTACTTGAGCATATCAATGGATTGTCTAGCTGAGTAGATCAATGAATTACCTTGTTGAGCATATCAGTGGATAGCCTAGCTTTGATAAGATCAAATTAATCATTTGTATTGGGATAAGTATCCATATTTATTTGTAAAATATTATAAGGAGATTATCTTGTGGAGTATCCCACATTGGGGGAACCATGCTAAATCTTGTGTCTCAATTATGTGTGATGATTTGTGCTCTTGCTTACTATTGCTATCTATTTTATTAATGCACATTGCTATATTTAGATATTGCAATTAAGGAAACTAATTGATATTGGTTTGGAAAGAAATTAAAAAGTAGGCGCTATACTATTCACCCCCCCTCTTAGTATAAGCTTGTGTTCTTCAATTGGTATTAGAGTGGGTTCCTTTAGAAAGGCTAACATCTTAAGGGTAGATTCTATAAAAACATAGATGGCTTCACAGAATGGATCATATAAAAGTAAGGCTCCACTATTTGACAGTAATAATTATGCTTTTTGGAGCATGAGAACGAAGAAATACTTGTTATCACAAGGATATGAGGTATGGTAGATGGTTTAAAAAGAGTATAATATTGAAGGTGATCCCGATTCAGATAAGACTATTAGGAAAATGGTTGAGATCGATGCAAGGGCAATGAATTGTATTTTTAGTCGGCTACGTGAGAAAAATTTTGCAAAGGTAATTGTATGTAATTCAGCTAATAAAATGTGGACCAAGTTGCGGAATACCTATGAAGGAGATTCCAAGGTAAAGTTGGCAAATGTACAAACTCAGAAAAATATTTGAGGAATTTAAAATAGAAGACTCTAAATATATAACAAAGTTTTTACTTCGAGTTGATGATATTACTAACACCATGAGAGGTCTAGGATTTGATATGAAAGAATCAGAAGTTACTCAAAAAAATTTGAGATCACTTCCCATGAAGTATTATGCAAATATTTTAGCAATAGAATAAACAATGAATATCAACAAGCTAGCAATGGAAGAACTACAAAGAACTCTCACAACTTATGATATGAGGATAAGTAAGCATCAGGTTCTAATAAAATAAATTGCATTCAAGGCTTCAAAGAAAAAGAAAAGGAAAATTCTAGAGACATATATATATTCAGATAATTATGAGGAAGCTAACTTCATCAAAAAGAAAAAAGACTCAAGGAATTACAAAGATATGAAGAAAGTCAAATGCTACAAGTGTGGTGATTTTGGTCACTATGCAAACAAGTGTCCACATGAAGAAAATAGTGATGATGAAAAATAGGGTCACGAAAGGAAAAAGGTGGAAAGCATAAGCATGACAAAGATGACAGATACAAGCAAAGTAGGTATGAGAAGAAGAAAAGTTTTTGTAGGAAAAAGAAAACTTTCTACATTGAATAATCAAGTGATAGCTCAGATAACAGTGATAGAGACAACTTAGATGATGAAAAGGAAGAACATATATTTCTAGGAATAGGAGGTGAAAGAGAACAGTGTTTTGTGTGTGGTCAAAGAGATCATAGATCAAGATATTTCAATGGTTTCAGTGATAGTTAAGATGATATGACACATCAAGGAAACAAGCATGGTCAAAGAAATCATGAAATTTTATTTGCTATAGCATATTATAATGATCTTAGTAACAATGAAGATGAAGAAGGGTTTTTCTATGGGATAAAAAAAGTAGAAGAAAATTCACTCCAAACAAAAGAATTTAAACAAGAGAATATTTTAATAAATACAGTTCTCTCAGTTGATCTAATGGCATACTTCAATGATATCCATGACCAACCACAAGAGGTTAAGGAGAATCTAAAAGAATTTAGATGTTCAATACCTGAGAAGTTTGATCCATCACATGACTCAAAAGGTCAAGATATTTTCACTAAGAAGGAAGCATGTATTTCAGAGACAATAAATATGGATGTCAATTTGCTATTTGACACAAATTAAGAGAAATAAGAGGAAGGTTCCAAAGCACCAAAGGTCTCATATTTCAGGTTTGGGGAATCACACTCAAAAGGAAAGGAAGTTCTAAAATATGAAAGCAAGGAAGCACCTAAGTTTTATGAATAAAGTTCCAAATTTCCTCTAACTACAAACATTCAGTTTGGATCTTATTTTGAGATAGGTGAATCAAGTTCAAAAGAAAACGAAATTCTTGAAAAAGAAAGCATGGAATAAATTAAGGAAGATGATTTAGATACTACAAATAAGGTTCAAGCATACAATGCACAAGTCAAAAATTATCACAAGGATAATGGTTAGGAAATGTATGAGGAACCAAGGCATGAACAAAGGGCTTTTCAAGGACATTGTTTTTCTTGTAATGGATTTGGACATAGGGCTACACACTATAGGGTTTATGGATCAAAGAATTTTTTTTTTCTAGAAGGAACTTCAAAGGAATAAGGTATGGTTTTCAGGGACATTGCTTCTCATGCAATAGTATTAGTCATAGAGCTTCCCAGTGCAAAGAAAATGAGCAACATGGTTTTGGATTTAGAGATACACAATTTAGAAGTCATGGTCATAATGATTATGAAAATAGAACTTCACAATACAGGGTTAAGGAAAGGAATGGATATGGAAATTATTTCAAGAAATAATTAAGGATATGGGCACCATCCAAATGCTAAAATATCAAGTGTTTTAATTGCAATAACTTTGAACATATTGAAAAATGGTGTAGGACTCAATTCCAAATAATTTTAAGACAATAAGGTCAAGCAATTTCAAGGAAAGAAGGACAAATAGGTTCAAGACAAGAAGATCAAGTAATTCATCAAGAGAAGGATATCAAAAAAATATGGAAGGATGTTGATAGAGGAAAGAAATAATGTAATATGGGAGTAAAAGTACTCCCACACCAACATTAATAACCTCAAGAGAGAAGGTGGTGAGGGTTCTATGCTTAAGAGTCATATATTTTAGCCCCTTAGGTGTCCCTTTTGCCATTGATATCAAAGGGAGAGAGATTTGAGTTAGGGAGAGCAGACTCCAAAGAGAGCATTGAGTTAGCGGGAGAAGCCTCCATAGAGAGCATTAAGTTAGAACGCAAGGGATGAAGTTATTTCTTATGTCAAAAAATAGATACTTGGAGCTCGAAGTAGCCTTATAAATGCTGCTGAAAGGTATGAATCCAATTTTAATTTTGATTTAAATCATATCAGCAGTGCATTTATATTGTATGATCTTAACAATATTGATGAAAATGGGAAGAAAAAGTTGTTGGTGTCAGTTGAAAATGAAGTGCAAAATTTATCTAAATGTTATGGAACTAAGAGTATTGTAGAGAGTTACATCTAAAATACAAAATAAAATCAAAATGAACAAGTTGTTTCTCTCATTTATTTGCAAGCAATTAAGAGTACAATGGAGGAGATCAAATCAACATACTTGTAGTTGATTCTTTATAGGGATACAACTATCAGGTTTGGATATAAAGCCTTGGGTGCATTTCATGAGAAAGAGAATGAGGTGGATAAGATTTACCTGGATCTTAACATAGCTCATTACTCTTTGTATCAAACTAAAAATTAGTCTTCAGTTGCAGCATTAGAAATGGAACAAGTAGCAGTGAGACTCATAGAGATCAAACAACTGGTAGAGGGTATTGAGGATCTCCATAAGGATTTGATCTTGGAACCAAGTTGTTCACACTATCATGAGTTTGGTGATACACCTCAGGGAGAGGAGTTCTAAGGCTCTATGGGAATTGTAAAGGTGGAGGAACATATTTTTGGGTTTTCAGATATCATTAGATCCTCTATTGATGATGTACCTTTGATGGTTAGTGCAAAGTCACTTCAACATGATAGAGCCACTTGGGAGTTGAAACTCAACACCTAGGATCACATGCACATATTTTGATACATATTAGATGATGTAAGAGGAGTACCTTCATATATGGGAGACTAGGAGTGTGAAGGGTATGCTATTGCTCCTATTTTTATTAGCCACCATATATAGATGCTTGTGATAATAGAAATGGATTGGAAAGAAATTATGAACAAGGATTGTATGCTTGATGAGTTAGTAACTTTTTGAGAGACCATTTTAGTTAGTGTGGTCAATGCTAGCATTCCAATGGATATATTTCAGATTTGCAATAGTGGTGATATATGTGGTACGTTGATTTTCCAAAATTCATACCATATGATGGCATTTTCAATTTTTAACAGTAGTAGGACTGCTCTTTTTAGGAACATTCAACTGCATGGTAAGGTTGGATTTGTTATTACATGATTGTTGTAGGTAACTCAATTCAATTTTGGATGAGCAGTTGGGTTTCCAGAGTATGTTGTTACAATCACCCCTTGCTTATGAATGATACAACTTGTAATGTTGCTCTCTTACTTGTTGTTGTTTACTCTTTGAGCAATCATATTATGAATCCATATGTGTTTATACAAGTGGATTGGAGAGGGATTATGAATATGAATTGAAGTTTTTTTTATTTGGTGACTTGTTGGGAGGTTACCTTTGGTGACTTGTTGGGAGGTTACCAAGTGATATAATTCTGAATTATAGCAGATATGCTTTGTGTAGAATGTTGATTTATCATAAATCTGACCTTGAGATAATAAATTCAGTATTGGACAGTGGTATGTATCTTCATTTTTAGGCATATCGGGAGTTTTGTTACATACACTTCATGCTGGTGAATGATATATTTCCTAATAATGCTTTCATTACTAATGTTGAGTGGGAATTTTTGAATCCTTGGGATGATTTTTTGAACTCTTGGAGTTTAAGTTCCAGTAGGGTGTTTCTAGTTTTGGGTAGTGGAAGCATTCCCATGATGATTGTTCTCAGAGTTGACATTGTTGCCCTCTTCTATATCAGCCACTTTTCAGAGGCTAACCGATATTATTATGGAGTTATCATGGTGAGTTATATTGAGTACAATGCTTCTTTGCTGAGCAGTTTACCTTTTTAGGGGTTCAAGATCATGTTGGATGGTTGTTCTACTAGAGTTTACCAAGTTTTTAGTTGTTGCTCTCACTTCCAGGTTATGATTTTAACAAAATATACCTCTGAGAAGATATTTTTTTATCCATACTTGGCTGGTGGGTAGCAAGTTCTGGATGATTCTTTAGGAATCATGTAGTTACTTTTATGCCCAACATGGTTGTTTGGTGACCATTGCAGTCTTCTCATGACGTTGGTAGTTTTTTGTTAGAGGATGCCTTGATGATTGTAGATGATTGTTGTGCTTGGGCTGGGCTGATTTACATCGGGAGGAGTGTAGATGAGAGATTGTTAGCTCTTGACTATAGAGGTATTTCTAGAGCTGACAATACTATTGATTTTGATGTAGTTTTCTCTATCATGTCTTGGTGAGAGATATTCCATTTCAGCTCTAATTGGAATTTTAGACTAGGGGGTGATCCTATTATGGTGTTGCAGTTGAGACTTATGCAGTTCTGGCATAATTTTTTCTATGTTGTAATTAGAGTGGCACAACATCAACATGGTGAAATTTTTTTGAGGTTTTCATGGGACCTTGGGATCACATCTAGTTTCAATTTGGATCAGTTGGACAAACTTGATATTGAGCCAACATTGCTTGAGGACAAGCAATATTTGGGAAGGGAGGACTGTAATGTCCCCATTTTGGTCACTTTAGTATTTTAGTTGGCTCAGTCTCTCTTGGATACTATGAGATGTGTCAAAGGGGAGTTTTAACACTGAAAGTGAGCTCAAGTGGCCTAGAGGACCCTAATGAAAATTTTTGAGGTTGTATCCAGCTTCTGGTGTGTTCTCCAACATTTTTGGAGAGAGTATCTATATATAGTAAGTCATACAATGAGGTCTAATCATCATTAATCATCATTGGTATCACTCTAGTGTAGTCATATTTCAATTCCAATGCTTTTCTATCATTTCCATAATTCAGATATTAAATTGAGCTATATTTAATTAATTTCCTCTAAGATTGCTATTTTAATTAAATAATTTAATGGGCACCTAAGTGTTATAGCTCATTGGAAAGAGAATCAAAAATTTTAAATCATAGATGCATAATTTTGGAGCTTTGCACATAAAAAATCAATATTTTTAATTAAAGAGGGTCTTTTGGAGTAAAAATGAGCTTTTAATTATAAAGTGACTTTATAACTTTTATCCCACATTGGGCGCACAAGAGAATATTTCTCAATAAATGTTCTTGTTGGAAATTTTGGTTACTTTGGGTACATTTCCTTTGCTCAAGTGTATAAGTTGTCATTGATGTTAAGAAGCTCTTGAAGGAATTTGATTTGATGTCAAATAATTTGTTTTGATGAAGGTTACAACATGACAGTTTCAAAGGTCTTTTTGCAAACCCCAAGTTGGCAGGTTTAGAGATTACAGGTGGATGCATTGGTTTAATGCATTTGGGTCCAGGAGGAAGTATTTATTTAAATAATTAAAAACCTTGTTAAGGTTCCATTTAATTATTTTTAAATAAATAAATTATTATTTGCAATGGGTTCTCCTAATCCATGGCACAAATGTTTTAAGTTGTGGGTGCTAGCAAAGACCTCCGCCGACGTGTTAAACTCCTCGCCGAAGTCAAATAACTTATGGTAAATTGCATATAAATCTCCCTCGACAAAAACAAAGTTTATCCCATCCGAATTTCGAAAGGAGTTGCTCGTTGTAAATTCGTCTGTGTATTTGCCATTTTTCATGGATCTGTTATTCATTTGTCTGCACTCGTCGTTTGTCGAATCCGTCGTAAAGTTTATTATCGTGGTGTCACGGTAGAGGAAAGGAAGGGACTATGGTTTCATTTTATCCCTTGCGCAGAAGGATCAAGGTTAATAGTGTGAAGCTTAAATCTCATTGTGTGCCTTTGGCACACCGATAGCGGCTAGGTTGTTGGCACGCTACTCGAACGGGAGGTTCCACATTTGAATATCGTGAAAGTGTTTTTCGTCATGAAGTGGATGTAGCGGGTGGTGTTAGAATTCGTGCGCAATTTCTCCATAGCAATTTTTGATGTGACTAAGATATTTTCGAAATTAATTTTTGCTAAGTGTTTTTGCGGATGGAGGAAGTTGTTAGAGGGAAAAACGGCTTAGGAGTTATAAGGAGTGTAAAGCTTGTTTGTATTTTGATAAAAGATTCTTTTTGAAGATGTTTTTGAAATGTCTTATTGCATTCTTATGAGGGATAAATTTTATTTGTGATAAGACTATAAGGGAGAAATAAGGTGTATAAGGGTTAAATATTTCTTGTAATGTTGAGAGTGTTTTTGGTTGTTTATGGAAATGAAAGCATGATGTTTTAAGGTCAATTGCTTCTTGTGTGAAGTTGTGAAACCTTAAGTGGGCAGCTTTGAGATTGATATTTGCTTTCATTAAATTGGTAATAATCAAGCTATTATTTACTTGGTTAAAGTGTTGGGCTTACTCCTTTATTGATGATTTGAAAAGTTGTGTGTGCTATTGTGAGTTGAGTTGGTGGATGCTTTTGTTCAAACAATATTGGAGAGAAAAAGAGTTCTACTTGTTTCCTTTTCTAATGTTGATTGTGAAATGCTTCAAGGTTGTGTTTTGAGCTGAATGGTGTTGATTGAACCTTGTTTGATGAGCATTGTTTTTGAAGCCCTAATTGATGGTGAAAAGAACATGAGTATCATTGTTATGTGATTCTTTGCATAGTTGGCAATTTTTGGAGTTTCATGTTCTTGAAAGAAAGCATTCTATCCTATCCATTTCAGATATTGAGTTGAGTTTTCATATTTGAGATTGAGTTTGAGTTGTGTTTTCAGATTTGAGATTGAGTTTGAATTGAGTTTTCAGATTTGAGATTGAGTTTGAGTTGAGTTTTTCAGATTTGAGATTGAGTTTGAGTTGTGTTTTCAGATTTGAGATTGAGTTTGTGCTAAGTTGATTTGAGTTGAGTTTTGAGATCGGTAGTTGAGTATAGAACATATTAAGTCTCTAACAATTCTCTTTATGCTTCTATGAGTTTGTCAAATCACATTGGGTCTCTAAAAATTCACCTTGTGATTTCCTACTAAGAAAGGTTTTTCTCGATGAGCTTGCTGAGGTTTTGGACAGGTTTCGATGGGGACTTGTGAGCAGGTTTTGGACAGGTTTCGATGGGGACTTGTGAGCAGGTTTTGGACAGGTTTCGGTGGGCACTTGTGAGCAGGTTTTGGACAGGTTTCGATGGGGACTTGTGATCAGGTTTTGGATAGGTTCCTATGGGGACTTGTGAGCAGTTTTGGATAGGTTTCGGTGGGGACTTGTGAGCAGATTTGGGAAAGTCCTAATAGAGGACTTGTGAGCTGAGTTTTGATAGTTCTATCAGAGAAATTGAGGATAGAGGAGCACTAGTTCTTTGAGAACAACTTGAGGACACATTTTGGCAAGTATTTGATAAGGCTTGTGTGCAGAGGATTGATTTGTTCAAGTGTTGGACAGATCTGATAGACAGAGGAAGACTTGTACTAGACCGACTAACTATGTTTGGTATAGGTTGTTGAGCTATTGTGGACATGATCATAGAAGGCAGAGGTCTCTTAGGCTAAGCATTGAGGACAAGAGGTCTTTGATGGAAAGGAGTTCCACATGTTGTCAAGAGGTAGAGGCATTTGATCTTCTAAGGCATCATTTATAAAGCAGAGGGGAAGGTATCTCCTTTGAGTAGAGGCTCATAAATTTAGAGTAGATGGGAAGGTATCTCCTTTGAGCAAAGGTTCATAAGTTTAGATAGAGGGGAAGGTATCTCCTTTGAGCAGAGGCTCATAAATTTTGATTGGGGGAAGGTATCTCCTTTGAGCAGAGGCTCATAAATTTTTATTGGGGTAAGGTATCTCCGTTGGGCCAAGGCTCATAAACATTGTAATTGGGAAGGATTCCCAAAGAACTTTGAGATAACTTTTAGAGAAAAGTTTTGTGGATGTAGCCCAGCCATTCTGGGTGAACCACATTAAAATTGGTGTCACTTTGTGGATGATATTATGCTTTTCTTTGTTATTGCTTTGGGTATATTGCTTTACTATTTTGAAGTATAAAAGAAAAAATAAAATGAGGTCTTATACTATTCACCCCCCTCTCAATATAATCTTGTGTTCTTCAATTGGTATCAGAGCAGGTGCCTTCGAAAAGTTTAACAGCTTGAAGGAAAAGCTAGTAAAGAACACAATGGATCATTCAAGTAGTAATGTAGCACCTATTCTTGATGGGTCAGATTTTGGTCTTCGGAGTGCAAGGATGAAGGTTCATCTAATGGAACTTGGTAATGAGGTATGGGAAGTGATTGAAGATGAGTACACTATTCCTGTACATGGTCCTAATACTAAAGAAGAAAGGTTCCTACATCACAGCAATTCAAAAGCAATGAATGCAATCCTAAAAGGCTTATAGAAAGTAGATCTCACCAAAGTGATTCACTTCAAGACAGCTAGTGAAATGTGGAAACGATTGAAGGTGGTTCATACAGGTGATACAAATGTCAGAAAGGCCAAGTTAAGACACTTCAAAGGTATGTTTGAACAACTCAAGATGAATGATGATGAAAATATTAGTGACTACATGCTTCGTATGGATGAGGTTGTTAACTCCATGAAAGACTTAGGTCTTGAGCTTGCTGAAAATGATGTTTGTGATAAGATTTTAAGATCTCTTCCTAATAGATTTAGTCAAAATATTTTTTCTATTGAGGAAGCTAAATATTTGGATAAGTTGAAAAAGGATGAGCTCCATAGTATACTTGCAGCATTTGAGTTGAGAACTCAAGTAAAGGTTTATGTCAAGAAAGAGGCAGCTTTCAAGGCTACCAAGGAATCCAAGGGTAAACAACTTCAAGATAGTGATGAGTCTTCTAGTGATGAAGAGGCTCATTACAAAAATAAAGGGAAGTACTCTAGAAAACACAAAAGTATGAAAAATATAAGATGTTTCAATTGTGGAAAGTTTGGTCATTATGCTACTGACTGTACTATTCCCAATAATGAAAGTGATGAAGATAAATAGGATTCTAAGAGCAAGGATTCTGAAAAGCACAAGCATCACAAGAAGATCAAAGATGAGCACAAAAATCAAGGAAAGAGGTATTCTCACAAGCACAAGAACAGTTTCTATCTAGACAAAGCAAGTAAGTTTTCTAGTTGTGATAGTGAAAGTTCTTCAAGTGATAATGAAAATGAGATGTTGTTCATATCAAAAAAAGAGGAAGAACCAAAACATAGATTCATTATCATGAAATTTCTTAGATGTGGAAATTTTGGTCACCTTGAGGATGATTGCACAAATAATTATTTGGTTTCTAGTATGTATGAGGATGCTTCAGAAAACTATAAGGAAGATGCATGTATGGTTTTTGGAAAGGGTAGCACCTCTAGTGATAAGAAATCTAAAAAAGGCTTTGATGATTCAAAAAGCAAACAAATAGAGGAAGATATAGAGGAAGGTGAAGTAGATCTTGAAGGTGAACTTATTAGTGCTCATAGTGCTTTGAAAAAGGAAAGAAAGAAGAATGCTAGACTCAAAGATAAGTTAGATGAATTTTGTATGGAGAGAGATGATCTTATAGAAAGTCTTGACTTCTCTATAGCTAAGACACAAGAACTCAAGGATGAGTTAGAGTCTAAGGTTCTTGAGTATAGTGAGTTAGAACAAAAAATGGCTTCTTTGAAAGAGGAAACTAAAGAGTACAAGGATAAGCTTTACGAGGTTTCAAGATAGCTCCAAAAAGGTTAAGTCACTCATCAAAGGTCAAAGAAAGACAATAGATAAAATAGGCCTTGGTTTTGTTAAGCCACACAAGGAACAAGTTGGAGAGTCTAGTAAGAGACTCCAAAAGGAAGAGAGTTCTAATGAGGAAAGTACTTCAGAAAAGGAGTCCTTGAATGATAGATGCACAGAAACAAAAAACATAATTCAGAATGAGAAGAAGAAGTTTTCAGGACCCAAGAGGTCAAATAAAGGAAAGTTTCAAGGCAGATGTTTTTCTTGTCACAGGTTTGGTCACATGGCTTCACGTTGCATGGCTCAAGTGAAGAAGGTAAATGAAAATTTTAGAAGTGCTAGTTTCTTTCAAGGGTATTGCTACTCTTGTAAATAGTTTGGGCACAAGGCAGTCTATTGCAAGGTAAATAACAGGAATAGGTTTGATCAGAATAGGTTTGGTCAGAACAAGTTTGGTCAGAACAGGTTTGGCCAGAATAGGTTTGGTCAGAACAGGTGGATTCAAATATCAGGTTTACCTCAAAGAAACAACATCGTCAAGTGTTTCAAGTGCAACAATGAAGGTCACATAATCAGACAGTGTAGAGCTGAAATTCCAGAATACAGGAACAAGAACAGTGACATGATTAGGTCCAAGGATCAAGACATGGACAAGAACAGGGATGAGAACAAGAACAAGAATATGGACAAAGAGTTCAAGAGAAGGCCCGACAAGGAAGTTATAGATGCTGATGATGATCAGTACCTAATGGGAGTTTTACTCCCACCCTAGAATTAATCACCTCATCAGGAGGTGGGGGAGGGACTAAGCTAAGAGGCTCATTCTTAGTCTCAAACCCTAAAGGTGGCCCTTTGCCATTGATGACAAAGGGGGAGAGATATGAGTAAGGTGGAGAGCTTCAAAGTGAAGAGGAAAGCTTCAATTCAGGGGGAGAAAAACTTCAAAGGAATATTCTCAGTTGTGGGCATAGTTTCTCAGTTTTTAACACAGTTGGTTTCAGTTTTGGCTCTTGAGAAGTGTTTTCAGTAAAGGTTTGTCATCAATGACAAAGGGGGAGATTATTGGAAATTTTGGTTACTTTGGGCACATTGCTTTGCTCAAGTGTATAAGTTTTCATTGATGTCAAGAAGCTCTTAAAGGAATTTGATTTGATGTCAAATAATTTGTTTTGATGAAGGTTACAACATGAAAGTTTCAAAGGTCTTTTTGCAAACCCCAAGTTGGAAGGTTTAGAGATTACAGGTGGATGCATTGGTTTAATGCATTTGGGTCCAGGAGGAAGTATTTATTTAAATAATTAAAAACCTTGTTAATGTTCCATTTAATTATTTTTAAATAAATAAATTATTATTTGCAATGGGTTCTCCTAATCCATGGCGCAAATTTTTTAAGTTGTGGGCGCTAGCAAAGACCTCCATCGACGTGTTAAACTCCTCGTCGATGTCAAAGAGCTTATGGTAAATTGCATATAAATCTCCCTCGATGAAAACAATGTTTATCCCATCCAAATTTTGAAAGGAGTTGCTCACTATAAATTCATTTGTGTATTTACCATTTTTCGTGGATCCGTTGTTTGTTTGTCTACACTCGTCGTTTGTCGAATCTACCATAAAGTTTACTGTCATCGTGTCATGGCAGAGGAAAGGAAGGGAATGTGGTTTCATTTTATCCCTAGTGCAGAAGGATCAAGGTTAATAGTGTGACACTTAAATCTCATCGGGTGCCTTTGGTGCACCGGTAGCGGCTAGGTTGTTGGCACACTACCCGAACGGGAGGTTCCACATTTGAATATCACAAAAGGGTTTTTTGTCATGAAGTGGATGCATTGGGTGGTGTTAGAATTCATGTGAAATTTATCCATAGCGATTTTTGATGTGGCTAAGGTATTTTAGAAATTAATTTTTGCTAAGTGTTTTTGCGGATGGAGGAAGTTGTTAGAGGGAAAAACAACTTAGGAGTTATAAGGAGTGTAAAGCTTGTTTGTATTTTGATAAAAGATTCTTTTTGAAGATGTTGAAATATCTTATTGCATTCTTATGAGAGATAAATTTTATTTGTGATAAGACTATAAGGGAGAAATAAGGTGTATAAGGGTTAAATATTTCTTGTAATGTTGAGAGTGTTTTTGGTTGTTTATGAAAATGAAAGCATGATGTTTTAAGGTCAATTGCTTCTTATGTGAAGTTGTGAAACCTTAAGTGGGTAGCTTTGATATTGATATTTGCTTTCATTAAATTGGTAATAATCAAGCTATTCTTTACTTGGTTAAAGTGTTGGGCTTACTCCTTTATTGAAGATTTGAAAAGTTGTGTGTGCTATTGTGAGTTGAGTTGGTGGATGCTTTTGTTCAAACAATATTGGAGAGAAAAGGAGTTGTACTTGTTTCCTTTTCTAATGTTGATTGTGAAATGCTTCAAGGTTGTGTTTTGAGATGAATGATGTTGATTGAACCTTGTTTAATGAGCATTATTTTTGAAGCCCTAATTGATGGTGAAAATAACATGAGTATCATTGTTATGTGATTCTTTGCATAGTTGGCAATTGTTGGAGTTTCATGTTCTTGAAAGAAAGCATTCTATCCTATCCATTTCAGATATTGAGTTGAGTTTTTATATTTGATATTGAGTTTGAGTTGAGTTTTCATATTTGAGATTGAGTTTGAGTTGAGTTTTCAGATTTGAGATTGAGTTTGAGTTGAGTTTTTTAGATTTGAGATTGAGTTTGAGTTGAGTTTTCAGATTTGAGATTGAGTTTGAGCTGAGTTGATTTGAGTTGATTTTTGAGATTGGGAGTTGAGTATAGAACATATTGAGTCTCTAACAATTCTCTTTATGCTTCTATGAGTTTGTCAAATCACATTGGGTCTCTAACAATTCACCTTGTGATTTCCTACTAAGAAAGTTTTTTCTTGGTGAGCTTGCTGAGGTTTTGGACAGGTTTCGATGGGGACTTGTGAGCAGGTTTTGGACAGGTTTCGGTGGGGACTTGTGAGTAGGTTTTGGATAGGTTCCGATGGGGACTTGTGAGCAGGTTTTGGATAGGTTTCGATGGGGAATTGTGAGCAGGTTTTAGACAAGTTTTGGTGGGGACTTATGAGCAGTTTTGGACAGGTTCTGGTGGGGACTTGTGAGCAGATTTGGATAGGTCATAGCAGAGGACTTGTGAGCTAAGTTTTGATAGTTCTATCAGAGAACTTGATGACAAAGGAGCACTGGTTCTTTGAGAAGAACCTGAGGACACATTTTGGCAAGTCTTTGAGAAGGCTTGTGTGCAAAGGATTGATTTGTTCAAGTGTTGGATAAATCTGATAGACAGAGGAAGACTTGTACTAGATTGACTGACTGTTTTTGGTATAGGTTGTTGAGATGTTGTGGACGTGATCATAGAAGGCAGAGGTCTCTTAGGCTAAGCATTGAGGATAGGAGGTCTTCGATGGAAAGGAGTTCCACATGCTGGCAAGAGGTAGAGGTAGTTGATCTTCTGAGGGATCATTTCCAGAGAAGAGGGGAAGGTATCTCCTTTGAGCAGAGGCTCATAAATTCAAAGCAGAGGGGAAGGTATCTCCTTTGAGTAGAGGTTCATAAATTTAGATAGAGGGGAAGGTATCTCCTTTGAGCAGAGGCTCATAAATTCTAATTAAGGGAAGGTATATCCTTTGAGCAGAGGCTCATAAATTCTAATTGGGGGAAGGTATCTCCTTTGGGACGAGGCTCATAAACATTGTAATTGGGAAGGATTCCCAAAGAACTTTGAGATAACTTTTAGAGAAAAGTTTTGTGGACGTAGCCCAGACATTTCTAGGTGAACCATGTTAAAATTGGTGTCACTTTGTGGATGATATTATGCTTTGCTTTGTTATTTCTTTGGGTATATTGCTTTACTATTTTGAAGTATAAAATAAAAAGTAAAAAGAGGTCTTATACTATTCACCCCCCTCTTAGTATAAGCTTGTGTTATTCAGTTCTATTTAGTTAGTATCTTGATCTATTTTTCATTCATTCAGGTTATTTTGTTACTTTCTTCTCTTTGAGAGACAAAGGCTCTAGAAAAAAAACTTCATTTGCTTTTTGGGGACAAAAACCTCCAGGAGGGACATTGACTATGGGTGTGAAAGATCATAAATAGTTGATCTTGGAATTTCTACTTCAGGAATGCAATTGGGCATCATTTTTTAAGTATTCGAAGTGGATTTTAGGTGAATAGTAAGGTTGAATCAGAGTATATTTGATGCCATTTATTTTGTTGTTCAGCCTCCAGCTTGGTCGTACCATTTTGACCACTTTTCAGAGCTTTGTGTTGAATATTGAGCTAGGGTTTGTCCCTAGAACTATGTGCCAACCTAGAATACTTCTTGTAGTAGTATTTCAAACTGATTTTAGATTTCTTTTTGGCATTTTGAGAGCTATAGTTGCAGGTCATACACTTCACATACCCTATCGTACCTATCGAGAACCCATGTGAGTATTTGTGGAGCAAACCTCTTATTGGGTGATTTCATTGAATCATTTTAGACACATAATATTTAGAAATATATGGTGATAATTCACATGTGGGAGAAATAATTATTTTTGAAGTTGTAATGAATTATTTGAATTCTAGAGTTGTTGCTTGATAAACTGTTATGTCATTCCCAAAATTTTATATTTTTTTGGTACTTTTATATTATGCTATTTTCTTAAATATGTTTGTAGATATATGTTATTACTATCTATTTATAGAATTTCATAGGATTTGGATGAGTATATTAGAAGTTATTACATTTTCAATATTGTTGTCCTACATTGCTGAAAACACCAAAAAACCAAAAAAACCATAAAACCCAAAAAAATGCAAATTCAAAAAATACAGAATAGGGTGGGATATTACATAATTTAAGCTAAATCCCTAGCCAACAAACTATATCCATGGACCAACATACTCATATTTTATGCGCCCCAACCACTTCTATGACTGAGTAAGAGGGTATCTAGGTGGACGTGTTTTCTAGGCCTTCCAATTGTGCACCCTATTTAGATACATATATGATGTAGATATCCATACACACATCCATCCTAGAGAATCCTCACACATATACATCCACAAATTCTAATCATCACATCACGTAATTGGATATTGATACCCTTAGAATGTACCAAAATCTAGTTTATCCATCTCTTTCCCTGCTCACCATTCCATATTAATCTTTTCCCACATTCCAGTAGGAACCCATCTATTTTCATATGAAATACACAAACCCAATCATCACCAAACCCATTTACAAATCCATATCGATACCCATGAACCAAAATACACCACCCTCATCAAATCAATACATCTTAATCCCATCCCCTCACAACACAATCTGCTCTAACTTGTTGTATGAAGTACAAGTCAATACTAATTTGTAAGTGTATGAATCCATTCCACCTAGATAATTACGCAAAACTAATCATACATAGCATGCCATACCTACCTTAGTTGTAATCCCCTATTCCACTTACCCTCCACCTACATCCTCTCAAATTGCCATCACACATCAAGTCTAAACCTCTGCCCCACCCTCAAACATGCAACCCACATCTGAAAATACTATATAGTAAGTTTTGAATCATCTACATGTGTTGCTTACTGGTGATGCTAATAAATGCATACATCCCATATCACAACAAAAATCATAGGTAGCAGAAATTAATCATCCATACATATAAAAAAACATGTTCTTCACCCAAGATCCATCCTGGGTATTGCGACCACCTACCATAATTATACCCACCCATCCTCTTCACAAAATCTATACCACTTCATCAGCCCAGCACACTATCATTCCCTCATCCCCATATCAATAACCCCCACATTAGCAACAATAATCATATCATAAGAAATATCACCAAAACATCCAACTTCATCAAATACCAATCAACACCAATCCATTAGCCAATCAAAACCCCATGTCATCAACCCAATTAATCATTCAAAAAACTCACCCAACCTACACATAATAAGTAAAACAAGACTTCCAATCACCACTGGAAGATCCTAAATTTTAGTTTTTTTAGAACCATATTGATAGCCTAGCCATGTAAATGCTTGAAATGTTATATCAGAAACCCACTCTAAGGTATCTAGGAAATCACCCTATTCATCCTTTGATAGCATCATCATCTTATCCAATATATTCTAAACTATTTAAGTTTAAAAAATTCAAAGGGAATGAGGAACCCTGAGAGCATATAGGCATGTTCATCCATGCATGTTTTAGAATACAAGAGAATGATCTCTTTGATGCTCCATAAATTTCTTCAAATATTTGTAGGAGAAACTCTAGAATGGTACAACCATTTGCTGCACCATAGTGTTGTTACCATTGTACAACATACCCCAATTGGGGACCCACTTGAAGTTTTGGTTTTAATTTGAGATTTTTGCTTGCATCAAGGTCTTCGAAAAAAATTTCTTACATTGAGAATTTTAACATTTTAATTACATTGAGATTTTAAAATTTTTACATCTTAACGACTTGGATTTTATTGCAATGATTAGATTGAATATTTATGAATATTTGCATTTTAATTACATTATTCCAAATTAAATATTTCAAAAAATTTAAATTCCAATAGTTTTCCTAAGGTCCTAAAAAAATTAATTTTAGGGTTGTTCAAATCTTGTCACTTTTACCCTAAAATTGATGCAAAATTGAAATGGACATAGCTTGAGCTAGAAAAATTCATTTGAGATGATTCAAAAACTGGTAGAAAGAGGTTAATCTCCTCTTTACATTGATATCAAATTTCTAAATATTCATAAAAGAGGTTCTTTCCAGAAATAACAGTTTCTCATTGCAATCTATATCTCATCGTTCGTAATGAATTTTTCGCTTTTCTCAGCATATTCAGATACCCATTGGCCCATTTAAACACTTGCAAAAACTCATGAAATTCTAATCACTTTAATTTTTGACCTATTTTTCAAGTCACGTGAATGAAATAGGTGAAATCTTGATAATGGACATTACAGAAATTCACTGGATTCAATGGAAGATAAGGATAAATATAGAAATTCATTGAATCTTAAAAAAAACAATGATACACTACATTTCAAAATGCGCTACAAATTTATTGTCACACCTTTAAATGCATGAAGTGCACACTATCTTGAATTTAGGTTAAAATCAGTGAATCTTTATTTCACAAGAAATTGGGCTCAACCGAAAAGGCGCTCAACTTACACTAAGTGAGAGAAAATAAAATTCATGAACCTTACAAAGGAAAAAGAGAAAACAAGAATGCACTAAAAATTAGGTAAAATTGAGAAGTTCTTAAGTTTCTATGGCTCCTTTGTAAAAGGAGCATAAACATGAATGCACTGAAAATGAGTTAAAATAAGAATGCCTTGAAAATTAGGTAAAATGGAGAAGTTCTTAAGTTTCTATGGCTCGTTTGTAAATGGAGCACAAACAAGAATACACTAAAAAATGGAACACAAATAAGAATGCGCTGAAAAATGAGTGAAAACAAGAACGAGCTAAAAATTAGGTAAAATGTAGAATTTTGTAAGTTTCTTTTGCTCCTTTGTAGATGGAGCACAAACAAGAATACACTAAAAAATGAGAGTGTGGATTTAATATTTTATTGTGTTTTTATTAATAGAGTGCATTTCATATTTCCTTCATATGAAAGTGCAGATTTGAATTTTCATTGCATTTTCATTAAGAGCGCATTTCAGATTTCCTTCATATGAGAGCGGGGATTTGAATTTTCATTGCATTTTCATTAAGAGCGCATTTTAGATTTCCTTCATATGAGAGTGGGGATTTGAATTTTCATTGCATTTGCATTAAGAGAGCGCATTTCAAATTTTATTTATGTGAGAGCATATTTGATAAAATAAGGGGCATTGGACTTTAAAAAAAATTGAATATAATATTTTCCCTAAAATTAAATATCAAACCTTAGGGATATTTTAAAATTAAAATAATTAATTAATTCAAATTAATTATTCATTGAAAAATCAAAACTTCAAACTATAGAAGAATTCATTTATTTAATAATTGAAAAATCAAAGGTTTACACCTTTGGAAAATTAATAAATTCAAATTAATTATAATATTAATGTTCTAATCCTTACCTTTTCGAAAATGTTTTTGAAAACATGATGGCAGGCATGAGTCTTCAATACAAGTACAACCGATCATAATACTATAAGGTGAAAGTTGAATAAATTTTAAATAACATAAAGTCGTAGAAGATCTACAATTGGATAGAAGGGTAAAAAAATTAGAAGATGATACATCATCATTTACCAATACAAATGATGGGCAATTGGAGGATGTAAGGCTATAAATAGCCTTTGAGACTTGATTCCAAATGGTCAAATGCAATTTAAGAGATAGAATTTTAGATACTTCAGTTTTTCTTTGTTAGCTAAAGGAGCATCTATGTCCTTGTTATGGAGATCGATAATACACGACTTGGCTCATAGTCTCCCAACTGTTGAACTTGATACATTTTTTTTACAAAAGTTATCATAAGCATATCTCCAATTCCTTGTAGCTTCATCAAAGTTGCACCTTTAAAGAAGCTATCGCCCAAGCTAAAGTCATCGATGACATCAAAGTTTAATTAGGCAAAATCAAGTTGAGACAAAAACCCTCATACAATTCAAACTTTTGCTTCAATATAAATGCACCAAATCAACCTTTACCTAGGCTACCACAAGCCAATCAAGTGGCAAAAACTACTCTATATCCATCACCTATCCCACAACCTCATCTTCCATAGTAACAACTATTCCAAACCAATGCACCTCTTCCACCTCGACCACAACATCCTCATGGTATTTTCCCATAGGCTCCATAACGTAATCTCACCCACTCTCTAAGCCTTTTCCCACCATTTTTCAAATATTATATGATGCAAAAAACATCAACCTACATAAAATATTATCCCTCAAACCAAATCAACCCAAGTCTCGAGGATACGTCGAGCAAGACTTCTATGCATAGCACTGACATCCTGGTCATAATATCAAATTATGTTGCTCTTTCTGTGGCCTTGTCCAAGACCTCATTGATGGGGGTACCATTTAGATCTCCAAAAAACTTACCCTATAAAATAAAAGTTTGGGGATCTACCAAAACCCCCTACCCAAGCACAGGGGAACCAATCCCAAATGAACTCAACCTAATCCCCCAAGGCAACTTAGATAGGTTAATAGTGTTCAACGAGATCCTCCTTCATGTAGTGTAGTTGGCATGACTAACCTCACTACTCATAATAAAATGTATCCTTCATTTCAAACTACACCAGTGGTCTCATCACCTACACCATTTACTTCTCCATAGTCTCCCGCAACTTCTAACACTACACCCCCTCCATTGTAAAATATCATTATCATTCATGGAAGCCTTACCCACAAGTTTCATAATGCTCCTACTAGATTTTCCATATTTGATATTTTTCAATAGTATCAACCCCACCGAGAGGCGTTGAATGAAATTCTTTGATCTATCGACCTTGAAACCCATGACACGAACACATTTGTGAAATTCATGGAAAATATTCCGCACTACCTTTGGCCTTCTATCAATTTCCATGATCATGAGATTACTAAAATCATAGATAAAGGAGCGGATCCTCCTCTTCGCATCCAATAAAACATCAATGATATCACATATAAGTGTATTCTCATTAAAACTAGCTCCTCTATCAACATCATTTCCACTATAGCCTTACACCACCTGCACACTCCACCAACTCATTTTTCCACCCCATTGCTTTATATTTGAGTATTATATGGTTCCATGTGATCCATAGTAGGTTCCATTTTCCTACCTATATGAGTGGGTATCTGCACCATTTCCTTATTATTCCACATCATTCAAGGTGAGATGGAGTACAATATCTTGCTCAACTACTTATGGACTAGGGACATGTAGTGTGTCCATTTTATATTACATCACTATCTCAAATATGTCCACAATATACTGGTTAATTATGTTCCCACTAACGGGGATCCCTTAAAATTTTGCAACATCACAAATCTCCCACCAGGACCTTTCTCATATTCTACACAACTAATTCTTGTTTCTTCTCACCAATCTTTTGGAGAATTGGCATCTCCATCCATATCAACCTCATCACTACACTCCCTACCAAGGACACACACCTCAGTATCCACACCAATTTCTCTAGCTATTGTAGAACCTAATCTAGATAACATACCTTTTTCACCACCTTCCCTTTGGCTACCACCACCTTCTCAACCATCCTCTTCCATAATTCTACCTCCATCATCGACACCCTCTTCATCACCCTCATCATGGCCTACTATCGCATATTGCCGTCCTCCTCTATGGAAACCCATCTCCTCCCTATGCTTCAAAAACCTCTACTCACATTTCATCCATGACCTAGGTCATTCACGTCTTATCATAGCCCAACATAGAAACCTACTCACTCAACTCCACAATTATTGCATGCAGATCATCCTATCCCATATACAACAATCGAATGCCACAATTGGGAGCAATGATCATCCCACCTTGATGACCAATTGTTGCACTCCTCTACTACCACCATACGAGATTCTCAACTCTCACCCTCATATTTTGATTCAGATTCACCATATCACTCACCACCTCGTATGTCACCTTGCATATCTATATTTATGACAAACTCTGGTCTCAATGACTATAATGTTTATGATGCTCATGTACGACCTCCTATAGTCCAATCCACATGCAATTTTTATCACCCTTCAACTTTAGTATTGACCATTGGCACTATTGTACAATTAGGTCCTCCCAATAATCAAACCAACTTTTTTTATGCAGGACTAGACTCCGCACTCCTAATTTTAGTACCCCCCCACAAAAATCTATCTTTTGTGATACATTAGATCACAAGTCTAATATCCATTTTTCTTTGCACAATATTTGGCATTTCCATTAGCATGAATTTGGGTTAAGATGTTATGAACAAGGGTTACGTATACCCATAAATCCCCACATCCAGTTACCTATAGATAAATCTGGCTTAGGATATCACCCAACTACCATTCACACTTTAGAACAAGCTTCAATATCTCTCCTTACACCCTTTCCCATTTCTAACACGCACTTTAGAGGAATATATCGACATGTATATTTTGGATGAGAGCCCATCTCCTAATTCCATAATCATTGTTCCATTCGACTTCTTTTAGGAAATTCCTTTCTTTGACACTATGTCATCATGTTGTATCGATGATTTAAATAGCTAATTTGTTGTATTATCTCTAAATTATCACTACCCAGAATGTGACATGGTATCTCCTCTACATCACCAAAACATTTGGCTATATCATTGCCTATGCATTGGTAGCTCCATCACTCTATTACTCGATCATGTTCTCCACCTATTTTGAGCCTGCTACAATATTTATAATTTATTGAGTCTTCATCATCATACTCTTCACTGCCTACATCTCCCATGGCTTTAGTTAACATGGCTGACATAGACCTCTTTGCTCTACTTTGGTATACACACCAATTAATTCATGATGACACACCCAAACTAGATATCATTGACCTCACACACATTTCACCTACACCTTTACCGCATGATTTCTTACTATCATCCCATGTCTTGTATACTATGAATGCTCCTTCACTTTCCACCCCACCCCACATTCTCTAGGTTCACAACAGAGGCATCTATCTATATGATGAATTTTATATATCAGAGGTTATAGATGACCTGCACTTTATCTCAATCCTCAAAAATCTTCAAGATGGTTTCAACATGCTTATGGAATATACTATTGAGGTTGCCATTGGTGATGATCCCTAAAATCCACACATAGTTAAATTCATCCCTAACTTCTCACTAGAAGAGCGCATCACATATACTACTTTACTGGAATATATTAAAGTATTTTCCTTGTCCTACAAGGACATGCCTAGCCTTGATCCTTCCTTAGTGGTTCATAAACTCACCCTAGACAAAGATGCCAAACTCATCAAACAAAAGTTGTAATGTATGCATCCTACCATTGCTCTCCTCATAAAATTAGAGCTCCAAAAGCTCCTCGATGTAGGTTTCATCATTCCCATAGATTACCCTAAGTGGGTTTCTAACATGGTACCAATCCCAAAACCCTCTAGCGAGGTTTACGTATGCACTATTTTTGTGACTTAAACAAAGCTTTTCCTAAACACAACTTTCCCTTACCAAACATTAACTCACTCATCGATTCCATCATAGGCCACAAAATTATATCCCTTATGGATGGATTTTCTAGATACAATCAGATCAAAATAAATCTTTCTGACCAACACAAAAATTCCTTCACAACCCCCTAGGGGACATTTTTCTATAAGGTCATGACTTATATTTTCCATGATTACAAGCATAAAACCATGGAAGACTACATAGATGATCTTATCACAAAGTCAAAACAAAATTCATATCACCTTGTTGATTTATGTAATATCTTTGATCACCTATTAGGACACAATTTTCACCTAAACCCAAATAAATGCATCTTTAGTGTCACTTTAGGCAAAATCCTAGGGTTCATCATCTCTCAAGAAGGTATTGAAGTTGACCCTAACAAAGTCAAAGCCATCCTTGAGATACCTCCAACCACGAAACTCAAACAATTATGCATTTTACAATGCAAAATATAGTTGATACATCGTTTTAATGCCCAACTCTTAGATAAACATAAACCATTTAATCACCTCTTACAAAAGAAGGTCACCTTCAAATGGGACAAAAAATACCAAAAAGCCTTTGATTCAATAAAATCCTAAGTTATATCTTCATCGGTTTTATCTCCTTTATATCCATCATTTCCATTCACTCTATACATTTTTGCTATATAATTTGCACTCGATACACTCCTCGTACAATAAAATGAACTCAATCATGAGTGAGCTATATACTACATCAGCTATACATTGTTTAGTTATGAAACCCGCAATGCATACATGTAAAAGTTGTTCTTGGCTATAGTCTTTGCCATCCAAATATTATGTCATTAAATGCTCAATCACACCATCTTTGTCATCGACTATGACAACCCACTTCGCTACATGATGAATAAGAGTTATCATAACTCTCAAACTGCTAAATGGATTATGCTCCTTACTAAATTTGACCTAGAATTCATTTTATAAAAATCCATTAAGGGGCATGTCATTGCAGACCAGATCATTGAGACTCCATTATCCAAAAATCACCCTCTCATCATCCAAATCCCTCATGATTCCATTTTCAATATCATAGAACCCAAATATTATGTTGAACCTGAGATAACTATTGACTTAACACTCTTCTTTGATGGTTCCTACTGCACACTACGAGTGTAGGAATTATATTTTTCACACCATATGGAGAGCCTCCTCCATTATCATTCAAATTAAGGTTCCATTGCACAAACAATAATGCATAGTATGAAGCCCTTATTCTTGGTTTAAAATAGGTGCATTCCATGCACATTCTATGCCTTCACATCATTGGAGATTCTCTCATTATCTTCAATCAAGTCAAGGATATATGGCAATGTCTCTACCTCATTCTACAACAATATAAAAAAAATGCCTAGAAAATCCTCATCCAATTCAAGTGGTACACTATCATAGCTACTTTACATTCCTCAAATCATTTCACTAACATAATGGCCTCCTTAGGATCATTAATATCACAAAATCCCCTCTTTGAAATGATGCATGTGTATTTTCATATGCTTACCAAATTATCTATGTCATCTTCACCACATATAGATGACGATGACAATCATGTTGTCCAAACTGAACCACATGATCCTTGGTTTTCACAAATTAAGGATTACGTCAAATTAGGTTTCCTACCTTGCAATCTACCACATGCTCAACACTAAGCATTCAAACAATGCATCATTTTTTATACACTACTAGGGAACATATTGTACCATCATAATTATGGTGGTATTCTCCTACGTTACCTTGAACCACATGAACCTCAATAGGTAGTACAAGAAACCCATGATGGTACTTGTGGTAGCCACTTTAGTGGCATGACTATAACTAAACATATCTTACGTATGGGCTACTACTAGTCCAAAAATGCGTTGGAAATTTGAGTTATTTTATTTTTTCATTGATGTCACATGGATCACATTTGATTTTTGGTGGCAAAAGCACTTCATAAAATATCATTTATGATATTTTGGAGAGCATAGATATATATAGGGTTTTTTTGAAAACCAAGGCGGGGAAAAATAAAAGGTTTTATTTAAAACCATGGATGGCATATTTGAAATAGGTTTTTCTTAAAACCCAGGTTGCCTTTTGTTTCATTGAAAAATTTGCCCCGGTGATGGAGATATTTAATTTTAAATATTTAGTTTAAATATTAAATTATTTAAAATTTAAATTTAAATTTTAAAATTAAAAATAAAATTATAGCACCGATGACTAAAGAAAGGAGGAAAGGCATATAAAAAAAATAATAGCACGATGTCTAAATAAAGGAGGAAAGTCATATGTATATATAAACCACCAAAAAATTTGATTAATTCTTGCCCTTGATTTTTGTATACATTCGAATTGATAATGTAATGTGAGAAGAGCATGTGTGTTGAAGTGTGTGTAAAGAGGCGTGTGAAGGGTTTACAAAATTCAGGTCCATTGAAGAATCGTTCTTGGATGATAACCAAACACATAAGCACCTTTGGCCTAGTGTTTTGTGCGTTGTGTAAGAAGTAGGAGGTCCTACGATCGAGTCCCATCGGGGATGCTTGTTGTGTTGAAACGCTTGAAGTATTTTTGAGTTTTCAAAGGGTGCAGAATATTGAGGTATTTGTTTTGGTTCATGCCCCTTTGAACACATGAGGGAATGTGTCCCAATGGTGACTTGGCCATGGTTAAGGTGCTAAGCGAGGAGGCATCAAGGGATCGAATCCCATCAGGGACAGAGGCAAGTTAATATATATTTTTTAATATTTTATTTTTCTAAAGTTGCCCTAGGAGAAATAAGGGTTATGATGCACCTTAAGAAAAAGAGATATTTCTAGTGATTTTCTTTTTGAAAGTATATCATATTATATATCATTGGAAAGATTATTTTGAGGGCTATTTTATTAACATGCTTAGAGGGAGAAATAATGTGTGTGTAAAGTGATATTTCTGATTTTGTAAAGAGGTTCAAAAGTGAAGGTTTCTTTGTTCTTTTTCAAAGAGGATTAATTCTTTCCAGAGGGGACATGATGTATTTTATTGAGTAGGAGTAATTAGGTGTTATTTGGATATTATTGTCGTGTTATTAATCATGATTCCTAACCCTTATTAAAATTTAAAAAATAAATTTTGTTGAGTGTGGTAGATTTAGTGGACAACTCATAAGGCATCAAAATGTATGAGAAATATTCTCCATTGACTTTGTTTATGGTGGTTGGTTTCTAAAATATCATTGGAGAGAAAAGGATTGATTGTGGTTTTATTTTCAAAAGTGGTTGGTTGAATGCTTCAAGGTTTTCTAGGTTGAGATTTGTGTTTAATTTTTTTTTTATAAGCATTGTTGTTGAAGCCATTAGTTGTGTGAAAAACCTAAGATAGGGTTTGATAAGAACATGAGTATCATTGTTATGTGAAGAATGTTTTATAAGCATTGCTTTTGAATCCCATTGATTGTACAAAGAACTTGAAATTGAGTTAGAGAACAACATGAGTATCATTGTTATGTGAGATTTGTGGTTGAGAATTGTTGTAAATGTTTGAGTTGGTTGATACTTGCTTGGACTAGGTTTTGTGAGAAAGAGTTGTTCCTTGTGGTGATTGGTTGAGTAGATTTGTTTGAGCCTAGTCAAGTGATTGTGTGAAGTGGTTGTTCAAGTTCCATGAAATAAACTATTCTATATTCTGATTTGAGTTGAGATCATTATGGATCATTGTTGTCATCCATTGTAGAGTGCATTGTCATTCATTGTTGAGTTTATCATTGAGCCTTGCCTTCATAGATTTGTGGATGATATTTGAGTGCTACTTGAGTATGCTTGATTGAGCCTTTGAGAAGGATTTTGGGATAGATTTCTAGATAGATTTGTGGTGGATTTTGTGCATGATTGATTGAGCCATTGAGAAGGATTTTGGTATAGATTTCTAGAAATATTTGTGGCAGCTTTTGTGCATGATTGATTGAGCCTTTGAGAAGGCTTTTGGATAGATTTATGGATAGATTTGTGGACAAATTTTGAGCAAGTTCTTGGTGAGCTTGCTGATACTCGAAGGTATATTTGGCAAAACTACAAACTCAAAGAAAAATATTTGAGGAATTTAAAATGGAATATTCTGAAGATATAGCAAAGTTTTTAATTCGATTTGATGATATTACAAACACCATCAGAGGTCTAGGATTTGAGATGAAAGAATCATAAGTTACTCAAAAATTTTTGAAATCACTTCCCATGAAGTATGATGCAAAGATTTTAGCAATAGAAGAAACAATGGATATCAAAAATCTAACAATAGAAGAACTACAAAGAACTCTCACAGCTTATGAGATGATGACAAGTAAACATCAGGTTCCAATAAATGAAATTGCATTCAAGGCTTCAGAGAAAAATAAAGGGAAAATTCTAGAGACAGATATTTAAATAATTATGAGGAAGTTAAATTCATAAAAAATAAAAAGGACTCAAGGAATTACAGAGATATGAAGAAAGTCAAATGCTACAAGTGTGGTGATTTTGGTCACTATGCAAACAAGTGTCGACATGAAAAAAATAGTGATGATGAAAATAGGGTCACAAAAGAAAATAATATGGAAAGCATAAGCATGACAAAGATGACAGATACAAGAAAAGTAGGTATGAGAAGAAGAAAAGTTTTCATAGGAAAAAGAAAACTTTCTACATTGAAGAATCAAGTGATAGCTCAGATCACAGTGATAGAGACAAGTCATATGATGAAAAGGAATAACATCTATTCCTAGGAACCTCCAAAGAGAGCATTGATATGATTTAGGGGGAAAAAAATCCAAAGAGAGCATTGAGTTAGGGGGAGCAACCTCCAAAGAGAGTATTGAGTTAGGGAGAGTAGCCTCCATAGAGAGTATTGAGTCAAGGGGAGCAACATTGATTCTTAGAGATTTTACGACGTGCTGTAGAAGAGCTAGAGTCCAGTATGAACTGTCATGATTTCACGACGAGTTCGAGGAAAGAGAAAGCAAAATGAAAAGTGTCATGATTTTGTGACATGCTGGAGAGTTTGGGATGGGAACTGTCGTGATTTCATGACATGCAGTAAAGGAAAGTGTTCTAAGTGAGAACTGTCATGATTTCATGACATGCAGCAGAGAAAAGAGTTCGAAGTGAGAATTGTCGTGATGTCACAACATGTTGTAGAGAAGTCATACGAAAGCTGAAAGTGTCACGATTTCATGACAGGCTACAAAGAAAATGTACGGAAGCTAGAAGTGTCATGATTTCATGACAAGTTCAAGGAGGAAGAGCTCAAAGGTGAAAGCGTCATGATTTCGTGACATGTTCCATTTTCTCTAGTGTAAGCAGTCAAGAGTGCAATGAAGAGAAAGTGTCACGATTTCGTGACAGATTGAGATAGCAGTGTTCGATTGGAGAAAGTGTCACGATTTTGTGACAGAATCAGAATGCAGGCCTTCTATAGGAGAAGTGTCATGATTTCACAACAAAAGCTAAGAAGAGGTTGAGAAAGCAAGAAATGTTGTGATTTCATGATAGAAGTGAAGATGATGTCAGCAGAGGTAGAAGTGTCACGATTTTGTGACACAAGCCAAAAGAAAGTGTTCAGAGGCAAAAGTGTCACGATATCGTGACATGTAGTTTCGCGGCAGAAGCTACAGAAGAGTGGCAGAGGCAGTGAAGCTAACAAAGTTAAATTTGGGCCAAAAAAAATTATGGTTTGCAACTGACGTATTTTAGGGTTGTACAGCCGACTAAGATCAAGGTTTTGATCTTGAAAGTGTTAGTATAAAAGGAGGATTGTTTTGAAGACTTAAGAGCGAATGGTGAGATAGTCAAATGTGTGTCGAAGTGTGCGATATGCAGTCGAAAGAGCACAAGAGTGCAGAAGTGGTGCGATGATGTCAAAGCATGCAGAGTGAGTGCAACAAGCAAAGGTGAATGAGGACATTGTACTAGATCGAAGGACTATGTTTAGTGCAAATTTGAGGACCATCTTTGGAGGTGATACATTTGTGGACAGAGGTCTCTAGCCAAAGCAGGGAGGACAGGTGTCTTCTGTGGATAGAGTTCCATTTGCTAAGGGCAGTGGAGGCAGAGGTTTTTTAGAGGATCATGAGCTAGAGTAGAGCTAGGGGATCGGTGTCTCCTATGGGTTGGTGCCCACGAACTTGAGTTTAGGGGATTGGTGTCTCCTTTGGGTTGGTGCCCATAATATTTGTAATCGGGAAAAGTTTTCCCAAAAATTGATTGATAAAATTTTAGTGAAAGATTTTATCCGTGGATGTAGCCCAACCATTCTAGGTGAACCACGTTAAAATGGGTCTTCAATGTGTGATGCTTTCTATCTTGATTAATGCTATGTTGATGCCTCTGTTATTTAAAGTTAAAATTGTTAATTGGTTATGTCTTATACTATTCACCCCCCCTCTCAGTATAATCTTGTGTTCTTCATGGATATATACAAGGTTTTTGTGAAAACCAAGGTAGACAAAATAAAAGGTTTTATTTAAAACCATGGATGGCATATTTGAAATGGGTGTTTCTTAAAACCTAGGTTCATTTTTTGTTTCATTTAAAATTTAAATTTAAATTTTATAATTAAAAATAAAATTATAGCGTCGATGTCTAAAGAAAGGAAGAAAGGCATATATTAAAAATAATAGTGCTAATGTCTAAATAAATGTGGATATGCCACCAAAATTTTTGATAAATTCTTGTCCTTGATTTTCGAATGCATTCAAATTGATAATGTAATGCGAAAAGAGCCTATGTGTTGAAGCATGTGTAAAGAGATGTGTGAAGGGTTTACAAAATTTAGGTCCATTGAAGAATCATTTATGGAGGATAACAAAATGCATAGGCACATTTGGCCCAGTGTTTCATGCACTATGTAAGAAGCAGGAGGTCCTACAATCGAGTCTCATTGGGGATTATTTTGTGTTGAAATGCTCGAAGTGTTTTTTGAGTTTTTGAAGGGTGCAGAATATTGTGGTATTTGTTTTGGTTTGTGCCCCTTTGAACATGTGAGGGCATGTGGCCCAACGACAGCTTGGACACGGTTAAGGCTTTGAGCGAGGAGGCATCAACGGATTGAATCCCATCAGGGACAGAGGCAAGTTAATATTTTTTTTTTAATATTTTTTTTCTTAAGTTGCCCTAGGATAAATAAGGGTTATGATGCACCTTAATAAAAAGAGATATTTCTAGTGATTTTATTTTTGGAAGTATATCATATTATTTATCATTGGAAAGCTTATTTCAAGGGCTATTTTATTAACATGCTTAGAGTGATCAATAAGGTGTGTGTAAAGAGATATTTTTGATTTTTTAAAGAGGTTCAAAAGTGAAGGTTGCTTTGTTCTTTTTCAAAGAGGATTAATTCTTTCATGAGGGGACAAGATGTATTTTATTGAGTAGGAGTAATAAGGTGTTATTGTGATATTATTGTTGTGTTATTAATCATTATACCTAACCCTTATTGAAATTTGAAAAAGAAAGTTTGTTGAGTGTGGCAGATTTAGTGGACAACTAATAAGGCACCAAAAGGTATGAGCAATATTCTCCATTGACTTTGTTTATGGTGGTTGATTTCTAAAATATCATTGGAGAGAAAATGATTGATTGTGGTTTCATTTTTTAAAGTGGTTGGTTGAATTCTTCAAGGATTTCTGGTTTGAGATTTGTGCTTAAAAATTGTTTTATAAGCATTGTTGTTGAAGCTATTAGTTGTGTGAAAAACCTGAGATGAGGAAAAGTTCAAGTTCAATGAAAAAAACTATTCTATATTCTGATTTGAGTTGAGATCATTGTGGATCATTGTTGTCATCCATTGTAGAGTGGATTGCCATTCATTGTTGACTTCATCATTGAGCCTTACCTTCATAGATTTGTGGATGATATTTGAGTGCTACTTGAGCATAATTGATTGAGCCTTTGATAAGGCTTTTGGGATAGATTTCTAGATAGATTTGTGGCAAATTTTGTGCATGATTTATTTAGCCTTTGAGAAGGCTTTTGGGATAAATTTTTGGATAGATTTGTGGTATCTTTTGTGCATGATTGATTGAGACTTTGAGAAGGCTTTTGGATTGATTTTTGGATAGATTTTTGGACATATTTGTGGATATATTTTGAGCAAGTTCTTGGTGAGCTTGTTGAGTAGATTTGATTAGGTTCTTGGTGAGCTTGCTAGAGCAAATTTTGAGCAAATTCTTGGTGAGCTTGCTGGAGTATATTTTGAGTAAGTTCTTGGTGAGCTTTCTAGAGTAGATCTATGAAAGTTCTTGGTGAGCTTGCTAGAGAATATTTGAGCAAGTTCTTGGTGAGTTTTCTAGAGTAGATTTTGATTAAGTTCTTGGTGAGATTTCTAGAGTAGATTTTAGCAAGTTCTTAGTGAGCTTACTAGAGTAGATTTTGAGTAAGTACTTGGTGAGATTTCTAAAGTAGATCAAT
Source organism: Wollemia nobilis (assembly GCA_028583015.1). NCBI lineage: Eukaryota > Viridiplantae > Streptophyta > Pinopsida > Araucariales > Araucariaceae > Wollemia > Wollemia nobilis. Next base: position 1,256,473 of record JAQPPZ010016697.1, read on the forward strand.
GAATTTCCTTGCTGAAGTAGATTAGTGGATTACCTACATGATTAGATAAGTGGATTGCCTACCTAAGAAAATTAGTGGATTGCCTACCTAAGCAGATCAATGGATTGCCTAGCTGAGCAGATCAGTAAATTGCCTTGCTAAGTAGGTCAGTAGATTGCCTACTTGAGTAGATCAAGATTTTATACCTAAGAAGACAAGTGGATTTCCTAGTTGAGTAGATCAATGAATTACCTTATTGAATAGATTAATGGATTTCCTATTTGAGCAGATCAGGATTGCCTACCGAAGTAGATCAAGATTTCCTACCTGAGTAGATTAGTGGACTGCCTACCTAAGAAAATTGATGGATTGCCTAGCTAAGTAGATAAGTGAATTACCTTACTAATCAGATCATTGGATAGCCTAGATTTATGTAGATCAAAGTAATAATTTGTATTGGGATAAGGATCCCTATTTCTTTGTGAAATATTATAATGAGATTATCTTGTGGAGTACCCCAAATTGGGGGATCCACGTTAAATCTTGTGTCTCAATTATGTGTGGTGATTTGTGCTCTTGCTTACTATTTCCATCTGTCATTAATGCACAGTACTATATTTAGATATTGCAATTAAGGAAACTAATTGATATTGGTTTGGAAAGAAAGTAAAAAGTGGGCGCTATACTATTCACCCTCCCATCTCAGTATAAGCTTGTGTTTTTCAATTGGTATTAGAGTAGGTTCCTTCAGAAAGGCTAACAGCTTGAGGGTATATTCTACAAGAACATATATGGCTTTACATAATGGATCATCTACAAGTAAGACTCCACTATTTGACAGTAACAATTATGCTTTCTAGAGCATGATAATGAATAACTGCTTGATATCACAAGGATATGAGGTATGGCAAATGGTTGAAAAATATTATAATGTTGAAGGTGATCCTAAGTCAGATAAGACTATCAAGAAATTGGTTGAGATCAATGCAAGGGTAATTAATTGTATTTTGGGTGGGCTATGTGAGATAAATTTTGCAAAGGAAATGGTATGTAATTCAGCTAATGAAATGTGGACCAAGTTGCGGAATACCTGTGAAGGAGATTCCAAGGTAAATTTGGCAAAACTATAAAATCATAGAAAAATATTTGAGGAATTGAAAATGGAAGATTTTGAAGATATAGAAAAGTTTTTACTTTGATTTTATGAGATTACTAACACCATGAGAGGTCTAATATTTGAGATGAAAGAATCAAAAGTTACTCAAAAGATTTTAAGATCACTTCCCATGAAGTATGATGCAAAGGTTTCAACAATACAAGAAACAATGGATATCAACAAGCTAACAATGGAAGAACTACAAGGAATTCTCACAACTTATGAGATGAGGATAAGTAAGCATCATGTTCCAATAAAAGAAATTGAATTCAAGGATTCAGAGAAAAATAAAGGGAAAATTCTAGAGATAGATAGAGATTCAGATAATGATGAGGAAGCCAACTTCATCAAAAATAAAAAGGACTCATGAAATTACAGAGATATGAAGAAAGTCAAATGCTACAAGTGTGATGATTTTTATCACTATGCAAACAAGTGTCCACATGAAGAAAATAGTGATGATGAAAAATAGGGTCACAAAATAAAATAAGAAGGAAAGCATAAGCATGACAAAGATGACAGATACAAGCAAAGCAGGTATGAGAAGAAGAAAAAATTTCGTAGGAAAAAGAAAAATTTCTACATTGAAGAAGCAAGTGATAGCTCAGATCACAGTGATAGAGACAAGTCGGATGATGAAAAAGGAAGAACATATATTCCTAGGAATAGAACATGAAATATAATAGTGCTTTGTGTGTGATCAAACAAATCACATATCAGGATATTGCAATGGATTTAGTGATAGTGAAGATGAGATGACACATTAAGGAAACATGCATGGTCAAAGAAATCATGAAATTTTGTTTTCTATAGAAGATTATAATGATATTAGTAATAGTGAAGATGAAGAATGGTTTTTCTATGGGATAAAAGAAGTAGAAGAATAACATTCAATCCAAAAAAAAGAAGTTAAACAAGAAAATATTGTAATAAATACATGTTTCTCAGTTGAACTAATGGAAGACTTCAATGATATCCATGAGCAACTACAAGAGGTTAAGGAGAATCTAAAATAATTGAGATGTTCCATACATAAGAATTTTGATCCATAACATGACTCAAAATGTCAAGATATTTTTACTAAGAAGGAAACATGTATTTCAAAGAAAATAAAGATGGATGTCAATTTTCTATTTGACACAAATGAAGAGAAAGAAGAGGAAGGTTGCAAAGCACCAAAGGTCTCATATTTTAGGTTTGGGTAATCACACTCAGAAGGAAATAAAGTTCTAAAATATGAAAGCAAGGAAGCACCTAAGTTTTATGAAGAAATATCCAAAGTTTCTATGAATCCAAACATTGAGTTTGGATCTTATTTTGAGATAGGTGAATCAAGTTCAAAATGAAAATAAATTCTTGAAAAGGAAAGCAAGGAATAAATTAAGGAAGATGATTTAGATACTACAAATAAGGTTAAAGGATACAATGCACAAGTCAAGAATTATCACAAGGATAATGGTCATGAAAGGTATGAGGAACCAAGGCATGAAAAAAGTGCTTTTCAAGGACATTGTTTTTCTTGTAATGGATTTGGACTTAGGGCTATACACTGTAGGGTTTATGGATCAAAGAAGTTTTATTTTTCTAGAAGGAACTTCAAAGGAAGAAGGTATGGTTTTTAGGGACATTGCTTCTCATGCAACAAGATTAGTCATAGAGCTTCTCAGTGCAAAGAAAATGAGCAACATGGTTTTGGATTTAGAGCTACACAATTTAGAAGTCATGGTCATAATGATTATGAAAATATAACTTCACAATATAGGGTTCAGGAAAGGAATGGATATGGAAATTATTTCAAGAAAGAATTCAGGATATGGGCACCATCCAAAGGCTACAATATCAAGTGTTTTAATTGCAATAACTTTGGAAATATTAAAAAATGGTGTAGGACTCAATTCTAAATAAGTTTAATACATGAAGGTCAAGAAATTTCAAGGTAATAAGGTCAAATAGGTTTTAGACAAGAAGATCAAGTAATTCATCAAGATAAGGATACCATAAAAATATGGAAGGATGTTGATAGAGGAAATAAATAATGTAATATGGGAGTAAAAGTACTCCCACACCAAAATTAATCACTTCAAGAGAGAAGGTGGTGAGGGGTCTATGCTTAAGAGTCATATATTTTAGCCCCTTAGGTGTCCCTTTTGCCATTGATGTCAAAGGGGGAGAGATTTGAGTTAGGGGGAGCAGCCTCCAAAGAGAGCATTGAGTTAGGCGAGTAGCCTCCAAAGAGAGCAGTGAGTTAGGGGGAGTAGCATCCAAAGAGATTATTTAGTTAGGGGGAGCAGCCTCCATAAATATTTTTGAGTTAGGGGAGAATCTTTGATTCTCATAGATGGTTTTTGTAGTGATTGTGATGATTTACATTAGAGGTGTTGCCATCAATGACAAAGGGGGAGATTGTTGGTTATTTGAGTTATTTTATGTTGTAATTTATGTGACATGGATAATTGATGTCACATTGATCACATTTGAGTTTTTGTGGTAAAATCACTTCATAAAATATCATTTATGATATTTTGGAGAGTTTGGATATATACAGGGGTTTTGTGAAAACCAAGGTAGGCAAAATAAAAGGTTTTATTTAAAACCATGGATAGCAGATTTGAAATGAATTTTTCTTAAAACCCAAGTTGGATTTTCGTTTCATCAAAAAATGTGCCCTGGTGATGGAGATATTTAATTTTAAATATTTAGTTTAAATTTTAAATTATTTAAAATTTAAATTTAAATTTTAAAATTAAAAATAAAATTATAGCACCGACATCTAAAGAAAGGAGGAAAGGCATATATTAAAAATAATAGTGTGGACATCTAAATAAAGTAGGAAAAGTATATATATATATATATATATATATATACCACCAAAATTTTTGATAAATTATTGTCCCTGATTTTCAAATGCATTCGAATTTATAACGTAATGCGAGAAGAGCCTATGTGTTGAAGCGTGTGTAAATAAGGCGTGTGAAGGGTTTACAAAATTAGGGTCTATTGAAGAATATTTTTTGGAGGATAACCAAATGCATAGGTACCTTTGGCCTAGTGGTTTGTGCACTGTGTAAGAAGCAATAGGTCTTGTGATCGAGTCTCATTAGGGATGCTTGCTGTGTTGAAACGTTCGAAGCATTTTTGAGTTTTCGAAGGGCATAGAATATTGAGGTATTTGTTTTGGTTTGTGCCCCTTTGAAAACGTGAGGGCATGTGGCCCAACGGTGGCTTGTCCATGGTTAAGGTACTGAGTGAGGAGGCATCAAGGTATCGAATCCCGTTAGGAACAGAGGCAAGTTAATATTTTTTTTTATATTTTATTTTTCTAAAGTTTCCCTAGGAGAAATAAGGGTTATGATGCACCTTAAGAAAAAGACATATTTCTAGTGATTTTATTTTTGGAATTATATCATATTATATATCATTGAAAAGCTTATTTTGAGGGCTATTTTATTAACATGCTTAAAGTAAGAAATAAGGTGTGTGTAAAGAGATATTTCTGATTTTGTAGAGGTTCAAAAGTGAAGGTTGCTTTGTTCTTTTTCAAAGAGGATTAATTCTTTCATGAGGGGACATGATGTATTTTATTGAGTAGGAGTAATAAGGTGTTATTTGGATATTATTGTTGTGTTATTAATCATGATCCCAAAACCTTATTGAAATTTGAAAAAGAAAGTTTGTTGAGTGTGGCAGATTTAGTGGACAATTAATAAGGCATCAAAAGGTATGATCAATATTCTCCATTGACTTTGTTTATGGTGGTTGATTTCTGAAATATCATTGGAGAGAAAAGGATTGATTGTGGTTTCCTTTTTGAAAGTGGTTCATTGAATGCTTCAAGGTTTTTTGGTTTGAGAGTTGTGTTTAAACTTTATTTTATAAGCATTTTTTTTTAAGCCATTAGTTGTGTGAAAAACTTGATATAGAGTTTGAGAAGAACATGAGTATCATTGTTATACGAAGAATGTTTTATAAGAATTTTTGTTGAAGCCCATTGACTGTACAAAGAACTTGAATTTGAGTTAGAGAAAAATATCAGTATCATTGTTATGTGAGATTGGTTGAGCATTTTTGGAAACATTTGAGTTGGTTGATACTTTCTTGGACTAGGGTTTGTGAGAAAGAGTTGTTCCTTGTGGTGATTGGTTGAGTAGAGTTGTTTGAGCCTAGTCAAGTGATTGTGTAAAGTGGTTTTTCAAGTTCCATGAAACAAATTATTCTATATTCTGAGTTTGAGTTGAGATAATTGTGGATTATTGTTGTCATCCATTGTAGAGTGCATTGCCATTCATTGTTGAGTTCATAATTGAGCCTTAACTTCATATATTTGTGGATGAGATTTGAGTTCTACTTGAGCATGATTGATTGAGCCTTTGATAAGGCTTTTGGGATATATTTTTTGATAGATTTGTGGCACATTTTTTGCATGATTGATTGATAATTTGGGAAGGGTTTTGGGATAGATTTATGGACATATTTGTGGCAGATTTTGTGCATGATTGCTTGAGCATTTGAGAAGGATTTTGGATAGATTTGTGGACATATTTATGGATAGAGTTTGAGCAATTTATTTGTGAACTTGCTAAGCAGATTTGAGCAGGTTCTTGGTGAGCTTGCTAGAGTAGATTTTGAGCAAGTTCTTGGTGAGCTTGTTGGAGTATATTTTGAGTAAGTTCTTGGTGAGCTTGATGGAGCATATTTGAGAAAGTTCTTGGTGAGCTTGCTAGAGCATATTTGAGCAAGTTCTTAGTGAGCTTTGTAGTGTAGATTTTGAGTAAGTTCTTGGTGAGCTTGCTAAAGTAGATTTGAGCAAGTTCTTGGTGAGCTTGCTAGAGTATATTTTGGGTAAGTTATTGGTGAGCTTGCTAAAGTACATCAGTGAATTGCCTTGCTGAGCAGATTAGTGGATTGCCTACCTAAGCAGATTAGGATTACCTTACTAAGCAGATCAATGGATTTCCTACCTAAGCATATCAAGATTGCCTACCTGAGTAGATTAGTGGATTGCCTAGTTGAGCATATCAGTGAATTGCCTCGCTGAGTTGATAGATGGATTGCCTACCTAATCAGATTAGTATTACCTACCTAAACAAATTAGTGGATTGCTTAGCTGATCAGATCAGTGAATTGCCTTGCTGAGAAGATTAATGGATTGCCTACTTGATAAAATTATGATTACCTACTTGAGTAGATCAGTGGATTTCCTACCTAAGTAGATTAGTGAATTTCCTAGCTGAGTAGATTAGTGAATTGCCTTACTGAGTAGATCAGTGGATAGCCTAGCTTTGATCAGATAAATGTAATCATTTGTATTGGGATAAGGATCCCTATTTTTTTGTGAAATATTATAATGAGATTATCTTTTGGAGTACCCCACATTGGGGGAACAACGTTAAATCTTGTGTCTCAATTATGTGTGGTGATTTGTGCTCTTGATTACTATTTCTATCTATGTCATTAATGCACATTACTAAATTTGGATATTGCAATTAAGGACACTAATTCATATTGGTATGGAAAGAAAGTAAAAAGTGGGTGGTATACTATTCACCCCCCCTCTCATTATAACCTTGCATTATTCAAATGGAGTATGATAGTTGTGATTATGTCAAGCAATGCATCAAATACTAGCAACATACCAACTTAACACATATACCATCACAAGCTGTCCAACCAATTCAGTCCATGTGGCCTATATCACAATGGGGCCTTTATATCATTGGACACATCACACCTACTTCATCAAGCAATGAAAAATTTATCATTACTGCTACAAAGTACTTCACAAAGTGGGTCAAAAGTCATCCCACTTGTCCAAACCATAGGAGCTAATATTGCAACCTTTATAATAGACCACATAATAATTTGCTTTGGTATTCACTATCAAATCATATCTAATAATGGTACACCATTTAAAAACAAAATTATCCATACCCTCTATGTCAAATTTAACATCCACTATAGCTTCTCGACCTCATAGTACCTGTTGAGAAGCAACACACCCCCACTGAAAAATGCATTCCAATTTTCTTGAAAACTTTGAGCTTTCATTTTTGCGACGGGGACCCTCTTGATATGTTTCAGGTTTTAAGTCCAGTTTTGCTTGCTTCCCTTTCAAGTTGTGTTTTTCCTGTCTTTCTAGCCCGTGTTTTCTCAGACTTAACTTTTACATGCTAGAAATCATTCATGCTTAAACAAAATCTTGCACCGGTACGAGAAAATGCTGAAAACGAGCATAGAAATTCATGAAAAATCAAACTTTCCATTTTTGGAAGTGTCGCGATATCGTGACATTTCCATTTTTGGAAAGTGTCACGAAATCGCTACCGGCCCGAGGAGAGAGAAGGAAGTTGTGCGGAAGGGCGCGATTTTGCGACATGTCACGAAATCGTGACATGTCGCATTTTCGCTGAGTAAAGGAGAAAAAAATTGACTAAGTCCAGAAACCGTCATGATTTCATGACGCGTCGTGAAATCGCGGTCAACGCGGTCAGCGCATGCAACTTCGGACAAACCGTCCCGATATCGCAACAAAGATCTCAGTCGAAGACTTAACTCAGAAAAATTGCAGCGATGCGCCGACGTCCCAAAATCGTGAGGCGTTTTGTTTCAAAGACTTACGTACTGAAGTTTGCAGTGACGCGCTGCAGAGTTGCTTCAACGGAAGTCCAAGGTCGAGGTTGCAGCGATGCGCTGCAAGTTGACGAAAAGGGAAGTCTCAGCTCGAAAGTGCAGCGATGCGCTGCACGTTTTATAATCACATTGAGAAAAGAGACTAAGGAATAAAACTACAGCGATTCGCTACAAGGAACTCACAGTGCTCAAAGTCAAAAAGCGTTCCATTTTCGCGATGGGGCGGCTTTAATAGTTCAAGTGTTCTAAAGGTGCAGCGACGCGTTGCATGTTTCGAAGTCATGGGGCGTTGGTTGCAAAAAGAGGGCTTAAGTGTTGAAACTGCAGCGATGCGCTGCACGTTTTCAAGTCACGAGAAGTTTGTTTCAAAGGCCACGTTTTCCAAAAGGGATGTCGTTGGTTGCAAAGACTTAAGGGGTAAGGACGGTAGCGATGCGCTGCACCTTTTGAGGAAGTCCAGCAAAGCAAATATATAGCGATTTCATGACTCAAAATGGCGATCGGTACGAAGATAGAAGGACGTAGCGATATCGCTACTTGTCTCAAAATCATGGGAGTTTTGGCTCGAAGGGCAAAGAACATCAAAGTTGTAGCGATTCGCTGCAATTTTAACGATAAGGCCAGCCAACATGAATATGCAGCAAAATTGTAACAAGGAATGAAAATCGAACAAAAGACAAGGAGGTGTTAATGATTTCATGCCACATTATCGAAAATGATTAAGTGCTCAAATGCATGGCGAAATTGCGACAGGAAGAAGGTTGAAAGTATTCAAGGGCAAAAGGCGTTGCATTTTCGCGACCTATCCACTCGACCGTACAAAGTGCTTGAGACATGCAGCGATGCGCTGCGTGTTCCATTTTCGCGGGGTTGGGCTAGCGATGCAGAGGAGATGTCACGATTTCGTGACATGTCACGAAATCGTGACATGTCGTGGTTTCGCGGCCTATGAAGCAAGAAAGGTTGCCAGCGCAGAAGATGTCACGATTTCGCGACATGTCGCGAAATCGTGACATGTCGCATTTTCGCGACCCTGGCAGGAAAATTGCACAGAATGCTTACAGCCGGAAACAGACACGTGTCACGATTCTATGACACGTGTCAAAGCATGAAACAGACAAGCAGAGGCCGACATGCAAGAAATATTAGGATTTTGATATGTTTTAATGTTAAAGTATTGATTTAATGTTTATTAAAGTGCTAATTAATCTTTTTGTCTTTCATGCAGGATTCCACCTGTCACCTTGCGGGACAACTGAAAAGGGGCCGTAAAGACAAAGTTAAAGTGCAGATTTAATCAAGGACCGCCATGCTAGAGGAGAAGATGCCGATGAAAGCATTCAATGGAGATTTATTGCAGAAATTAATAGCATGGAGACAATTTCAACTCGGGGATGGATATGCGGAGTTCAGATGTGAGAAAAGTGGTGACTCATCCGGCTCACCGACGAAAATTAATGAGAGCATTCATTTGCAGTTGCGGGTGAATGCAAGTGGCATTCAACTCTATCTTCTCCATTTATGGCAACTGACTGCACAGTTTTGCAGAGTGGTTAGGTTCTATCCGGACTTTGATTTTAAGTGGCTTTTCATTGTAAAACCCGGGTCCTAGGGTTTAAGATGATAAGATTTTGCAGTTGGAGAGGAAGATATTTTCTGTAAAGATCAGGATCTGTCCTGAGTCTATAAATACAACTGCAAAATGTAATCGCGGGAGGCGGAGACTTAGAAATAAAAAGGCTTATAAGCAATTTCTTGCAAATTTTGTGAAATCCTTTGTTTTCTGGACTGGGAGTTGATGTGCTTTTGCTGTTTTCTGTGGTAGCATGGCCAGGAGCCTAATATTTTATAGATCTGTGATAAGTGTATCTTCTTCTGTTATCCGTTCCATTAAATTTTGTTAGATATATGCTGTAAATCTGCCATTATCAAGTTTAAATATGTTGTTAGGCTTCAGTTGTTCCATTGTTTGCTAGGGGAAATTACAGATTTCAGGTGTAAGCTTGTTCTAATTGCTCTGTCTTCACTGTGTGAGCTAGGCTACCGGTGAAAGATATCAGTTTTAACCAGCTTCTCTTCGGTTTATAATTTTCTGCTAGACCTGTTCCATCTTGCCTTGTGCTCTTAGTTGAAAGTGATCTTAGAAATCTGGACGCTTTCTTCTTTGATTTGTTCTGTTGTGAAGCTGATAGTATAGATGAAATTGGTAGTTTTAAGTTTTACAGTTTAAAGTTTGATAAACTTCCCTTTCTGCCTTACCCTACCCTCTCTTTTCTTACCGTGAATGATCCATTTTTTACTTTCTTTATTTGTCTTTTATTTGAATCTTGTTGACCCATGAGAGCTAGATCAAGAATCAAGTTAAATCTGATTGTTAACAAGTAACAACTCCTGCAACTACTGAACAAGTTCAAGAACCCCCTGTAAGGTAATAGACAGTCCATATTGAAATCTATTCCAGAAGCGAAAAAGAGTGAATAGACATTCGACCCGACTCTGTAACTCACACCTTGGATAACCAGCTAGATCCTAAAGTGAGTGGGATTCATCCCGTGGGTGTTACCGGTGTTTATGCTCATTCTTCACGGGGTGTGTATGAAAGTCGGACCAACATTTAATTGGCGCTAGAAGGAGGGCCCGAGAACATCTGTTCTTAGTGCACTTGAGTTGGGAAATCCGACTGTATGTGGTGCTTGACAAATACTGTATTTTATCCAGAGTCTGGCATTTTAACATTTAAAAGTGGCTCAGTTTTATAAATTGTCAGTATAGTTTTTGTAAGTTGTCAGTGCAGTGTTTTAAATTGCCAAATACAGAACCTGTTGAGAACTGCAAAGTTATAAGTGCTTGTGAAAACTGGATTCTACATACAGGGTAACAAGGTCCCACCCCGAAGCTGGAGAGCTCCTTGTTCCTGAATTAGAAACTCCGAGAAGAAGTAGCCACAGAAGGGCCACATCTCTATCATAGACAGTTTTATCACCATTGATAGTCACTCCAACCAGAGCTCAGAATATTCCTGTCAATCCATTAGCTATGGCAAATTGGTTGGGCTCCACAGCTTTGAACATTTCGGGTATAGCCCATGACTTGCCCAGAAATCCAGAAAGATATCTCCCCAGATATAAACATGATGGGACAAGAACTGCAGAAGAACACTTGGTTGCATTCAAGAATGCACTGAAGTTATTAAATGTACAGCATGAGGATGTTGCCTGTAGACTCTTCCCGTTCACTCTCCAGGAGGGAGCTTATGATTGGTTTCTAAACCTCACCAATGATTCTATCACTAGTTGGAATGATTTAGAGAAAGTTTTTGTGTCACAGTTCGGGGAAGTGATAGACCCCAGTATTTTATATCAGCAGTTTTCTAGCATCAAAAGGGAATTAAGTGAATCTATCAGATCCTATAATGTCAGATTCCAGAAAGCCTATGGTAGACTTACTGGGTATTATGTACCTAATGCTGACTTGGCATTAGAGATTTTTAGAAATTCCCTGGATCCCATGACCTCTGTCTTCTTGAAGAGAGATGCCACTATTACCAATTTGACAGAAGCTTACAAAGAAGCTTTGATTCTGGAAAGACAGTTGGGACCCCAGCCTTTAAATGCTCAGCAAGTTCCTCTGATCACACAAGCTGCTCCTGTGTTTAATCCCATTCCACATCAGATGATGCTGCCAGTCTGTCAGACTCTACCATCAGCAAGTCCATCAACTGCTGCACCTGTTGAGAATGTACAGAACCCAGTGAAAGAGGCTGACAATGCAAGGATTGAAGAAGTCTCAAAGATTGTTCAGAAGCTGGCCAATGATTTTTTGAGTTTTAAAAGGCAAACTTCTACTGGTGACAATCCCAACAGATACTCATATCAGCCAAACAGATTTAACAGGCCCCCATATGAACCTAATAAATATTACAAGGGTAAAACTCATGATGTGAACATCCGTGATTTAGCTCTACGCCTAGCTGGTGCGAGAATACATGCCACTTCTCGGCATGGGGAGTTGGACTGTCTGGAATTTTGCAATGCATTTGAAGCCTTGTCTGGTGATCTGATCTCCCCTGAAAATCAAAGAACTGCTGATGGCCCAAGTTCATCTGGCCACAGTGCAGCCATGGTCCTGGATTCCTTTTCTTTCTCGGATGAATCTGAGAATGTAGTTGAAATGCCTATGGATGAGGTACAGGCCTTCCAGCAGTACAGAAGAGATAGCTACAACCTGAGGAACAGGAATCCTGAGCCAAATACCACATCAACTCCTCCTGACAACTCTCACAATATTCCTCCGGACCCTTCTCCAAGCAATAATCCACCTCCACCAAAGGGAGGAGCTCAGAGAGTACCAGATGTTGTTGTTCCTCCACTTAACAAAGGATATAACATAGTGGAAGACATGAAAAATATTAAGGCCAACATTACTCTGCATGAGCTGGCACAGATTTCAGAGCAGAGAGACAACCTGATAAAGACATACTCTGGCCCTGCTTGCTAAACCTGTAGACAAGGGAAAGAAAATAGCAAATGCCAATCTAGCCATGTACAAAGAAAAAATTGAAGTTCCCCCATTTTTACTGACTATCAAAATTTTTGGGAAGAACTTGCATAATTGTTTGGTAGATTCAGGTGCATCTGCTAATGTTATGCCGTTGGCCATTTGTCAGCAATTGGGGTTGACCCCAATGAAATCTGAAAGAAGAGTTGTCCAATTGGACAAGTCAGAAGTTAAAGTTGTTGGAGAGCTTCAAAATATTCACATCCAATTAGCCTCTGAGCCTAGGGCTCAACATAAGATTGAAATCCAAGTTGTGGATATCCCAGTGGGATATGGGATGTTGTTGAGTAGGGATTGGTCTAGGTCCTTGAATGGATATCTGGCAATAGATTTTTCACACATGTGGTTGCCATGGAAAGGAGTGGCAAATCAATTGCGGGTTGACAGAGAACCCAGGTACAAGCACACCATTACAGAGTACAATGCAGCAAATGAGACTATCAATGTTGCAGAGGTAGACATTGGAGTCTACAATTTAACAACTGGGCAGAGTAACAAGTTTAATAAAGCTCATCCTGTACATACTAATGAAGTTTGGACACTTCATGTGGATGGAGCAAGATGTAAGCAGGGTTCTGGAATAGGGGCAGTCCTCAAAGGGCCTCAAAGTCAGACATTTTTTATGTCTTACCGCCTGCAGTTCCCATGTACTAATAATTTAGCAGAGTATGAAGCTCTGATTTTAGGTTTAAAGTTTGCTTTGGATAAAAATGTGAAAAACATTCAAGTTTTCACTGATTCAGAATTAGTGGCAAGTCAAGTCAGGGGTAAATTCCAGTGTAAAGCCTCCTATTTGAAGGGATACAAACACGGGGCCTGGGATCTTGTAGAAGGCTTTGATGCATTCAATCTGACACACATACCCAGGGAACAAAATTCACATGCCGATGTCCTGGCATCTTCAGCTGCAAGTTTAAAGCCATTGGAAGATTTTAAGTGGGATAAGTTCTCAATTGAGTTAGTCCCCTGTCCTTCAGTTCCAAACAATATAGACAACTTTCAAGTTTTCTCAGATGATCAACAGATTGTAAACTTTTTGCAGAGTACTAACACCTTTGAGAATGCTATAATTGATGAAGGCCAAAGAGACACCCTGCTGGAACAGTTGGATGATGACAGAGGAATAATGAGGTTGAAGGACAACAAGATCCCAAAAGGAATGGTGGAGCTAGAAAGGCTATTTGATGTTGACAAGATCAGGCAAAGGGTGAATTCTGAGGATTTTGTAGCTGCCACAGACAATGGGACTGAAGACCTGAACATAGGCACTGAGGAGGATCCAAAGAACATCAAGTTGGCAAAGGATTGTGATCCAAAAATAAAGAAAAGTCTGGTTGATTTTCTGCACAGGTCCAAGGATGTAATGGCTTGGTCATACAAAGATTTAAAGGTATTTGACCCAAAAGTTTACACTCACATCATACCTTTGAAAGAATTTTGCAAGCCTTTCAGACAGAAACAGAGGCATGTTAATGCTCTGTTAGAACCCCTAATCCAAACGGAAGTGGAAAAGCTCTTGAGTGCAGCAATTATTTTTCCCATCAGGCACTCTACCTGGGTGGCCAATCTGGTGCCAGTCAGGAAGAAAAATGGGGAGATCCGCCTGTGTGGATTTCAGGAATTTAAATAAGGCATCAAAAAAGGACAACTATCCCCTGCCTTCTATGGATGAAGTCCTGCAAATTGTTAATGGATCAGAGATGATGTCTTTCTTGGATGGCTTCTCAGGCTATAACCAGATATTGGTGGAGAAAGAAGACAGAATGAAGACTGCTTTTACAACCAAGTGGGGGACTTTTGCTTACAAGAGGATGCCATTTGGTTTAATAAATGCTGGAGCAACATTTCAAAGAGCAATGGATCATGCCTTCAAGGGGCTTATGGGCAAATGCATTGTAGTTTACATGGATGATCTAACAGTCTTCTCCAAATCCAGATTTGACCATGTCAAGCACTTAGAGTCTGTGTTTAACAAGTGCAGGGAGTTTGGCATTTCTTTGAATCCAAAGAAATGCATTTTTGGTGTAACAGAAGGGAAGCTCCTGGGGCACTTAGTCACAAAGGATGGCATTTCTATGGATCCAAGGCGAGTTGAGGCCATATCTGGCATACCATTTCCCAACTCCAAGAAAGAGTTGAGGTCATTCTTTGGAAAGATAAACTTTGTTAGGAAGTTCATCTCCGGCTTTGCAGAGATAGTTAAGCCAATGAATGACATGTTAAAGCAGACTGCCTAGATTTTTTGGACCCCAGAAGCTAAGGCTGCCTTCCAGGAAATCAAGACAGCCATTAAACAAGCACCGATCCTGGTAAGCCTAGACTTCAATGCAGATTTTTACCCTGTACACTTTCTCTTCGGAACATACACTTGCTGCAGCTTCGACTCAACGGAGGAAGCTGGAGAACATCCAATTGCTTTTAAGAGCACCAATTTGAAGGGAGCTGAACTGAAATATTCTAGATTAGACAAACAAGCTTACGCTTTAGTAAGAGCGATGAAGCGGTTCGAGACACTATATACTCGGAAGCAAAACTCATGCCATAGTGCCGGACCCAGCTGTGAAATACCTCCTAAGTCGGAATGAGTTGGGTGAACCGAGAGGCAATTGGGTTACCAAGGTTGCAAGAGTATGACTTGGAGATTAGGCCTGCTAAATTGATTAGAGGACTTGGTTTGTCTAGACACATTCGCTGAAGTGCCTCTACGGGAAGAAGTTAATCAGTTAAATTCTGAATCTGATGATTGGTATGGAGATATCATTCATCTGCTACAGTTTGGAATTTGCCCATCCCATTTGAACAGAACTCAAAGGAGAGCATTAAAGTTAAAAGCTGCTCATTATCTCCTCAAGGCAGGTACTACGTACGGGGAGAATTATGTTGGCATCTTTCTAAGGTGCATTTCTCCCAGTGAAGTCGGTGAAGTCATGGCTAGCTTTCATGAAAAACTAGGGGCGGGGCATTCATCGGGATCTCGCTACAAACACATAAAATATTAAGAGCAGGTTATTATTGGCCTACACTTTTTAAGGATGCACATCAGCATGTCAGGACCTGCCATCAGTGCCAGACTTTTGCAGCCAAAGAGGCTAACCGGGCTCTGCCATTGCAACCAGTTGTGATAAACAAACCTTTCATGCAGTGGGGACTTGATTTTGTGGGGGTGATCAATCCAAATTCCTCAGCGGGACATAAATATGTCTTGACGACTCACGACTATTGCACAAGGTGGGTTGAAGCAACGACCACCACAAGAAGCACAACTCAAGAAGTCATTGAATTTCTTGAAACAAATATCATAACTAGATTTGGGGTTCCCCTGAATTTGGTCTGTGATAATGGGCCAGCCTTCCAATCATTGGAGTTTGCAGATTGGGCATACCAGATGGGGATAGTTATCAGATTCTCATCCAACTATTATCCCCAAGGCAATGGATTGGCTGAGTCTACCAACAAGAACTTAATGAATGCCATCAAAAAGTCTATAGCAGATAAACCCAGGCAGTGGCATACATTGTTGAAATATGCACTGTGGGCTGACCGGATAACGCACAAAGTCGCTCTTAAGACCTCTCCCTTTGTTTTGTTGTATGGTACCCAGCCAATTGTTCCCATCTCCTTGAAGTTGCCCACCTACCAATTTGCCTTAGATTATTTTGAGGATCATGATGATGCTGAAGCCCATGTTTTAGACCTCACTAACTTGCAGGATGAAAGACTCCAAGCCCTGGAGCACTTCAGTAGGCACCAAGAAACTGTCAAGCGGTGGTTTGACAAGAGAGCCAAAGTGAAGGCTTTCAGACTGGCTGACTTGGTGCTCTTGTGGGACAAGGCTCATGAGAAGAAGGGTAAGCATACAAAGTTGCAGCCACTGTGGATAGGCCCCTACCAAATTGCTGAGATATTGGGTAACAATGCATTCCGTTTACAAGACCTGGATGGTAATTTTCTGGACCTCCCTGTTAATGGTCAATACTTGAAACATTATTTCTCCGCTGTTCCATCCAATGTATCATTTGAATGAAGTCATAAAGAAGTTGTAATATGTGTACATATTGTAAATAGCTCTGCAAGTTTATTATGCTTTAGTTTAGTTCTAGTTTTCTTGTGCAATTGCTTCAATAGTTTTTAGTTTTATGTTTCTTCTTGGTTGCCTGTACGATTTTTAGTTGTTGTGTTTTTAGTTAATCCTTGCTTTTATTTAAGTCTGTACGAGTCTTTTGTTTCAGTTTTAGTTGCTTTGCTTCTTTTTCTTTGCTTCCTGTACAGTTCTGTGTTTTAGTCTGTACAGTTTTATTTTGTTTTGCTTTAAGGCTCGTGTCTGTCCTTGGAAGTCTGTGCAAAGTCCTTTGGCTTCTGAAATATTCTGTTCTTTGGCTTTGCCTGAGCATCAATGAAAAGTCAGCCTTCAAAATTATTTTATTCTGAGCTGATCAGTCTAGTGCCCCATTCTGTTCATTGTTCCAATTGAGATGGTCTGCTTAAACTGAACTGTAGAACTATTTTGTTATTCAGAACAAAGGTAGAGAGATGATTGGATTTTGTGTCTTGCTTGCCACAGTTGTTTTAATTATAGAGAAACTGCTATGCTGTTTGGTTGGAGAAACTCCCGGGGAATCCAAGAAAAGTTGGTTATAAGAGGGGACTATGATTCATGTAATTATTTGGGTGTCACCAGAGGCTATTAGTGCCTAGACTGAAACAGTTCCGGATTGATCAAATGATAAAAGAAAATTGTGATTTCTTTAAAGCCTTTCAGATATTGATATATTTCAAAAAAAAAAAAAGAGATAAAAAAAGAAAAGAGAAAAGAGTTGTACAATCAGAGAGGCAGCCAGATTCCAAAAGCTATTTTTCTTTTACCAAGTTGCAGATTCTACCCTACAGTTGTAAATTTGGGTCGTGTAAATCTAAAGGGTAACTCTGTCTAGGCTGTAAAAGGCTAAACTAGTAAACAGAGCTCTACTCGGTTTCCCCTTTTACAATCTAGAAAAGTTGATCAGTCCAAAGTCCATCATTCAATCCAGTCATTCTTGAAGAAAGTTCTATACCCTTGTAATTGCACATCAGAAATCTTCCTTGAAGTAATTCAGCCTAGTATGTCCTTGGGAAATTTTAACAGCTAGCAGTTAGTAGTCAATTTATTGTGAAGAATGTCTATGGCAAGGCATGATGCATGGTCTTTTTGTTTTGAAACTAGAGTCCTGGGTTCTAAAATAATGCTATTATTTTACCCGCAGATATCGCCATTTGTTGAGAAGCAACACACCCCCACTGAAAAATGCATTCCAATTTTCTTGAAAACTTTGAGCTTTCATTTTTGCAGTAGGGACCCTCTTGATATGTTTCAGGTTTTAAGTCCAGTTTTGCTTGCTTCCCTTTCAAGTTGTGTTTTTCCTGTCTTTCTAGCCCGTGTTTTCTCAGACTTAACTTTTACATGCTAGAAATCATTCATGCTTAAACAAAATCTTGCACCGGTACGAGAAAAATGCTGAAAACAGATAGAAATTCATGAAAAATCAAACTTTCCTTTTTAGGCAATGTCGCGATATCGTGACATTTCCATTTTTGGAAAGTGTCACGAAATCGCTACCGGCCCGAGGAGAGAGAAGGAAGTTGTGCGGAAGGGCGCGATTTTGCGACATGTCGCGAAATCGTGACATGTCGCATTTTCGCTGAGTAAAGGAGAAAAAAATTGACTAAGTCCAGAAACCGTCGCGATTTCGCGACGCGTCGCGAAATCGCGGTCAACGCGGTCAGCGCATGCAGCTTCGGACAAACCGTCCCGATATCGCAACAAAGATCTCAGCCGAAGACTTAACTCAGAAAAATTGCAGCGATGCGCCGACGTCCCAAAATCGTGAGGCATTTTGTTTCAAAGACTTACGTACTGAAGTTTGCAGCAACGCGCTGCAGAGTTGCTTCAACGGAAGTCCAAGGTCGAGGTTGCAGCGATGCGCTGCAAGTTGACGAAAGGGAAGTCTGGGCTCGAAAAGTGCAGCGATGCGCTGCACGTTTTATAATCACATTGAGAAAAGAGACTAAGGAATAAAACTATAGCGTTTCGCTACAAATAACTCACAGTGCTCAAAGTCAAAAAGCGTTCCATTTTCGCGATGGGGCAGCTTTAATAGTTCAAGTGTTCTAAAGGTGCGGCGACGCATTGCATGTTTCGAAGTCATGGGGCGTTGGTTGCAAAAAGAGGGCTTAAGTGTTGAAACTGCAGCGATGCGCTGCACGTTTTCAAGTCGCGAGAAGTTTGTTTCAAAGGCCGCGTTTTCCAAAAGGGATGTCGTTGGTTGCAAAGACTTAAGGGGTAAGGACGGTAGCGATGCGCTGCACCTTTTGAGGAAGTCCAGCAAAGCAAATATACAGCGATTTCGTGACTCAAAATGGCGATCGGTACGAAGATAGAAGGACGTAGCGATATCGCTACTTGTCTCAAAATCGTGGGAGTTTTGGCTCGAAGGGCAAAGAACATCAAAGTTGTAGCGATTCGCTGCAATTTTAACGATAAGGCCAGCCAACATGAATATGCAGCAAAATTGTAACAAGGAATGAAAATCGAACAAAAGACAAGGAGGTGTTAATGATTTCATGCCACATTATCGAAAATGATTAAGTGCTCAAATGCATGGCGAAATTGTGACAGGAAGAAGGTTGAAAGTATTCAAGGGCAAAAGGCATTGCATTTTCGCGACCTATCCACTCGACCGTACAAAGTGCTTGAGACATGCAGCGATGCGCTGCGTGTTCCGTTTTCGTGGGGTTGGGCTAGCGATGCAGAGGAGATGTCACGATTTCGTGACATGTCGCGAAATCGTGACATGTCGTGGTTTCGCGGCCTATGAAGCAAGAAAGGTTGCCAGCGTAGAAGATGTCGCGATTTCATGACATGTCGCGAAATTGCGACATGTCGCATTTTCGCGACCCTGGCAGGAAAATTGCACAGAATGCTTACAGCCAGAAATAGACACGTGTCACGATTCTATGACACGTGTCAAAGCATGAAACAGACAAGCAGAGGCCGACATGCAAGAAAGATTAGGATTTTGATATGTTTTAATGTTAAAGTATTGATTTAATGTTTATTAAAGTGCTAATTAATCTTTTTGTCTTTCATGCAGGATTCCACCTGTCACCTGCGGGACAACTGAAAAGGGGCCGTAAAGACAAAGTTAAAGTGCAGATTTAATCAAGGACCGCCATGCTAGAGGAGAAGATGTCGGCGAAAGCATTCAATGGAGATTTATTGCAGAAATTAATAGCATGGAGACAATTTCAACTCGGGGATGGATATGCGGAGTTCAGATGTGAGAAAAGTGGTGACTCATCCGGCTCACCAACAGAAATTAATGAGAGCATTCATTTGTAGTTGCGGGTGAATGCAAGTGGCATTCAACTCTATCTTCTCCATTTATGGCAACTGATTGCATAGTTTTGTAGAGTGGTTAGGTTCTATCCGGACTTTGATTTTAAGTGGCTTTTCATTGTAAAACCCGGGTCCTAGGGTTTAAGATGATAAGATTTTGCAGTTGGAGAGGAAGATATTTTCTGTAAAGATCAGGATCTGTCCTGAGTCTATAAATACAACTGCAAAATGTAATCGCAGGAGGCGGAGACTTAGAAATAAAAAGGCTTATAAGCAATTTCTTGCAAATTTTGTGAAATCCTTTGTTTTCTGGATTGGGAGTTGATGTGCTTTTGCTATTTTCTGTGGTAGCATGGCCAGGAGCCTAATATTTTACAGATCTGTGATAAGTGTATCTTCTTATGTTATCCGTTCCATTAAATTTTGTTAGATATATGCTATAAATCTGCCATTATCAAGTTTAAATATGTTGTTAGGCTTCAATTGTTCCATTGTTTGCTTGGGAAATTATAGATTTCGAGGTGTAAGCTTGTTCTAATTGCTCTGTCTTCACTGTGTGAGCTAGGCTACCGGTGAAAGATATCAGTTTTAACCAACTTCTCTTCGGTTTATAATTTTCTGCTAGACCTGTTCCATCTTGCCTTGTGCTCTTGGTTGAAAGTGATCTTAGAAATCTGGACGCTTTCTTCTTTGATTTGTTCTGTTGTGAAGCTGATAGTATAGATGAAATTGATAGTTTTAAGTTTTACAGTTTAAAGTTTGATAAACTTCCCTTTCTGCCTTACCCTACCCTCTCTTTGCTTACCGATGAATGATCCATTTTTTACTTTCTTTATTTGTCTTTTATTTGAATCTGTCGACCCATGAGAGCTAGATCAAGAATCAAGTTAAATCTGATTGTTAACAAGTAACAACTCCTGCAACTACTGAACAAGTTCAAGAACCCCCTGTAAGGTAACAGACAGTCCATATTGAAATCTATTCCAGAAGCGGAAAAGAGTGAATAGACATTCGACCCGACTCTGTAACTCACACCTTGGATAACCAGCTAGATCCTAAAGTGAGTGGGATTCATCCCGTGGGTGTTACCGGTGTTTATGCTCATTCTTCACGGGGTGTGTATGAAAGCCGAACCAACAGTACCCAAAGAGTAATGGCCAGAATGAAGCTACCAACAAAACCATTTGCTCCATCCTTTGAAAAATGGTTTTCAAATCCCATCATGATTGGCATAATCATATACCTCTTGCCTTGTGGGCTTATCGTACGATAATCCCTATGCCCACTAGGGTAATACCCTTCTCCTTGGTCTATGGCATCGAAGCCATTATGACCCTCGATATTGAGATACCTTCATTGCAAGTCTCCATGAAATACTTAATTGACAATGATACTACTTGTCAAGCTCTTCTTGATTAATTAATGTTCTTATACGAGCATTGCATCCATGCCATCAAAGACAAACATGTCTATAAATATTGTCTTAACCATGCCTACAATAGTAAAGTACATCAACATGAATTCCAAATCGATGACCTAGGTCTCAAGGAAAAACAACAAATCACAAGCCAACCCCATCAACAATGATATAAATTTATTCCTAACTGGTTAGGACCATACATCATTACACAAAAATTTGGCTTCGATGCTTATCGATTGGAAAAACCTTGAATGATCTATTCACAACTACATCAACATCATTCACCTTTGCACATTCAATGCATAGCCTATATAAGGTAGATAACCACATGGATTGTATATAAGATCATCACAACACAATCCTAATTTACATCACACATACACTACATAACACTACACATATGATATTTCACTTTATTTTACACAATAGAACCACTTGTACTTTTTTTTCATTTATATATTGTGGGTATTTCAATTTTTGTAGGTCTTTCATCGCCAAAACTGACATATTTAGTGGTAGGACCTAATTTAAGACACACATATCCAACATATATTCACCTCCATCATGCATGAACCCTAGATATTATCTTCCATACCGGTCACCACAATCAATCTAGCTCATCCACCTGATATGGTTCACATATGCAAACACTCCACCTCATCACACTCTAATCATGACACTTCACCCCACTATAGCTCACCCTTCCATAGGCATGCTTTATTTCCCCCTCACTCATGATATAGTCATATCTCCTTATCTTCCTTTGTGAATAAGGAGAGCACTCTCACCCATCAACTTCACGCATGCAAGAATCATCCCTGCCTCACCTAGTCGACCCTAGGGATCCTTATCTACCACCTTACTTAGTTCACCAAACTTTACTAGCCTACTATGCCCCTAACAATGGTACTACACCAATTCATGTATCTTCTGTAGGACTACCTCCACCCCTACCGACTGGTATGTCACCCTATGACTTATCCCTTTGCTATCATGCCACCCATGCTACATCCACTCACATTCCCCCATCCCATCAATGTCACTTCCTAAAACCCTCCCTTGAACTACCTATCATTTAGATGCCATGATCACCACTATGTAGCCTACCACTCCAGCCTACCACACTACCAAAAAAATAATTTTATTATCCTTCTTCATCTCATTCACTCCTTTCTTCTCACCCATACCTTTATTTCATATACCCACCTGAATATTGGTCCCCACCTTCATTGATTCCAAAACCTCTCCTAATTGACATTTAGTGTATCCTCTCCCACCTTGACAATATCAAGTTACACTTTAGCCATTGTTGTTTTCATTATCCTTTGAATCGTTCTACCATAGTCCAACCTACATCACCTTCTTACAAACTTACCCTTTGTTCTTGGATCCAATCTACATTTGATTCTCGCATACTAACTCGATCACCCATTCCTACCCCATTTTATTCACACTCATCACCACTTGACCTGTATCTTTATCCTAGGTAAGTTTGGTCAACACCATTATCCCAAAAATTCCACCAGCTACTTCACTAGGGCCTCCTTGCTTTACCTTAAATCCTCCCTATTGATCCCTTGTGCCCTAAGATACGTGACTATAATGAAAATCATTTTTGTGTCTGCCATCATCAACCTAGGTATTATATTGATACCTATCGTACATTCAAATCCATTGTTCAAGAAATACTTTATGATGATGCTCACTCACATCTTGAAAAAGCTCCCTTTCCTACTCGCCTCCAAATCCCCCAATGTTGACTAGTACATCACTCCACCCCGTCACAAAATCCATTTGATCCTACATGCTACTTCCAAAAACCATCCAACTATACCAACTACCAAAACCCAATTCACCTTGTCATTTCACCGACTCACTCGTGATCCAATTCACATTATTTCACATAGTTCTTGTTTGATTTTGTGTTGTTTATTTTATTCCTTTCCATCTCCTCACCTCCTTCCTTGTTAGCATTTTTGAATGGTCATGCTTTGAGTGGCTACATTCCTATGTTGATTCTTCCCTCATCTACTCTCTTTTCCTTTCCTTTTCTCTAAGTTGTTTTATCTCCCCATATTTGTCATAGTTCAACACTTTCATGTTCTTCTACATATTTCATCAGGATTATATATCAACACCCATCAATCCCACACATACTTTCATACTTATTTTTTTTCTATTGTTTGCTACATCTCCCCACACACTAAGGAAACCAACATCATGAATCCATATTCTCATCATTATCACCCCATGCATTCATTTGTAGATACGAGTACTAATTCAATATAGTTACATCACACATACTTCTTCTTGTAGATATTATTCTCTCATACTACATCTCACACTACATTCATTGCATATATCCATACTTATTATATGGTTTCATTCATGTTTGTATATTCCATCTATAGAAATGCACCCCTAGCAGGAATAACATATGCACTTGTTAGCAATACCACTTGTATGTCCACTCCCTTTCTTGGGATTACAAGGTCTATGGTATCTTGAATTTTCTTGACCATTCACTAGTTCAGTCAATAAAATGTCACCTCTAGCTGACAAATTATTACACTCCCTATAGTTCTCTTTGGCTAGTTCAAATTATCTCAAGGACCACTCACACAGGTCACATATTAAATAAATTTTGATTCTAGGGAAGATAATACCTTGCATAGATATTACCATCTAGTGAATGGTTTCCCTACTCATCCTATAATGTGCATGGTCAACATACAACCTAGGGATAAAAAAAGGGATAAGCATAAGAAAAAATTAGAAAAGGAGGAGAAAACAAAAGCCAATGCCCATAAAAAAATAAAAGAAAAGAAAAGAAAAGAGTACCAAAAAAGTACAAGCAATAAGTGAGGAGCAAAAAACAAAAGGAAAAGCCTCCAAAAATCATAAATGTTATTATTAATCGCCTTTTGTATTTAGGTTTAACATAGAATCATGGGATGATTTCCATTCCCACCTATAGGCCCTAAGTGCCTACCTACCATTGGAATAGTCTTACAAGTGGTGACACATATGTCACATAAGTAATCTTCTTTTGTATAGATCACTACATTTTTGTGGATGAGCTAGCTACTTTGGCTATGTTTACAATGAGTTAGTCCTACCTCCCTCAAAATGGATAAATTAACATCACTTATTTGTCCACGCTAGTCCTTGATAGACTTTGACCCATCTAGGTTAGTTATGAGTTGTTGAAAGATCTTGCTCAATTTTTTATGAGGTTTTATTGCTACAACTATATTTGTCAAAATTATTGCATACACACTACACTCTCCTAAATCCTTGAGATCACAAAATCGATACCAATACCATTGGTTATATTATGATACAAGTGCTTCCTCTACGCATTTCAACTTTCACATACATGCATCCTTGAATCTATTTTACATGCATTTACTCACATCACATTACCTATTATCACATCTATCTTAGATCATACATCATCACATCTATCTACATGCATTTATACTATATCACCTCATAGTATATCTACACTACATTGATATCATTCTCTTACATACTACCATATGTACATATACTCATACATGGTACATCTACTTCCTGATATTTTACACAACATAAACATAATATGTCTGAGTCACCACAGGAGCAACACATCCTCTCAGCAATATCATTGGCACCTCTACACCCACCCTCTCTGCACCATCAAGGCTATACTTTGGTGACTCTACTTTGAATGTGTCTACACTTGTTATCATGATCTCAAATATGATTATGACCTACCATAATTTGGTAGTGGAATCCCATGCATCATCACAAGGATCTCACAAACTGATCACATCACCATCTCCTCCCTCATTCGATCCCTCAACTATTAAATACCCTTATTCAGTTGCTCTATCTCTGCTCTCAATGCAACCACATCCATAGGGACCTACTCTGCCACTCTCATGCCTAACATTGTCACTCAAACTCAGCACACAACTTGATAATATCTATCAAATGGGATACTCACTCTGCATCCCTCATCTCTATCACATATATATTCCTATGTATTTAATCCTTCAACCTCTCTTCAACCACTATAGTCTCTCTATTCAAATGCTACAAATTCACTACTATCTCTACATGCCTCACCTCCACCACTTCAAACCTCCCACACTACTCAACAACCTGAAGCTCCAACTCCTTATCCCTAGTGGCACTTGCCACATCCACAACTAATGATATCTCCTCTAGGTCCTTGTACTCCTCACTCCATATCCTTCGATATGATGCCCAACCCTCCTCACTTGTACAAAGATACCCCTCTAGCTATTGTACCCTCTCATGCAACATCAACAACTCCTCATCAACCTCCAGCCTCTCCTACTCCTCAATGGGTATCCCTCCCATACCTCCAATGTCACCAAGATATCTCACATTAATCATATCATCAATACTCATATCAACTCCAGTATCATCCGTCACTTCATACCTCATAATAGGATCCTATATAGGTTTCTCTACACTACCTATCAAGACAACTATCTATGTAGTTGTAATAGATGTACCACCTAGCCATTACCTTGATCTACAAAGAGATACCTCAGCCTCATCCCTTGCTCCCTCTTGTAACCTAGATTAAGTACCTCTTTTTGACCATCCCTTTGACATAGACACCCCATTGTCTAACTATTTCCATTGATCAATCATTTCCCTACCTACCTCCTAGATCTAATTCACTCATTAGGCATCATACTATAGTATCGTACCCACATCCACGACATCTAAAATGCTCATAGGTGGATCCCTTTCACCATTATAAGGTAATACTACAAGATGACTCCCTCTATCACCCCTTCACCTATAAATCATGACAATCACCTCTGTAACATCCTATCACAAATTAAACTACCGCATAATGCTACTAAATTAAAATAACTCAACCTATCAAGTATACCGATACACCACCCTCGAAGAATAGCTCATAGTTGTTCCTCATATTTTTCCCACACTACTCCACCTCTCCAGGGCCTCCAAAAAATATCCTTAGCCTCCAACTTCCCAAAATTCACCCTCTAAAAC
Organism: Wollemia nobilis; assembly: GCA_028583015.1. Classification (NCBI taxonomy): domain Eukaryota; kingdom Viridiplantae; phylum Streptophyta; class Pinopsida; order Araucariales; family Araucariaceae; genus Wollemia; species Wollemia nobilis. Next base: position 1,282,627 of record JAQPPZ010016697.1, read on the forward strand.
AAAGGATAACCCTTATGTGGCCTCTTCATCCTCTTCTCCTCATATTTTCTCCATATTAGTGCATATGGCAAGTGATTATTCCCCTCCACATGAGCATTATAGGGCAACAATGATGGTTTCTCTATCACTATATGCTCCCATGTACACACCTATAGCAAAGGAGTCCAACTCAATCCCTTACACCCTGTGTGCACTACATCATGCAACTCCCTATACACCTGGGCCAATAGTGCAGGTGACCATACAAACACAACCTTGCACTCCACAATATCATACACCACATTAATCATATTCTAGGTAAACAAGACCCCTAAAGTATCTGATAGTGCATAGGTAGAAATAATCATCATCATTGCACACTAACGATTAGACAACATGCCCTTACATGAAAGATACTCATACTCCATCTTATTTATATCTACCTCCCTCTATCATACACCAAATTCATGCTTCATAACCACCACTTGACTATAATCCATAGCTACCCCTCACTGGAACACCATCAATGGGCAACTTATAAATCATGTACATGTCTTCAAAGGTGATCATCATATCACCAATAAAAAAGTGGAAGGTATTCCTATCTAGATCCCACCTCTCACATAATGTTGATATGTAAGATCTATTAGCATCATACCTAATCCTCATCATTCTTCATAACCACCTCCAATTTAGCCTTCATTTTTTGCATATGATGTCGTGGCTCAATATTCTTCACCTGTTTTATTCATAATAAAATTCATGTTAGTTCCACACACAAACTAAAATTCCACTCATTCTAGTTAATTCAATTTTAGTCAATTTACTAGAACATATTTAAAAACTACAAAATCATTCATTTACTTTCTCATGAATTTCGAGACAAAAAATCATGTACAATTCACAAAACATAGCCAAACAAAAATATAGTCATATATTTGGATACCCATTTTGCCATTTCAGGGTAAAAACCCAAATAGATTTGATAAAAAGTGCATATCTAGCTCTCAACAACCAATACCAGGTTTACTCAAATACACCTCATGGCATAAAATTTAAAAACACATCAAATGTCATAACACACAAAAATAAAACACACTTTTGAATACCCATTTTGCCCTTTTACAATGAAATTTTCAACATATTTCAATAATAGCACACTAATAATCACCAACATCAAAGTCAAGTTCAACTAGCTTACACCCAAAAAATACAAATCAACATCACATGCCAAACGAGGGTAAAAAAAATACAGTCGCACATTCAAATACCCATTTGTAACTTTTATAGATAAAATTCAATCACATCTCAAAAATAGTACATCATTTGCTCTCAACAGCAAATTCAACTCACTCAAATACACTACCTATAAATCGGTTAAACTAATGCAAACAATGGTCAAAATTAACATCTGATCACACATTTGGATACCCATTTGGATTTTTTAACACTTTCTTTTTCAATTTTCAATAAATCTTGCATAAATTTTAAAAAACGATGCAAACCCCCCCTCATTTCATGTTTTTTTGAAATTAATAAAATTCAACATCAAGTTGTAACCACTTATCGGTGGATCCCCATGTTAGTTGCTAGTAATAGTCTATCCCCTCACCATCACTGATCCAAATCCATAAACTACAAGCACTTTGTGTCACCAAACATTGCTCACTCCTCTCTCTTCAACTCACACGCTACAAATGACCCTCCACATGCATCAAAAATGCATAAAAACACATAAAAACCCTAATTTACCCCCATCCTACAATTTAGGTCCAATTCACCCCCACCATGTAAATTCAAGTTCAATTCACCCCCACCATGTAAATTGAATCTCCCAACTCCAAAATCACCAAATTTTCACTCCAAAACCTAGATCACCTTTCCCTCTTCTTGTCCATATAATTTTTCATCTTTGTTATCATCCATTTTATTCTATCAATCACCTCATCATCACTTCATCACATTTCATTCACCCCATCATTGGTTCCTTGTTTGAGGGGTATTCATATCTGAAATCTGATTTGCATGCAATAAAACAATTAAACATCCAAATCATGAATATCACATCTATCTACAATTTTTTTTACTGAATATTATCTCAATATAAACTCCATCCCAATTCAAACATTTGTTAATTCATGAGAGCCACACACAATATTGAATATATCACTCTGGCATTCATGTATATTGGCCCTAAAAACATACTGAATGGTATGTTTGAATAATCCAATAATAGAGATGTCACTTTGGCATTCATGTATGTCAACCCTGACCACATACTAAATGGTAGGTTTGAATAATCCATGCCACTAACCTCAAATTATTTGACAAGTGTAACCTTGTATTCACCAATCAATCATAAGCAAAAAAATTTATAGACATGTGTTCTATTTGTATTTGGACCATCTTGCATTGGTCTCAAAAGCAAATCAGTCATAAGTTACCCTCACAAGCAATCAGTATGATATTGTAAAATGTTGTACAAAATCAACAAATCATCGTACTACATCTGTAGTCATCCACATTGCATCCATAGTCATCCATTTGCATTCATCATAAGCATTTTACATTTTCTTTTCTTCCCTTCTTTCCTTAGCTATTGATCAATGTTGTATGGTCATGCTTCAAGCGGCTATATACTATTGACTAGATCCCATTCTTTTTCCCTTCTTATTTTCTCTTATTTACTTTGCTATCGATCAAAAGTATATGTTCACTCTTCAAGCAGCTATATACAATTAATTAGATCCCATTATTTTCTCTTCTTTACTTGGCTATCGATCAATGTTGTATGGTCATGCTTTGAGAGGCTACATATCATTGATTAGATCTCATTATTTTCCCTTATTCTTATATTCCTTTCTTTCCTTGGCTATCGATCAATGTTGTAGGTCACACTTCAAGTGGCTACATACCTTTTATTAGGTTCCATTATTATCTTCCTTTATTCTTATCCAATTCAAAATATCTCATCATCTTCTCATATCATATTTTTGCACTAAATTGTGTTCCACACAGCATAATACAAAAAGGAGCAAATGTAGACATATAAAAATCACACATGCTCACTTCTATATACTTGTACATATATATACACACTTGTACATTGACATAGACCATCATAGGCCATTGTAGATGATCATAGTTATTTGTAGGCTATCTTAGTGATATGTAGATTCCTAAACCTACAAAACTAGGTAAAATACCTTAAAATGTCTCTTGCCTACTAGGAGGCCACCTATTAGCACCAAATGCAACTTAAGCCTTCTCCTACACCTAATTGGCCCTCATAAGACCTTATTCCTATCAAAAATTCATTAGGTTTATTAGTTATCTAATTCTTTTTTGACTTTCACTTAAATGCAATTTTTTGCTTAAGTGAGTTTAATTAAGGTCCTAAGTCAAATTAGTCCTAAAAAAACTTCCACATATGTGTGAACATGATATTAGTTAGGATATTTCTAAATTCCCTAACTAAATCCTAACCTAACCTTGCATCTAACTAATGTTAGTTAACCCTATCTTTCTCTAAGGCATGTGGGTTTGACACCTATTTAAATTATAACCTAACTCCAACATGGGGTAACTCTAAGGGTTGTTTTATCTAACCCCTTATCCTAAAATCATATTTTTTTATAAATAGAGGCCCCCCCCTCCTATTTTACCTTTCTCTCCATTTTAGTCACCATACAAAATCTTTACAAAAATTAGTCTAGAATCGCATTTAAGAATTCTACACCATACAAACATCAAAGGACAACTTCAGACATCCATTTGTATAGAAAGTTTGGTCCCACAATTAGAAGAATTCCAATTAACCTCTTGACCTATGAATTTGGGTTCCAATTTTCCCCTTTCCATGTGAATTGACCATCCAACATATCCACCTCATAAAGTTTAGTAGGTATACTTTATTTCATGCTTTTATAGTGTTTTATACAGTTTTTACCATGTTTCAACATAATTTTCTTTCATGTATTTTTGTTTTTCATCAGCAAAGGTTCTTGACTAAGGTAGGCCCCCAAAATCTCTAACAACCTTTTACAGCCCTTCAAAAATATGTGCAAGAGATCACAAAACCAACAAACTACTGGTGGTTCGCAAGCCCACCTTCACTGAGAAGTCTTGAAATAAGTCATCAAGGTGTTTGATATTCATAAAGAAATATTGGGAAAATCACTTTTGTAATCCATGAACATTTTGAATGAGTAAAAAGCAATATTATAAGAATTATATGTGTTTATGTATTATATTTGATCAAATGGTATCTTTCACTTGCTTCACCCCAATAACAATCATAACATCAACAAGCATATCAAGTGGTATCACCCCCACCTAAAATGCAAAATTAAGGCAACACAAGAGATAATAGACAAAAAATATAATCAGCCAACTCGCAACTACACCCCATTACCTGAGCCAATTTCCAACATCTTCCAATGGTTGTATGAGGCACAAATTCTAATAATACCACAAATCAAACCCAAAGATCCTAACAAACCACATGGAATGAATTATAAGGAGTACCGATATTATACCTTTCACCATAAAAAATGTCATGACATTAATGATTGTTATTCATTCAAGGATATTGTGCACTATATGATTGATAAGGGGACTATCAATATTGATAATCCTTTAGCACAACAAAACCGATTCAATAATATACAATATGTTCAACAATACCAAGGTTTTGTAGGTGCTATCCATAGTCACTTGCGATAAAAAACAATAATCACACACTACAATAAAATTAATCAACACCAATGGTACTTCCTCCAATAGTAAAATGATTGATATGCCTTAGCAATTAAACCAATCCGCCACCAAAAATTCATGTGCAAAACCACACACCAAGACCAACCATCACACTTAGGAGTCGATTGACACACAGTTTAAAATTACTTTTGTCAAACTATCAATCTATGAGTTGATACAACAATCTTCCCTGTATTTTGAAGCATTGATGGAGATCCTAAAATTTTATCTTCAAAATTTCTTATGGAAAATATGGATTGAATGTAATAGAATAATATGTAACAAAAAGTTAAATGATGTGGATTTTATTTCTAATAAAATTCCTATTTTCCAAAGAGAATATTTTGACAGCTCCCTTAGATTCTTTTTCTTGTTCTTCCTTTGAGGATGCCCTACTCAAATCTTGTCATATTTTCTTAGAGGATGCAAGATCTGCTAGTTCCTTATCCTCAAGAATTAATGTCAAATGGCATCCTCCTCCTCTTGGATGGGTCAAACTAAATTTTTATGGAGCTGCTAAAGGGAACCCTAGCATGGCTGGTGTAGGAGGTATCCTAAGAGATCACCTTGGTAATTCTATATTTACCTTTGCTGAACCATTGGGAGAACTATCTAATCATTCTACTGAAGCTAAAGCATTGTGGAGAGGTCTCCAATTCATAAAGAAAATTCTTAGAAAAATCATTATTGAAGGTGACTCCTTGAACATCATCAACTATCTAAAGAACTCCAAACCTACAGGATGGAAGATAAGGAGCATAATTGAGGAAATCAAACATATCCTCAACAAGCAACATGAGGTCATTATCCAACATGCTTTTAGAGAAGCCAATTTAGTGACAAGTTGGCAAACATCGGGGTCTCTACCCATGGAATGCTGATGTGGATAGATTCTCTTCCTCCTGAAGTTGTGCTTGCCAGGTTAGACCAAAATCCTTGTCATCATGATGAAGCTTAAATATCTCACATGTGTTTTCAATCGTTACCCTCATCTTCACATGAGGCTTCAAGTGTATTCCCATTCCAATAATGAAGTTTTCAATTATGTCCTCTTGTCTATTATGTATCCCTTCCAAAATTTACCCCGACATTTGTGTCTTACCTCGAATCACACCTTTATCACCTTTTATAACTTGTTCCCATATGATCCACCACATTTTCAAATTGTATCCACTAGTTTTTCATTAACCACTTTATCTTGGAATTCCAATGCATTTTCAATCACTACCTATAATTATTACTGGTTCGTCCTCCTCAGAAATTGTTTGTTTACCCCTTCAAAAAACATCCCTCGATGGATATCCTTCTGCTTCACCCCAAGGTGTGTCCTATTGGGTTTTCCAAATTTTCCTTGTTCTAGTGCCAAATCTGTCTTTATCTGGGCCTAATTATTAAGTGATCCAATAAGTCAATGTTATCCTATCACTGTGCACTTTCCAATCATTCTCTACAGTCTTCGTTGTTCAAAAATCCTCATCGATCCTAGTCTTGGTCAATCTATGATTCCAATCTAGGTCTTTCATTTTTTGAGGTTTATTTTCTAGTTGAGGGGTAGTGTATTCAATATTTATTTATATTACTACTTGCTTGCTACTTTCACAAGTATTCCTTTTTTCCTATGCTTGTTACTAGTTGTAATTTCTCTACCCTGTTTCATCCTTATGTTTTTTATTGTTTTACAACCATGAAGGAAGGGAAAATTGAATATGTGGAGCCAGAGGTCTTTGAGATTGAGGCCACTACAAAATCTATTTTGAAGGATAAGGGAGGTCTCATTCTGTTCTTCAAAATTTTCACTAGTACCAACTGGGATGCTACTATGGCATTTGCAAATACGTGGGAGAATGACGTTATCACTATCCATGGAGTCGAGTTTCAAATCACGCTGGAGATTCTTGCTAAGCTAACTGGGTAGGCCCTCGATGGTCGGGTGGTAATAAGGAATAAGAACAATTGGGAAGTTGAGCTATCCCATTTTGATGCTTTGTCCAAGGTGTAAAAACTCCATAAAAAGGTCTGTATCGACACCATTTATCTTCTCCTTGAAAGGAAATCCTAAATTCTGTTATGCAATATCTTATAGTTGATGACCCTAAATCCCAACTATGTATTTTCCATTTGTCTTTAATTAATCATTTTAGATATGCCAAGATATTAAATATCCTTGCTTCTATGTACTGGTCCATTGATTATGCCATCACTTCTACTCGTGATAATAAAGAGGAAGGATGGCCTTTCCATCAGGGGATTTTCAAAATTCTCTATGGCTATTTAGTCTAGACATTCCCTAAAGTAAATATTCTTTCCCCTGACTTTGATGAAGAGAATTTCTCTTCTAATTTCAGCCCTAAATCCACCAGATCCAAAAGGAAAAGCAAAACCAAGAAACCCTAGCCTATTTCAAATGTTAATAAGAAGATCAAGCTTGAGAAAATGCCCGTTCGGTGCTCTCAAAGGCTTAATTTTAAGGACACTCCTACCCCTAAAAATATCAAGAAAGAACACAAATCTGACTCTGAATCTCCTGATGTAGTGGAAAAATTATCTCCACAAGCTTGCCATCCAGTCCACCTCTGCCACCATTGACCATTTGGAAACTACCTACATTGCACTTGGGAAAGGAATGGCTTAGCTCAATGAACAACGTAATGATCTCAACCTACTATTTTTATATGATATGTACGAAGAGGGACCTACCTTTTATAATATCACTAGAATTTTTTATATCAAGGATAATGTCAAGGATGACGAAGTCGTCGAGATTGTGAAGGAAATATCTAAGGACGTCCCTAAGGATGCACTCAAGGACATTGCCAAGGATGTTGATCTGGAGATCGTGGTTACCTCTCCTATGCAGACTGATGCACCAATCTAATGTTCTAGCTTATTTTATCTCTTAGCTAGCTTTACTTTGGTTTTGTTTTGTGTTCTGACCCTTTCCATGGGTCTATTCTTTGGTTTCCTTTCATGTTGTTTCAGCGTGGATGCATTTTGTTCCTTTTCAACATCCTCTCTTGTATTTCTTGAAGTTTCCTAATTTTTAGTTCCTTTTGCTTCTCTATTGTACAAGGCATTGGGGTGCCTTTCAAATGCCCCATTTTTTAATGCAAAATCATTAACTTACCAAAAAAAAAATCATTTAATTTTAGACACAACACCCTAATGCTTTTGCAAAATTTGTGGGAAACATTTAGACATGCATGGAAGCATCAATTACATTTTATGATTTTGAGATAAAAAACATGATAGTGGAGATACCTGATCCTCCACTACACATCATAACTCAAATTAATTAAAATCCCTTAAAATAGGTACTAATCGATATCATCTCCTCTATCAACATTATCACCACACCAACACTTCAAAAACCTTAACCTCCCACCTTCACACATTACTAGCTCCACCTTTACCTTAAGAGCCTTCAAAAATACTTAGTTCCTTATAGTCATAATATTTATGCTTCCCATGTGAGTAGGATTCAAAACCATTCACACTATGTTCCATATTCTACAAGGAACCATACAATACAACATACTCCTTGGATGCCCCTATATTAAGGATATGAAGAGTGTACCCTAAACATTACATCAATACCTAAAATACATGCATGAGAATAAATTTATTGTATACCCATAGATGAAGAACATTTCAAGTACTACAACTTCATTTCTAACCCATATGTACCATCCTTACCATCCACCCATTTTTCATCACTCCATAAACCTCAAGCTAACATACCTCATCAAAACAATCACACCTCCACATCCTAAACCATCAATGTAAATCATGCTTTATAATCCACCTCATATCACTTTCTCATCACACCTCATAACCTCACAAATAAACCCTCACATTCATCAAATCACATCTCTCCACCTCATCTAAATAATTAGCATGTCACCTCTCTAACCATCACATAGGTGGGGCAAGTCTCCACATCACAAAGTCAACCACCCAACCCAAATCAACCAGCACTTAACATCACCCCAACTTGTCCTGAGCCCCAACCTATTAGTCACATCACTTATCCATATCGTTCACCATCTACATCATCTAAAGCACATGTCACTCCATAACTCCACATCTACATCCATATAATCCACATCCATACCTACCCAAGTTGTATTCCATATCACCAACCCTAGTATTAGCAGGTACATAGTTTAAAATGTCATAATTACCCCATCTAGCATCAATATTTTTAGATACTATGGTCACCCATGTGATCCACATTTAGCTATAGATGTGGTATATAACATGGTTTTAGCTCCAAACAAGATAAATTTTGTGTATGGGGGAGTTGATTCTTCATTTAATCCACCTCCTCATGAATAACCCCGACAACAATTTTGTGCTAATATTGACTATTTTTCTAATCTAGATTTTGCAATGCAATATTTTTGATGGGTTAAGTGATAGAGATATGGTCTTGGATGACATGAATAGGGTACTCGTAATATATTTAAATCACACTATAGAGAGGCACATAATCAATCTAGCCTAGCATATAGGCCACAATCCTCTACATATTCCTTTGAGAAAACATTTCAATCGCTTACCTTAAATCTTGATGAGGATGATAATAAGGATAGTGATAATAGTGATGATGAATATATAGACACTAATTTTCTATGAGGATTTTCTAGAAATGTGACCATATGTTGCCATGATTGACTCCATTTCTGATGATGAATTTAAGGAATACTTTTATGAGAAATTTTATGTACTCTCGATCACATATGATAGCTCTAAATAAAAGTTGATCCCCATTGCACCATTCACTGATGAAAATAATTTTTACCTTTGAATATTTCCTATCCATCGATCCATATTTCATCTTCTTCTCCCATTTGAGTGACTTGATGTGCCAATTGATTCACTATATCCACTTTGGCTGCCTCCATGACATCATGATAATCCACAAATCCTAGGTTAGCTACTAGCTTAAGAGCAAGAAAGAGAAAACCCAACCTCCACATAATAAGCACAACAAGTATTTCAAGTTAACATGATTTATATTTACTTGATGGCACCCCTCTGTAATCCATATTATTTGGCAAAAGCAATTCATATTGACATTAGCCTTATCGACATGGACCAAATATCATAACTACCATCCATATCAAATTTCATCTTGTTAAAATATTTGCTAAGAGCTTCCAATGCTTACATCCATCTACAATCCTCACCTTCACTTTAATTCATGTTTTGTACCAAAGTACAAGAGATAATACCAATTTTTTTTGAGGATGTCATCAATGATATTCATTTGGTTCCTACTCCACACTAGTTGGAGGAAGGTTTGCTCAAACTCATTGAAGAAACTTTTGATGTGAACCTTAGTATAGATGTAGATAGTCCACAAATCATTAAATTAGGACAAATTCTATCTTTAGAAGAAAAAGAGTGCTTAACAACATTTCTGGCAGTAAAGAAAGAAGTATTTGCATGGTCATATAAAGACATGCCTAGCCTTGACCCTAATTTGGTAGTCCATAATCTCACCTTGGGTGATGAGGTAAATTTGATCAAGAAAAATGAAGGAAATTACATCTTACCATTGCCCTCATGGTAAAAGAAGAACTTAAAAAATTATTAGACGTGGGTTTCATTCAACCCATTGACTATCCTAAGTGGCTCTCAAACATGGTACCCATTCACAAACCTAACGAGGGGATTCACATATGTATATATTTTCAAGATATACAAAAAAACATATCTTAAGGATGATTTTTTGTTACCAAACATCGATACTCTCATAGACTCTATTGTGGGCAATGAAAGGCATTTTCTAATGGATAGTTTTTCAGGATACAACCAAATTCGAGTCAATCTTGATGACCAATACAAAATAACATTCACAACATCTTGGGGGAATTTTTTTTACAAGGTGATTCTATTTGATCTAAAAAATATATGAGCTATATATCAACGTGCCATGACATACATTTTTCATGACTACATGCATAAAATCATTGAATATTATGTGGATTATTCAATAGAAAAATCTAAAATACATCTAGATCATATTGATGTACTAGAAAATCTCTTTCATCAACTTATAGAGCATAAGATGAGATTAAATCCTAACAAGTATTTTTGGATTTACATCAAGTAAATTTCTAGGATTCATAGTATCCAAGAGAGGCATTGAAGTGGACCCAAACAAGGTCAAGGGCATTATAGAAATACCACCCCCAAAAAATCTTAAGGAGTTGTGCAGTATACAAGGAAAGATTCAAGTGATTCATCACTTTATCACACAACTTTATGATAAATGTAGGCCATTCAATAACCTACTACAAAAGGGGGTTACCTTTTCATGGAATAAAGAGTGTCAAGAGGCTTTTGATGATATAAAGCAATATCTAGCTTCTTTACTAGTTTTAACACCGAAATACCCTAGAGTCCTATCTTATATTTACATATTAGGCATAGATTCTGCACTAGGGACAATGATTGCACAAAATAATAAAAAACATAGAGATCAAGAAACTTATTATATTAGTCAAATGTTGGTGAGCTACGAAACCAGATATGCATATGTGGAAAAATTGTATCTAGTAGTGGTTTTCACCACTAAGAAACTCAAACATCACATGCTAACTATTAGGACTCTAATACTAACTTATCATATTATTAAATTTACTTAATTATTATGGACCAATGTGTCCTTTCACAATCACAACTTTAGGTATATTTATATATGCATTCCATGGGTGTCTCCAAAGCATCCATCGAAGAACAATTATTTATTTTGATCCATTGGTTGGCTTACCTCCAGTGAAAAGGTGATTCAATTCATAAAAGTGATTCTTATTTTCCATTTAATTGCATTGTATTTCATTCATCTCTATCCAACAGATTACTAGGAACCCTTGGTTCCTACCATCTGTATCAGAGCCATCGTTCAAAGAAAGCATTTTCACTCTGTTTCTCCACAAACTATTCATCTTGCACCTGTAGTTCTTTTTTATTTTCATTAATATAACAATTTAAAACTACATATCTACACCAAATATCAACCATATGTATCCATATTTTTTGTATAAAAATATACTATGGAAGTCATAAAGTATGCACCACAAATCTCATGTTAAATACCAGAGCACAATCCATTACAAGGAACAGTGACGGTTTCAAAGGCTTATCAAAACAAAGCTTGCTAAAAATGAAGGAGAAAAACAATGATTTCAGCACCAAAGATTCAATAAAACTTCAAAAAATTCACATCCCAAGCAAACCAAATCGTGTAAGACTCATTTAAGTATCCAAAATTCAGAAAAAATCCATCACTGAGGTGTTTTTCGATAAGACTACCAAATTTTTGATGAGATATTATAAAAATAAATTCTAACCTAAGGTTTTTAAAATTTTTTGGCCACTGTAAAACTTTTGTGGTCACTGGATAAAGGTAAATTTCAAAGTATTTTAAAAAAAACTAGGGATATATATCCCACATTGTTGGTGTACTGGATATTTATTGGTTTAAAAGATACAAACCACATTAAGTGAAAATGACTACCAATTTGTAGTCATGGAAACACGTGACAGTGTGCGATAAGACTTTCTTGCCACATTGTTTCTCAGGCTCTGCTCGTTATTTCGCTCACCCTCATTAATCACCCCTCCCATTCACTCTACCTCAGCTTGCATGCCCAACCTTAGTTGATCGTGTGCTAAATCACTAACCACTAAAATCCTACCAATCCATGTCTAGATGCCACCCACTCACTCCATTGATTAAATTCAAAAATTGGAAAACTGATAAACAAACCAATTTTTTTATTTTTGGCAATATAAAACAATTTTTGCTAAAGCAACTTTTTCAAAATTGCTAGCAATGTTTGCAAAAAATAATTACAATATTTTGCAAAACAATTTTTACAAACCAATAATAGAAAAAATATTACTCATCAATATTAACAACAAGGATACCACTAATAACCTTTTCCAAGGAACTCCTCTAACTCACCAAACCACATCCCAACGACCGATGGTATGCGACCATAAGACCCTATGAAGGAAGTCATGTATGCATTCAATACATGGAAGGATGAAATTGAAAAGAAAATCATGCTAAAAGAGGACTTTCTCCTATGCAAGGATGACCATGAAAATAATATTATAGAACTAGACATGAAAATTTATTCCACCAACCACTCCATCGATATGGTACAACAAAACTTGACATTAAGCCAAACTGGACAGCCTATCATAGCACCAATACAACAAACATTACTCAGGGGACCACAAACATCAATCCTACCTCAAAACACTAAACTGGTCAATTTGAAGGAGGTGACCCCACAAATTAGATCTATCAAGCAGACCAATATTTCTCCCTCTATCAAATCCTTGAGGTCCAAAAGGTTTGTATTGCATCCTTCCACCTAGATAAAATCAATACTCAATGGTATAAAGGGTATACAAAGATAAATGACACCCCTATATGGACATAATTTACAAAAAATATAATGATACAATTCAGCCCAAGAAAATTTGAAGATTTCACAAGGGCTCTCACCAAACTCCATCAAACCACGATAGTACAAGAGTACCAAGCTAAGTTCAAGAAATTGAAAAATCTTACATTGGGACTAGATGCATAATTCTTCAAAATTTTCTTTATTAGTGGCTTTAAAGAGGAAATTTTATTAGAAATACAAATGCTTAATCCTACCGACATGATGCACACTATTGTGTTAGCCCAAATGGCAGAATAAAAGATAAATAACCAACACTGAATAGGAATACTATCAATAGGGAAACCACAAAACACTTACACCATCCCAAAACTAAATAGAATCATGCCAATTAAATGAATTAGCCCTAAGGAAATGAAAGAAAGAAGAGAAAAGGGCCTTTGTTTTCATTATGATGAGAAATTCATCTCCAATCACAAATGCATTACACCAAAATTATATATTTTGGATACGATTGCGAATTGTATTCCAAAAGAGGATAATATCACAGTAGTAGTGATGGATATTCAAGAGGAAAATAATGAGGATAAAACAAAAATTTCTTTTAACACCCTCATAGGATTTTCTAACCCACAAACTATGAAATATAAGGGGTACTTTAAAAAACAAAACCTTATTGTTTTTCTAGACTCTGGTAGCACACACAATTTTATAGACCAAAGGGTGGCAAAACAAGCTAACTACTTTATGCATCCTTGTAATAACCTCAAAGTTATGATTGGAAATGGAGGAAGAATTACATGCAAAGGAAAGTGCCAAAACATTAAACTCACTATGGGTGATTATAACATGAAAGGGGACATGTATGTACTACCCTTAGGAGGATGTGACATCGTTTTAGGAGTGCAATGGCTACGAACGCTTGACACAATTCAATGGTACTTTGAAGAATTGTGGATGTAATTCACACAAAATAACATAACGTACACTATTAAAGGGTCAAAATTAGGCCATTAACTAATTGTAAGTTCCCATAGAATGGAAAATATTATTTGCAAAGAAGGTAAAGGTATGATCGCAAAACTATTTTCCATTCAAACCAGTAATGAAGAACAACTAGTGGCAGCTGAACTACAATAAATCCTAGAACACCATGATAAATTATTCAATGACCCAAAAGTATTACATCCTCAATGAAGCCATGATCATACCATTAAAATTCTTCAAGGGCATCAACCCCCTAATATTTTGCCTTACCGATATCCATATCTATAAATGACAGAAATAGAAAAACTAGCAAAACAACTACTCAAGGTAGGGGTTATTAGACCTAGTGTAAGTCTTTACTATTCTCCTATTATATTAGTGCAAAATAAGGATGGATCATGGTTCTTATGTGTTGAATTTCACACCCCCAAAAAACTAACTATCAATGATAAATTTCCTATCCCCATCATAGACGAATTACTAGATGAACTTCATGGGGCTGCATATTTTTCTAAATTAGATTTACGATTAGGCTACCACCAAATTAGAGTTAAATAAAGTGATATGCCAAAAACTGCCTTTCATGCTCATGAAGGTAATTATGAATTTATGTCTATGACATTTGGTATTACCAACACCCATTCTACATTTCAAAGTCTAATGAACAAGGTATTTCACCCTTTTATTTGAAATTTTATTTTGGTTTTATTTGATGATATCTTGATTTACAGTAAAATATGGGAGGATCAATTACACCATATAGATCAAGAATTAAAGGCCTTGGAGGAAAATCAATTATATGCCAAAATATCAAAATGTTTCTTTTAAAAACAAGAAATTTAATACCTCGGACATATTGTCTCTAAATAAGGAGTTAAGGTAGATCGTCACAAGATTGAAGATGTGAAAAATTGGCCTATTCCAAAACCCTTGAAAGTTTTACATGGTTTTTTAGGACTAATAGGGTACTATCACAAATTTATTAAAGATTATGGCAAAATCACAGCCCCCTTACCAACACTACTAAAAAAGAATGATTTTCCTTGGTCTTCAAAGGCTGACGATGCCTTTATCACCTTGAAAAATGCAATGTGTACTATCCCTATCTTAGCCATCCCAGATTTTTCCAAACCATTTATTATTGAGAGCGATGCCTCAGGAGTGGGTATAGAAGCAGTGCTCATGCAAAATGAAAAACCCTTGGTTTTTACTAATAAGACATTTATAAGAAGAATTTGGTCCACTCCACATATGAAAAAGATATGTTAGCCATTGTTCATGCTATTAAAAATTGGAGACCTTAACTTATTGGTCAATGATTCATTATTCACATTGATCACCATAGTCTAAAATACCTTCTTGAGAAGTGCATAACCACACTGGAACAACAAAAGTGGGTTACAAAACTACTAGGATATGGTTATGATATCATATATAAAAAAGGGAAAGATAACATGGCTACTGATGCCCTTTCAAGAAAGTTTGAAGAAATGTCCCAATTACATGATTTTTCCTCTCCTATTCCTAAATGGATACACCAAGTCAATGAGGAATATTTTAATGATCCTACCACACACATATTAATTTAACAACTTCAACAAGACTCCACTAGTAAACCCCACTACTCTTGGATAAATAACATACTTAGGTACAAAGTGCATATTTTCCTATCCCCCACATCCTCGCATCGTGCAAAAATTCTCCATGAGTTGCATACCACACCCATTGTAGGACACTCTAGATTACTCAAAACTTATAAAAAAAGTGGTTAGATCTTTTTATTGGGTAGGGATGAAGAACTATATCAAGAAATTTGTGAATGAATGTGAAACTTTCCAAAGACAAAAAGGAGATAAAATGGGTACTCTGGGTCTTCTTAAAACCCTTCCCATCCCAAGTAAAACATGTTTTGATATTTTCATGGATTTTATTGAAGGTATTTCAAAATATTTTGATAAAACTACTATTCTAGTTGTGGTGGATTGCTTATCAAAATATGCTCATTTTTCCCTGTGGATCACCCTTATACAACTAGTACCATCACCGAAATTTTTCTTGATTATATATTTAAATTACATGTCATACCTTCCACTATAGTTACTGATCGTGATCCCAATTTCACTAGAAATTTTTAGAGAGAATTATTTAAACTACAAGGCACTCAACTTCATATGATTTCTGCTTACCATCCCCAAACAAATGGTAAAACTGAAGTTGTTAATAACTTTTTGGAAACCTACCTATGTTTTTTTATTTATACTCAACCACTTCATTGGTTTAAAAGGCTTCCCTTAACCGAATGGTCATATAACACATCATATCACACTGCCATTAAGATGACTCCATATGAAGCTTTATATGGCCAAACACCACCATACCTTACCTCTTATATTTTGGAAATTACGAATGTTCTAGCAGTGGATATGGAACTTTCTACTTGAGATGATATTATTCATCTCCTCAAATATAATTTACACATCGCACAACATCGTATGAATTAGCAAGCGGATCAACATTGAATCAAGAAAGTTTTTTAAGAAGGAGATATGGTATTCCTTCATCTTCAATCTTATTTCCAAACTTATCTAATACTCAAGGGATCACAAAAGCTAGCTCCCAAATTTTATGGACCTTATAAAGTTCTACAATGCATTGGACTAGTTGCTTATAAACTTGAGTTACCAGAGTCCTCCAAAATTTATTCTGTGTTCCATGTCTCTTGCCTTAAACCCATAGTTGGTTCCCACATCACTACACAAACTCAAATTCCTAAGTTCACATAATATGGAGCACTCATGGTTGAACCTGAAGCTATCCTAGATCACCACACTCGCTAAATTTGACATCACACTATCACCAAGATTTTGATTCAATGGAGAGGCCTACCTTTCAAAGATGCTACATGGGAAACACTTCATCATATCCAACAATAATTTCCTCACTTTCTACTTTGAGGACAAAGATATTTTTAAGGAGTATGTCGTGTTAGGAATCTAATCCTAAATTATCATATTATTAAATTAACTCACTTAAATTTATGGATTAATGAGTCCTTTCACAATCACAACTTTAGGTAGATTTATATATGCATTCCATGGGTGTCTTCAAAGCATCCATTTAGGAAAAATTATTTATTTTGATCCATTGGTTGGCTTACCTCCAGTGAAAAAGTGATTCATTTCATAAAAGGGATTCTTATTTTCCATTTAATTACATTGTATTTTATTCATATCTATCTATAAAATTGTGAGGAACACCTAGTTTCTACCTCTAAGTCACACCACTTATGTCATAGCTTGGTAAAACCCTCTATGATACATTATCAAATTCCATGATTTTTGCACTCCTTTTTCCATTAAGGGTTTTTTTCTTCCCCTCCATACCACATGGGAAAAATAATAGCATGGTTCTTCTCCTCCCCCCATCTGCTAGAGGGTCTTTTTTAAGAGACTGGCTTCCATGGGGTAAATCTTAATACATTGAGTGAGTTCTTGGTAAACTCCTATTTCATTTTTTAAAGGTCTATCTACTTTACCATATAGGATACTAAACCGTTCATCTAGAAATCTATTGGATAATAATATTAATGAAATTTAATATTGGATTCATTAGAAAAAAATCCATCAAGGTTCAGGTGATAGCTAATCATCTCATGGAAGCTCCACTTCCTAACGATCAATATTTATTTATTGAGCTGCCCAATGATTTAGTCTTTATTATAACTGAATAGGAAGAACACATTGATTCTCAAGATGACATTGACATCACCATATTATTTGATGGATCAAAGTGCAAGAAAGGAAAAATGGCATGAGTCATGTATTATACACCACAAGGGATACCTATCCCTTCAACATGCAAACTCAACTTCCAATGCAAAAATAACAATGTAAAGTACAAAGACTTAATCCTATGGATTCAAGAATATATCACTAAGGGAATCAAGTGTATTATAATATTTCATGACTCTCAAATTGTAGTTAATCAAGTGAAAGGGAGTTACCAATGTAGAGATCCAATCTTAAAACTTTACAATTAAATAACAATAAAATTGCTAGTAATATTTGATTGATATGAAATTAAAAAATTTCCAATATAAACTAATAGATTTGTAGATGTGATGGCCTCTCTAGGATAATTATTCTAAATAATTTATTAAGAGAGGTCCAATCGCTAATTATCAAGATAATGTCTAAATCTATAAATTCACAAGCTGAGTCTAAACATGAAAAAGTGTTTGCTTTATTCAAGTAGAGCCATAAGAGCCTTGGCTTAATTAGATAAAGGACTTTCTCAAGTTTGATAATCTCCCTACAAATTTATCATGAACTGTTAAATGCACGTTCAAACTAAAATCAGCTCGTTACACTCTTTTGTGGGACGTGTTGTATAGATGTGGCTATGATAGCATTCTACTCCATTATCTCAAGCCTACAAAGGTGCAATGGATTATATTTGAGGCTCCTTATGGTACTTGTGGTGGCAATTTTATTGGTATGGCCATTGCAAATTGCATCTTGTGTATGGATTACTATTGGCCCACAATGGAAATCAACTATTGCAACTATTTAAAGAAATATCAAAAATACTAACATGCAAATTTGACACATGTGCCATCATAGGCATTCCAACCAATTCAAAATATTTGGCTCTTTTCACAATGAGGCTATGATTTGATTTGAAAAATATCACCTCCATCATCAGAATAACACAAATTCATAATCACTACCATAGAATACTTCACAAAGTGGGTCGAGGTAATTCCTATGACCGCTAAAACATGACCTTCAATTGTGGAGTTCATACTCCAACATATAATCTATCACTTTGGCATTTCCTTGAATATAATTTTAGAGAATTGCAAGCCTTTCAATAATAAGGATGTTCGAGTGCTATGCAATAAATATCATATCCAATATATTTTCTCAACTCCTTATTACTCACAAAAAAATGGACAAGCTGAGGCCACCAATAAGACCTTGATATCTATTCTAATGAAACTCATAAAATACAATCACAAATATTGGCATATTCAAATCACCTTAGCATTATGGGATTGTCAAACAATTATTTGTACACCTATAGGGGCAACACCATTTTCATTGATCTATGGAACCAAAGCAATTATACCTCTTGAACTCGAGATACCCTCACTATGTATTTCATTACAATAATTCATGGATGAAAATACTTATAGACAAGTGTATCTTGATCAAATCATGCTTCTTGATTAAAGGTAAGTCAATGTGTTGTAACATCTACTAGTATGTCAAGACCGTATCAAGTGTGCATATAATGAAAAAGTTCATCCACATGAATTCTAAGTAGGAGATCTCATCCTCAAAGAGAATCAACAAAACGCAAATGCCTTGGTGCACCTTCATGAAAAAATTATGGCTAATAGGTAAGGTCCATCAATAATAATGTAAAATATTGGTACAAGAATGTATAGGCTTTCCAGTATCAAGGAAATAGAAGAGCCTGAGATATTGAACATTATTCATTTGAAATCATTCTATGTATAATACAAAATATATATTTATATATACATGGCCAATACTAATAATAACAATAAATTTTTATTTTTTCACATTGCATTTTTTATATCCATTTATTCACTCTAAAATTCCAATTACACTGCATTCATACATTTCTAGCATTTGCATTCAAACATGTTGTTGGTCATATTGATAGTCATTCGATTAGGTTGGATAATTTTTAGGATATTGAGGCTTGCTGCCTTAATCAGAGGAACCTTCATCCTAGTATGGTTGTAATTCTACCATCCACCACCATACCAAAAATAAAAATAAAAATAAATAATAGCAATAAATCTCATAGCACCTTATGTCTTTGCTAGTCTCTAGTTTGATGAATATCTAGGTGTTTTTAGTCACTCAACCACTCCTAGTGTTTTAGGAAACCTCCATTGAACATAAAATAGTCCTTAGGTACTACAAGTTATTCCTAGCTAAATCATGTTTCTTCTTGAACCACACACAATATCACACATTAATAAAATTATGATGCCTTGGAACATGTAGACACGTAAAATTGATCCACTCAAGTGGGCAATTTTCCCTGAGTCCTCTAGAGAGATACCTTAGACTTGTCTAGGTCAAGGGCTAGGTTTATCCTCCCTTCCTCTTAGTTTTTCTCCTTTTTAATGAAATCATGATCACCCTTGATAGGGCATGATTTTGCATAATGTAAAATCATGATCAACCTTAACATGATATGATTTCAAATTTTAGGGTTTTCTTCCAAGGAAACCCTAATTTTTTAAAGTTGATGTGTTTGGCATCGAAGTTCTTTGGTTTTTATTGCCCATTCCGCTCTAAAATATTCTATATAAGGAGGTTTTGAAATCATCTTGAGAGCAATAATGCAACAAGTAAACAAGATTTCAAGTGGTTCTTACATGCGACCTAAGCTCTCTTCTTCTTGCGCTCTATTTCTCCAAATGAATTGTTTTCTTCTGCAAGCTAACTCATAATTGTGAAGTGTGATATATTTTCTATTGCATTGGATTATTTGCTACTATTTTTTACTTTGATGGATAAGTGTTGAATCCCTAAGAAGAGATCGACTATTCAGGAGGTCTCAACCTTTCTGTCAGCTTCTATACTATCTACTAATTGTTTCCACATATTTACATGCATGCATTGATTTTGTGTATAATGTATTAATGTATCATATCATTATCTTATTTTTTGTATAGTGTCTATGAAATCACACCTGGTATCTATGAGGTATGATTTTTTTGATATATGAAATCATGGTCACCTGTTAAGGGGTATAATTTTACCAGTCTACAAAATCACGGGCACTTGTTATGGGATGTGATTTTTCCTAGACCACATATGGGGGAAATTTGTTGTTCCCAAGCACTATATATGTATTCTAGACTGCATATAAGATATATTGTTACATTTTGTGATTTATTTTATTATTCTATTATGCTATATTCTGATATGATTGCTCATATTTCAAATGTTAAATTCCACTTTTATTTTCAAAGTTAAGCTAAAAAGACCTAGGGTTCTTGATTGTTGTATCTCCAAGTATTATCATACAGTATCCTAAGTAATCCCTCTAATTCTAATCCTATTTTCCAAGTATTTTCTATGCTTTATTGCGGGAACAAAAATTGTTGATATCGTTGGACAAAAGGATGAAAGAAAGGAACAACCACTAGATAAGATAAGTGTCATATTTAATATTTAGGCTATTTTATGAATGTTTGTTATTCTTTTTTGAACCTTGGATATGATATAGAAATAAAGTTCTTTTATTTTCTCGAAATTGAAATGAAAATAACATATAGTGTGCACTTAGGGTTAATATTGTTTGTGCATCTTCTCTTGGACCCTTTCTTGAAGGTTTTCTATTTTGAAACCCTAGGGTTAGAAATAATTCAAGCAAAAAATCATTCTAGGGTTAGCTCTTGTCTTATTGCATACTATATTTTTGCATTGTTTTTTTATCTTTCATAAGCATAGATCTAGAAAGGTAAAACATAGGTGATTATCTTGAAATGAACACATCAAATGTTATTGAGAACTAGAGGACTTGGAGAGAGTTCTTAAATCATTGATGGTGCACCATACCTCCTCTTTTACATTGAGTGTAGAGAAAAATTTACCCCCACGATAACCATGGCTCTCTATTGCATATCCAACCAAGAATCGTACGCAACAGAGTGGTTTTTCCCCTCTACTTATTTGATGAACCTGATGTGAACACTTTATTTTATTCTAAAACCTTAAACAAGATCATTAATTTGTTTGTTTGATTTTAGAAATTATTACCATTTTTAATAATATTTCTTTGTGTGCTTGTTGTTAGTATTCTCTTCTATCCTTTTGCTTCTTCTAATGGATCCATTTCTTAGAAGTCGGTGGAAGCACCTTGAATCTGATTATGTTCCATAGAATATTATCATATTGATAGAGAGGATCCTAACATATATCTAGAAGAACAAGATAATGTTGAAACTGAGATGAATTTTTATCCTTATGAAGGAACCAATGGTGGGTTTATATTTTCATCATTTGAGCATATTTGGGATTTTATGAAATCTAATAAAGAGAAAATACTAGAAATTATATAACGAGAGGCTCATCTCAAAAGAGGTGGGACCCATCTGCTTCCTCCTTCGATAATTTTCCTTGGGATTGAACAAAATCACCCATTTTCCAAATATTTGTGTCTTGATAATTTGAGAAACCAAGCAATTGATGCCACTACTATGAACACCAACATTGGCAGTAATTTACAAGTTCCTCCAATTACTAGTGTCACTCAAAATTATTGTCAATTTCCTCCTCAATCTTCTAGTCTCAACACTTTTGTTTCTATCTCACCAAATGTTGGCTATCCCTTCTGACAAGGTAACAAATATACTAATAGTATCCGTGCATCCAACCTAAGCCAAGCACTTGCTCCACAACACACCTATATCCCTTCCTTAGGGAATTTGGGGACATTACATAACAATAATTCAAAAGTTTAAAATTTAACAAATATGGTAAAGAATTTGGTTTCTTTGACGTATTAATATCCCTAATACCTTGATTTAATGCAAAAGAAGAAAGTATTTATAATAACACCATTTTTGCATCAACCTTTTCTTCTAACCCAAACACCCCTTTTCTACTCACTATATCTTGCTTAAAAGTGTTTACATATTTATTTGACGTATTTACTAGGCCATAAATTCATTAAATATGGGGTAAAATGTAGACACAAAAAATTGATCCACTCAAGTGGGAAATTTTCCCTAAGTCCTATAAAGAGACCCCTTAGACCTATCTAGGGAAAGGGCTAGGTTTCTCCTCCCTTCCTCTTATTTTTTATCCCCATTTTGTATACTTGGGGTTGCTCTTGACAGGGCACATTTTTGCATAGTGTGAAATCATGGTTGGCATTGACGGGGTACAATTTCATATTTTAGGTTTTTTTTCCAAGGAAACCCTTATTTTTTTAAAGTTGGAGTGTTTGGAATTGGCTTTCCTTGGTTTTTCCTACCCATTTTTCTTTCAAACCCACTATATAAGGAGGGTTTGAAATCATATTTAGAGCAATAAGGCAACAAGTGAATAATATTTCAAGTGGTTCTTACAGGTGATCTAAGATCTCTTCTTCTTATGCTCTTCTTATCCAAATGAATTGTTTTATTTTGTAAATAAGCTAACTCATAATTGTGAAGTGTGATCTATTTTCTACTGCATTGGATTATTTTCAACTATTGTTGAATTTGGTGGCTGAGTGTTGAAGCCCTAAGGAGAGATAGACTATTCAGGAGGTCTCAACACTTATATCATCTTATGCACTATCTACCAAGTGTTTTCCTGTCTTTACATGCATGGATTAATTTTTGTATAACATAATTGAGTTCTCACATCATTATATTATTTTTCACATAGCTTCCATGAAATCATGCCTAGTATTTGTGGGGAATAATTTTCTCAGTCTACAAAATTATTATCACATAGACCACATGTGGGGGTGATTTACTATTCCTAAACTCTATATCTACATTCTAGACTGCATATAAGATATATTATTGTATTATGTGATTTATTTTATCATTTTGTTTTGATATATTTAGTTATGATTTTTCATCTTCCAATGGTCAACTTTCACTTCTATTTTCAAAGGTTAGCTAAAAGGAATTAGGGGGATTGACTATTGCACATCCAATTATTATCATACAGTGGCATAAGTAGGCCCCCTAATGCTAATCCCATTTTCAAAGTGTTTTCCAATCTATCTTGTAGGAATAGGAATAGTTGATATCACTAGATAAAAAGGTAAAAACAAGGATCAACCACCAGATAAGATAAGTTCCCTATTTAGTTTTTAGTTTGTTTGATGAATGTTTGTTATTATTTTTTGAACCTTGGATCTAATATAGAAATAATGTTATTTTATTATCTAATAATTGAAATGAAAACAACATATATTGTGCACTTAGGGTAAATATTGTTTTTGCATCTTCTCTTGTACCCTTGATTAAAGGTTTTCTATTTTAAAACCCTAGGGTTAGAAAAAATTCAAACAAAGAATCATTCTAGGGTTACATCTTATCTTCTTGCATATTCTATTTTTGCATTATTCTTTATCTTTCATAAGCATAGATCTAGAAAGGCCAAACATAGGTGATTGTCTTGAAATGAATACATAAAATAATCTTGAGAACCAGAGGACTTAGAGAAAGTATTTAAACCATTCCTAGTGAACCCTTCCCCCCTTTTTTAGATTGATTGTATAGAACAACATACCTCCAAGGTCACCTTGGTTCTCTCTTATGGATCCAACCAAGAATTGTATGTGGTAGGGTGATTTTCCTCTACAGAATGACAATATAAATATTAATAAAATTGTGACTTGTAGCTATTGCCATAGAGTTAATGGTTTTACCTATTCATCCTATCATTTGCATGGTCTATAAGGTTGAGAATTGATAAAATTACAAGCTCTCCCTCTCCTAAAAAAATATCCCCTTTCTCCTCTACAAAATGAGCAAGTCCCCCAAAAACTAATAAAATCATTTTGCTCATCGAATAAAATAAGAAAAATCATCCCCCCCAAAAAATACCATTTTATCCTTAATAAAATGAGAAAATTTCTAAAAATAAAACCCCTCAAATTTATAAAATTCCACAAAAAAAGAGAGCAAATATCTTGAATCCTTGGAATTCTTAGGTCATTAAATCATGGGATTAACATCCATCAGGACTATAGATGTCTTATTAGGAGTGGATTACACCTAGTGTGGTGATATATCTATCACATTAGTGACCTATATCCTCTTATGGATGAGATAGCTTATTGGCATAAATTACAATTGATTAGTCTACCTAGGCTCATAATTGAAAATGAAATTTCAAATCACACATAGTTGGTCCTTGAGATATTTGACTTCACTATGATATTATTAGTATCTAATGGATTTGCAAGATTAATATATGAGTTTTTTTGAAGTCACTAGGACGTTTGAGTCTTTGAAAAAACTCTATATCCTTTATCCATAAGACAAACAATTTGATAAGTGAGATTACAATCCTTGATTAAGCAATAAAGGCAAAGTTTGCTAAACAATAGTCCATAACCTACTCAAATGACAATTGATAAGTCATACCATTAATTCCATTTCATCCATCATTACAATATCATATGCATTTATTCATTTCATTATATACATATAACATCATCCATAAATTTCGATAAAAGAAACATACACAAATGCACAGTAAAAATAATACACAAAAGACCATGTATATCTATCTATCTATCTATCTATCTATCTATATATATATATATATATATATATATATATATATATATATATATATATATATATATATATGTGTATTTATGTATGTGTGTATGTATGTATGTGTGTGTGTGTATGAATCAAAAAGTGCATAGCTCTCTCAAATGCTGTATAGAACAAAGCACTAAGGCTCATGATAAAAAATGAAAACATAAAAAACAAGTACAACATGCACTACTAGCCAACACCATTAGGTGCTCTAGGCGATCCAAGAGAAGGCCCCAGGCCAGATACCTATGATTTTTATAGTGCTCTAGAATGAGAACTATTAGGTCTCAACTTGCTCCATCAACTAGATATTGATCTCATCAAAGAAGATCATCCTTGTAGTAAAAGACCATGCTCCAATGTATAATACTCTAGAAACCATGCATATGTGATATTATTTCATATAAATCACTCGTGTGCCACCACATGAGTCCAATAAGTAGTTTTTGTAGTTGTTATGCCACCTACACCACGGGAAATTTGTAGCCCCTCCACTTCACTCTATAAATATGCTATCTTAGTATCTAAAGCAACCCTAATCTATAGTAGGTGATGGTACTCCTATGGTAGGCTATTTCACTCCACTTAAAACTAGATATCTCTTTGGAGCCTTCCTTGTAGCTCCCATGTTGAGACCTCCATCCCCACCACTATCTCCACCATTACATCTACCACATCCTTCTATAAGTTTATCCTCTATATAACTATTGGGATTAGCACCACCACTCAATCGATAATGTTTATGTTGACATGGAGTCTCATTTGTTGTCCCTGCATATTTATCATCCCTACTAATATCATTGACAACCTAACTTAATACCCACGGTGGCTACATAGTAAAACAAACATCATACTCAGCTATCATACAAATGTCATACACATCTAAAACATCAAAAACATCATAATACAAGTCCTCAACATGACAATCATCGCAATAGGATAAGATGAGCTCATCACTATGATGCCTATATATCACTGGAGCATTGGGAATCCTTTATGGTAACCCAAACTATCACAAAAAATGATAGAATTGAATCAATTATCTATTGGTTCCATGTAGTACAATCACCCATCTATCCCATCTAACCCGCCATAGCTACTCCCCATCCTCATCCCATCCAACAGCCCCCCACCATGACCACCAAAATAGATAAGAAACTATCAATTCCACCCACATGTCCCTGTAGTACTACAAACTACAACTAGGTTGACTTAGCTCTAGCTCCTTATCCACCCACCATATGAGTGCAAAAGGGCATGAGGGATCCCACTAACAAGACAAATTCATAGGGTGATCCATGTTAAAATACTCCCAACCCCAAATCTAGAGCAACAAGCTATAGGCCAATCCTTTCCACTCCTACCTCTTCACCTTATAAAGCTCAATGTAAGTCTTAGATAGTAAGGAATGTGCCTAAACATATACTCGAGGTGAGATTATCATATCTAAAACCAATCGAATATGGTTCCAAGAGAACCTATATCTTATGCTATTTGGTAAGAACATATTAGCCATGATAAACATAACATAGGTGGGTAATACCTCCAACTAACCCCTTTAAAAGATATCAAGATATTGGATGCCACCCTTGCTAACATCCACACCCTACCATCCATCACCAAAAATGGGCATCATCTCATGCTCCTTATCCCATACAACTCAAATAGGCAATCCCTCCACAAGAACACAAAAAATGCAATAAATGTCCTCAAGCATAACTATCATATCACTTGTTGGGAGCTAAAAGGACCTCCTATACATATCCTACATCTCTACCAATGCTGATAGGTACCTCTCATACACCCTTACAACCTCCACTTGAGCATATTCATCTATTATCATCCTCTCCAGCTACCTCCAATTGTTATTGATCAATGCCTTTCTCACTCGATTCAAAACAAGAGAGAATCGATGTTGATCCACTAACATCATCAACTACACTAAAATAAAAATAAAAGACATTAGTACATAATTCATTTCATCCACCCATCATCCATGGTAAAAAAAAACTTTTCACCCACCCCATTATCGTTGTAAAAAAAAAAACCTAAAAAAAAAAAAACTAAATAAATAAATAAAAATAAAAATTCCTAAACTACTAAAGGGCTACAAGAGCCTACCTCTGCCATGTGATATCTCACTCTAGTTACCACACAAGACCCTCCTACCCCGACCATTGCACCTATGCTCTCCATCACTCTACAAATCTTTGCTTCTCTTTCTTACACAAAATCAAAATGATAAAATGCAAGAGTGAGATAAAATGATCCCCAAAAGCCTTTTTATAGCCTAAAAATGTGTTGTCAAATACAAACCTACATTTAGCAGGTGCATCCAAATACATGATTGTGTTTGGATGCACCTACGAAATGCAAGTCTACATTTCACAATGCACAAACATAGTCCTACATTTGGAAAATGTCAACCACAAACCTACGTTTGGACCAAAAGCCCAAAGAATTTTCCAAGACATCCAAAAAGCTACAAAAATTCACAAAATCATCAATTCAATCCATAAATGCATAAAAAACATTATCATTTTTCATATTGTCATAAAATTGATCAATTTGGTAACTTAGTTTTGGAATGTGACTGCGTTAAAGAAAATTTGCTCAAGGAAGTCATAAAACCCTCTTTGTGCAATTGCAAAAGTGGAAACCTTTACAAATTATAAATTTGTATGCACTATGCCATTTAGAAATATGTCCAATGTGAATCCTCAATGGTTAGTCCATATACCATAGTGAGATTGCTCATCATTCTCCTAAAATAAAAGTTTCAACAATGCATGGCCACTCCAAACATGGGGTAATCAACATTGTCTTTCATTTGTGACACTTATATCCATAAAATCACATCATTCAACCATAAAAATGCTTCTAAGTGTCTTATGGGTTTTATTTATTTCATATTTAACCTATTTACCACTTGAGGTAAGAAAAAATTAAGTTTTCCAAGAGTTATTTTATCCTCACGTCGAGGCAACAAAATCAGTCAATCCCTCCATCCAATGAAGTTAGGTGTCTCTTGTTTTATATTGCATTGTGTCTTATGTAACACACTACAAAAGGGGTACTTATAGACACCAAATCCTAACCCATCACAAAACCCATCCATCCCAAAAGTTTGCATAATAAAATAACATGCCTATGTTTTAACATAAGCATACTTTCTTGCACATTATTATATTTTCCAAATTTTTACAAAATTTGGAAAATATACCCTAGGATACCCTATCTCTCCCATTGAATTGTGTCCTAACCACTAGTACCCCTCCTCTTGTAACATCTCACACACCGCACTTTACTCTCACATACCAACATGCCACCACTCCACCTAAGTGAGACACCATGGGTGACTCACTCTAACTACCCAAGATAAGTGGTTAACCAATTACTATCACTCACAAGCCCTAGCTTACCACCTATAATTTCCTCCCTCATCTCCCAAGATCCTATAGATGCTCCACCATTTTGATTAACCAGGAGGACTAAAAATATATCATCATGCTACCCAAATTGTTCTAGGAAGACATCAACATTCTCTAATGTCAAGCCATCAAAGTTGAGGAGCCATCCTGAGTCTTCTTCTAGTTAGTTCCAAACATAGAAATACATTTAGATAGGTAGAAATGTAGCCCTATGTTTGCATAAATGCAGTCCTACATTTGACTAGGTAACGACAAACATGACCCTACATTTTACCATACCCAAACATAGCCCTATGTTTTTTTAGGAGTATATTCAACCATCTACAATCACAGATCAAAGTAGGTAAATCAACAAGGTACCAGGTTTCATTTCTTTCTATATTTTATGCATGCTTTTTCTATTCTGCAAACATTTCATTCAAGGTTTTTGCATCATTATTTTATGTGTATCAAATAGGTGCTACCAACCCATTTTCTTGTTTGCATCCATACATGTGTGAGTCATAAGTATTTGAAGAGCTATTGAAGTAAATGCTGGCCTATAAGAATATAAAATCCCATCCAAAAATCTTATTGAATCAAAGAATACCACTCACACCAAATTCTTTTAATTATGAAAAATAAGTTCTTCCCTATTTTGATCATTGTATTATGATATGAGTAAGCAAAGCACTCTTATTGTAATCTAACCCCTATACATTCAGGGTAGAAAATAATTGTAAAGGGATACCAAGGCTCCAATATATTTTAATACAAATAAAAAGTTTACTTTATCTTGCACATTGATTGAATTTTGTCTTTCATTTACAAAGATGTCATCCAAGACATCCAAAAAGGCTACAAAAAATCACAAAACCATAAAATCAAACCATAAATGCATACAACACATCCTAATATTTTATCTTGTCATAAATTTGATCAATTTAATAACTTGGTTTTGGAATACAATGACATTAAAGAAAATTTTCTCAAGGAAATCATCAAACCCTTTCCATGGGATTGCAAAAGTAGAAACCGTTATAAATAGCAATATGGTATGCAATATGCAATTTATAAATTGCTCCAATGTGAAACCTAAATGGTTAGCCCATATGCCATAATGCAATTGCTCATCATTCCACCAAAGCAAAGTTTTGATAATGCATACCCACTCCAAACTTAAGGTAATCAACATTGACTTTCATTTCAACTCTTGCATCCATAAAATCACATCATTCAACCATCCAAAATATACCAGGTGACTTATGGGTTTCAATTATTTCATATTTTACTCATTCACCACTTGAGGTGATAAGCCAAAATTAAGTTTTCCAAGAATCATTTGATACTTGCATCGAGGAAATAAAATTAGCCATTCCCTCCATCCAATAAAGCTAGGTGTCTCTTGATTTTGCACCACATTGTGTCTTACACAATATGGTACAAAAGGGGCATCTATAGACACAAAATCATAACCCTTCATAAACCCATCCATCCCATAAGTCTACATAATAAAATAATTTGCATAAGGTTTCACTTAGGCATATTTTATTGCACATTATCCTATTTTCTAGATTTTGTAAAAATCTAGAAAATATCTCCTAGGATACCCAATATCCCCCCTTGACATGTATCCTAACCACCACTACCCATCCTCTTTCAACATCTCACATACCTCACTCCACTCTCACCTACCCATATGCCACTAATCCACCTAATTGAGACACCCTAGGTGACTCAATCTAACTACCTAGAATAGGTGGTTACCTAGTCCTTAACACTTGGTAGCCTTGGCTTGCCACATCCTTTCCTCTCTTATCTCTCAAGAGCCTATAAAGGTTCCACCATTTTGATTAAATAGTAGGACATAAAACATATTGCCAAACTACCCAAATCATACCAAGAGGACATCAACATTCCTAGAGGTCGAGCCATCAAAGCTGAGGATCCATCCTGATCCTTCTACCAGTCAGTTCCAAACATAGAATTGTGTTTACACAAGTTGAAATGCAACCCTACATTTGTACAAATTTAGACCTATTTTTTACCATGAAACCACAAATGTGAACCTGCGTTTGACCATACCCAAACATAGCTCTATATTTTCTCAAGAGAATATTCAACTTTCTACAAACATGGATAAGAGCAGGTAAATCAACAAGGTATCAGGTTTCATTGTTTCCTATATTCTATGCATAGTTTTTATATTCTATAAAAATTTCATTCAATATTTATGCAGTATTATTTTATGCATATCAAACAGGTGATACTAACCCCTTTTCTTATTTGCATCCATACATGTGCAGGTGATAGGTCTTTGAAGAGCTATTGAAGCAAAGGATGGCTTGCAAGGATATAAATTCCCATCCAATAAATTGATTGTATAATAGAAGACCATTGGCACCACATTGTTCTGATTATGCAAAAGGGGTTTTTCCTCTTTTGATCATTGTATTCTGAGACAAGCAAGCAAAGCACTCTTATTGTAATTTGTTCCTTGTACATTCAGGGAAAAAAAATCATTGTAAAAGGAGACCAAGGCTCGAGTATATTTCAATACAAATACAAATTTTACTTAATATTGCACATTGATTGTCTTCTATATTTCATGTAAAAATGTGTCATCTTATTTGCTTACAAGTTTCATTCTCTTGGTTTCTATATAACATGATTTTTGTTGTTCGTATCTCTTATGTTGTAATCTACTATAGGGTTCATAACAATTTAATCATCAGGGAGAATAATAATATCTAGATTGATTTATTTTGTATAATCACTTTAGGTAAGGAATATCAAAGGCATATAATTGCTTCTAGGCTAGTTTGAATATTTGCATAATTTATTATTTTTCCTTGAAAAGAGAAGATTATTTTACTTTATATGTAATCATTTAAATCAAAATAGAACATATCTTAGGTCCATTATTGAATATTTATATTCTTCCATAATTTATGTTTTTTTTTCAGATTTCTCCTTAATAGGCATTAGAGATAGATTTCATAACCATATATGTTTTGTACAACATGCACATACAACATTCACTTAAGCCTTAAAATTTCTACAAAAAACATATTGAAGTAGACCAACCTACATGATTTTAGGTCCCCTTTGGAAAGGGATTTAGGGACTCAACTCATGCATAGTACATTGCCTATATTTTTTGTGAACCTAATATGAAAAACATCTACACTTAATTAAATATAAAATTAAGTTAGAATTACCCATGTGTTGTAGGTGATTTGGAGAGGGTAGGGAAATCCTCCAAGGGAGGTCCATGGTTTGAATTTCCATCCTACCAAATGCACATTGGATACCTAAAATATAGTTGATTATGCTAATGTAGTTAGAACTGGGTGTGACTCCTGAGTGATTTTGATGGTGTAGAACCCCCTGGTCATGGTTTCTCAGACCAAGGTGGCCCCGTAAGGGGTTTTTTGCTAAATTTTAAAAAAAATTAAGTTAAAATTAAATAAGATCACATAAAATTATTTTATTTTACTAGATCAAAATTATCAAGATAAAGATTTTTTTTCTAGGTATGGTTGATCCTCATGTCATTCCTTATTCATGTAAGTCAAGGTTTACCCTCATGTAAAACCATGTATATCAGGGTAACTACGACTCTTCAATGTGCTAATGGGTATCTTGGCATGATAAGTATATTCAATAGGATTATGTATATTACAAGATCCTCCTAAGGTATATCATCCAATTTGGTATTTAATAGCATTTGTTGCCTTTGTTCAACAATATCTAAGTTAACTAATCAATTATTCTCCTCAAATTTATCCATTTTCCATCTACTTAAATGTTCTCTATCTTTTGAAATTAATCCTCTTCCATTTCCAAATCCTTTTAGCATCTAAAATGTGGCCTACAACTCATAAGGTAATCGACCAACTAGCTATCCTTCTAAAACCTTTAGTGTAATATTATAAAGAAATGTCTACCCAAAAACCTTAATTTCAATTTAAAAAATAAGGGTGCTACCTTTTTGTACCCTCTCATATCCTTGCATGATGATCTTAATCATATGATATCCACTTTTCATGAACACGATTATCAATGAATTCCTTAATAAAGATCAAAATTGGATAATTATCAAATCCCCTAATCATATGATCTCTTCACATGAGCATGAGAATATCATCTTAGAATTCCTTAATAATTATGAAAATAGAACAAATCATAGTTTCAATAAAATAAAAACCCTTTCACAATAACATGAATATATCATGCATGAATTTCTTAGTAGTATTAATAAAAATAAAAAATTGTCTTAAGGGCATATTGCCTTAAGGATTGTGCTTTAGAATCTAATTCCACTAAATTATTATATTATTCTACTCTCATTGATATGAAAAATAATAACCACAAACAAAAAATTCCCTCAGGGATTGCCCTTTTCCTCTAATCCTAATCACTTATAAGTTAATACAAACATTAATGCTTTCAAACCTAATCCCACCAATAATATTTTCAAAAATATTAGAATCCAAGGTACTCATCCATTAGTACACCATCACGAACTATTGATATGTGACTTAAGTTGCACCTGTTTCCACAATCCAACATGGTACATGCCCATTAATTCATTATACCTCCTAGTATTTTAATCCCTTATCCTTTCAGCGTATGTAAATTTTGATGAAAACTTTATTTATTTTGCTACTTTTTGTATTTTCATCAAACATTTTAATTAAAATAATTTAGGGATGAGCCATAGGATATAACATTTGGCATTATACACTCCAATATCTCAATTTTATCCATATTTTAATCAACTTCATCTTGAATAACAAAATATAAAGTCTAAACTAGAACAATTAGAAAGACAAAAATCTAAATTGGAGAAACTAGAGAAACAAGTGACCTCCATCCAAGGATTATTTTCCAAGCACAAGTACTCTCATGAGTATTTAAGCAATAAAACAATAGATGCTATCATAATTGTTCTTCCCTTTATCCCCAACATTAAAACACCTAAGCTTGAAAAGTATGAAGAAAATGAGGATCCCATCAATCATCTTAGGCTCTTTCAAATTTCCTTTATCAACATTGCACGTGATGAAATGTTATTAATTAAGGCCTTCCATAAGTTCTTTAGTAGTCCTACCTTGGATTACCAAATACCAAGGCATTACCTCAATTTATTCAAAGACCTTGTCAAACAATTCTCTATTTACTTCAAAGAGAGACCCATAATTAATGATATACTTGAACTCAAACAAATGTAAGATAGGAATTTTGTTGACTTCCTAGAAAGGTGACAATACTTGGTTGGGAAACTCTAATTCATACCCCTACTAAAATACATTTTAAACATATTTATAAGAAATATTAATGAAAAATATCATTCCACCTAGAAACGTCCAATGTGTCTTACTTAGAAGAAGCCATAGATATGGAAAAGAGGGTAGAAACCTCCATTTACATAAGGGAGCAACTAAAAACCAATAATTCTAAGGAAAAAGATAAATATTCCCCTCACTCAAAGTGGAAAAATAATAACAAGCATGTTATAGGCAATGGACTCATGGATGCTCACTAGATCAACAATGTCAATGCTAATACAAACCCTCAAAATATTATATGATAAAAACCACAATGAAATCTCACAAAATTAAATCAATATCCTACAATGAAATCTCACTAAGAAGCTACAAGACTATATTATAATCCATCACTAATGGATTTACATAGTAATTCTACTACTACCTATTGTCTTTACAATCTCTTACAACGAGGCCCTTTTATAATGGAAGATAGATTCCTTGGACAACACTCTACCTTGTTGTACAAGGAACACCTTGCACATTTACAACTTGCACATTGACACTTGTGCATTTATTACATTGCATAGAGTAACTAGATAAATTTCCCGTAAACTAATATAATGTCCTAAGTATGTACCTAGAAAGGTACATTTACATGACCCAAATGATGTAATAGACTCTAACTCTAATCCCATTGTATTAAATTATTTGGGTATGGAAGAATTTAATCTTCAATATGGATATTCTTCCCTTGGAAAATTGAACTTATATTCTCCTCCATTGATTACTATGATATATTCAATTAGTAGTTTATTTCTTCAGTTGATGAAGAGTAAGCAGATGTTATAGGTTCCTCTTTCTCGAGTGTGCTCAATTGGTTCAATATTTGTAGTGTTGTATTCTTTCTTCATTGGATACTTCTTCTTCTTATTATTTAGCTTTGCCTTTGAATCCAATTTTTGTGCTTTCATAGATGGTTGTACTGCAACTTGTTTCTTTTTAAGATGTTTCTCATTTATTTTTACATTGTACAAAAGCTTCTCAAAAACCACTTAGAGCATCATGATTAGTAGAACTTGAAGTATCAATGTTGCATGAAGATTTAAAACTCTCTTCCAGATATGATTCACTTAATTTTATCTTCTTTTTGAGTAGTTCTATAAATATTTTTTGTTATACATTATCATATTTGTAATGTTTATTTGTGAGCAATGTCATGTATACTATGCTCATAAAATCTAGAGGAAGTGAAATATCACTTTTATCATTGACTATTGCCTCATTGAGATGTTCTTGAATATAGCATTCTAAAGAGTCAAAATTATCATCTAATACTTCACTATGAAATATTTTTGAAGATAGGTCTAATCTTCCATCATATTTCATAAGTAAAATCATGATCCCTAGTTTTATAGCACTAGATTTTTATTTTTTGAAGGGATTATTTTTGTTAATGATTGATGAGTAATTTTAAGTAGACATCCTTATGACACCCTTAGTTTAATATATAAAAAGATCCAAAATCAGCTTTGATTTGATGAGACCATTATCAATTCTTAGGTTTTGTAGACTTTCTTATATCTCCCTAAGTATGAGAGTTCACAAACCTAATAAGTTTTTAGGTTTTTTAAAAAGCTTACATCTATCCAATGAATTTAGAACTTGATAATTTTTTATGGATGCTAATATTACCAAGTTTTGTAGAATGCCTTATGACTCCCTAGAATATGTGATAAATATAGTACTTTTTGTAAATTGTAGTTCAATTTTGGGTTGAATTTGTGAAATTTTGTAAACACAAAAATTAACCTTTTTTATCTCCTTATTACTCCAATTGAACTAAGAACTATTTCAATTTTTGAAGAGGTTTTGATGTTCAATTTATTTTACCTCCTTTAAGTATTTTTGAGATAGTACTTTTATAAAAATTCCAACCTTTAAAAAAACTTTAATAAAACTCTTTAAATACTCCTTTTGGTTTATTTTTAATGTTTTCTAATTTCCAATTCGTAATTTGATGTTGTATTCCTTATAACTTCCAAATTTGGAAAAATTAGAAAATAATATTTGTAAATAATCTAAATTTCAGTAATAAACCTTATTCGTCTTTGGTTACCCTTTGCAAATATTTAATTTTGAAATATACTTGATTAATAAATTACTAATTCTGAATATTGTAGTAGTATATATAAAGCACCCTTATAACTCTAAAGAACTTAGGTTTAAAGCAATTTAATAATAAAATAAACCTTTACCTTAATAATCCTTCAATGTCGTGTAGTGGCAAATTCATAACTTTGTGTTGTGTAGTGCTCATGGGCAGTCAAACCCCTCTTTGACTCGTGTTGGTTTCCTTCTAGGTTGGAGCTCCTTCTCTTTAGAAAATAGTGTTGAAATACTCCATGAAATGCACTTTTATTATTTTAAAACTCCTCCAAATGCAAGCATTGGTTCATTGGTTCTATGATAGCATATTAAATTCTTCTCTTACACATTTGAATGGTGTATGGCTTGATTTAGCCTTTTCCTCGAAGTGAGCTTCAATACATAAAATACTTTACTTTGTTTGACTTCATTTTTTCTCTGTTTCTAGGATAGGTATCTTAAATAGAACTTCATTCTATCACTTGAAGCATTATATGGTAGGTGTCTTCAATGTACCTTTGATAATGATGAGATTTGTGGTAACCTCCAAATATTCTTAACTCCCTCAAAATGTGTGTAACTCCCTTTTAGGTGAGCACTTGGGTCTTCATGAATGTTAGGATGTTTAGAGAATTTGTGCCAAGTGGCACTCAAAACTTGTGCATGATGCCTCAAAGATGAGCTTGCAACCCTAATTCTTGATTTATATTTGCATCCTATGTGATCTTTCTATGTGATGCAAGCTCCCTTTTGCATGCTAGATTGGTGAGGATGATGGATGGTTACAAGTAGATTACTCCATGGTTCTATGGCACACTTTTGAGCTCCTTATTTATGGATGTTTTTTTCAAAGGATTCCTTAGGTATAACTCCTTTCTCTTTACCTATTTCTAGGTTTTGTAGCTTTTTATAATGTCAATTTGTGCCCTTCTTTAGTGATTGAAACATAGTTTTGTATATAATAGCCAATAAGTGCTCCTTTTGCTTGGTCTTTTACATAGATAATTTATCACTAAATGTTGATCTTATTTCTACGTAAACACAAGAGATAATACCTTATTTTAATAGTTCCACTATTGTAGGTGAAGTGTTGCTTATAGGGTTGGGTTTGATGGAGGAAAATGGTATTTTTACACACCTTAATTCTTGGACATGTGAGCTCTTAGGTGGGTCCTTCCTCTTGCCAAAAATATGCTAGATATAATTTCCTTATTGCCCCCCTATAAATACTAATACTTTTGTCATGATTACATATTTCTAAAAAAAAAATACCATCATATTCTCTCTTATTTAATCATTCATATAATTTAGAAATATATAAAACAAATAAGAAAGGAGATAGTGGGAATCCTTTTTTGACCCTATATCACTTCTAAAGCATCTTTAGCTTAAGACTCCAAATCCTATGAACTACTTCTGTATACTATTATGGTATGCTTATATCCTTCATTATATTCCATAGTTTACTTTTAGGAATTATGTCAACCATTCATAAACTCTACAAAATAAAAATAGACTTCTCCTTTGTCATCCCATATTTTTTAATGATAGATGAAAGTGATGCAATGATATATTTTTGAGTGTTTTGATTTGAAATCTACTTGCCATTTTTTCCTCTTTCCATGTTATTTCATTTGCTTGTTATTTTTTTATTAACCATGTTGCCAAATAGGTCTGTAAATATGGATTAACCATAATTTTTTAGGAATTTCAAGGATTATTTATATCTCTACTACTTTTCTCAGGGTGATGTCACTCACAAACACACAATGATTGTTTACGTCTCCTCCCATGTTTTGCGGGTGATGTTACTCAAGCACACAAGGACCTCAAAGGGACATTACCAAGTGTTAAGGGAACTAAAACCTTTGACCTCTTGGTCACTTCTCCACTCTTAAAGAGAGGTGTTGTTAGATTTGGTGCCAATATCTTGGGAAGACATGTTGTATGATGTTGTTGAATATCCTCTTGATGCATGGAGATACATCGTCTACTTCTCATCTAAAGTATTATATTCGTGATGCAAGCCTTACATATTTTGAACTCTTTAATACCTTAAACTCTCTTAAGGTGAATAAATTTGTGTTGTGATGAATATAAAAGCCTCTTCTTGTTGTTTATGTTCATACAATTGCTTTGTTTGTTATATCTATTAGTTTATTATAATGTTATCTTTTTTTATTCTTTTCTATTGAAGTTCCTTCTAGAACAACTTTTTATTACTCTTCTCTAAACAAGTTACTGAGCCTGCTTCTCATATTATATTCACATATTCCTTTTTTTCTAACTATTTATTTATTCAAATTTATGTTTTTATCCTATGTGCCCTATTATTTCATAGCTCTTCTTACTACTTTACATTCTTCATTGTACCCTTACTTTATCTTTAAAAAAACATTTTTTTCTTTCTCTAAATTTAAATCTTTTATTTTTTATTTTTCAATTTTCTTTTAAAATGAATTTATTTGACTTATTATTCCTTGCACTCTTTTTTCTTTTTTTCCTTTTTATATTTCTTAAACTATATTTATTCACTATGATACCTTGCACTCTTGTTTTTGTTTCCTTCCACTTGCACTACTTCCTTATTTAAGAACTTTTTCCGTTTACTGTGGAAATAGATATATTGGCTACATATGGAAATAGATATATTGGCTACATAGAGGAGTTGGTTATAATTACTATTTTTAGTAATTGGAAAGTAGAAGGTTCAAACCATAGGGACTGCTTCTAACAGTCCATTTGTCTTGTTGTTGTTGAATCGAAATGAAATAGAGACAACCAATCACTCTAGATTTGTACTGTCATCTTCAATCAAAATGTTTAAACTATAGGGACTCCTTTCAGTAACCTATTTGGCTTGTTGATATTGACCAATATGAGATGGAAACAACTGAACACTCAAGGTTTGTACTGTCATCGTCTGACACATACACTCAGACGATGTACTTGGCTAATCAAACCTTTACTACATATTGAACTATAAAAAAATAAAGAAACTTTTATTACAAAAGGGTTTCTTATAAATTGTAATATGAAGTTTTATGGTTTCTATAACTGTCACATGCCTGGAGCCTTGACTTTAGAATTTTGTCGTCAGCGAGATCAAGCAAGATCATATCCAGAAATTCTGCAAATATTTGTCGATAAACAATTATGACCGCCATTGATGGGTCATTTTATTGCTGAAATAAATATGTATATCACTTGAAGACTGCTGGCTATGTTTTAACGTGCAAGACTAGGATTATGTAATTGGAGTTCTATGAAGAGAGAGGTGCAAATGCTGCAACCGAGGCTGTGGGAATAGAAGCCTTCACACCTCCCAAG
The DNA here is from genome assembly GCA_028583015.1 of Wollemia nobilis. Classification (NCBI taxonomy): domain Eukaryota; kingdom Viridiplantae; phylum Streptophyta; class Pinopsida; order Araucariales; family Araucariaceae; genus Wollemia; species Wollemia nobilis. The sequence goes on from JAQPPZ010016697.1 coordinate 1,322,267, forward strand.
GTAGAACGTGGTGCCGGTGCCGTCTCCAACATCATTCTTCGCGAGCGTGATTTGTGTGCATCGCACAACTTTGGCAAATATACTCCTGTCAATTCTCCTCCTCGTTATTCTCTTATTATGACATGTAAGAATATAAGAAGTATGTTTTCAGAGAGTGGATGAATGAAGTGTGTGTTTGTGTTGCTTACCTTCTCCTGCAGCGAGGCTGAAGTAGAGATCAACGATGTTGGGGCAGTTGTTCTGGCATTTGTCTGAACACAATTTGGAGGAGAGAGGAGAATAATCCACTAGATCATCGGATGACAGGCCCACGTTCATCCTCTCCAAACCACAGGCCTGCAGACATTCTTCGCTCTCTATCCATTCGATCATTTTCTCTGCCATAATTGCAGACGACTGCATGGAAATATAACATTAACAATACATACAATTATACACAAACTATTCTTTCTTGCTAACGCTAGAACAATTTCAATTGATAATCAAATAGAGTAAAGTGAGAGTACCTGGCATTCGTATTCTATTCTTCCATTAATCGCGGAGTATTTCTTTTCGAGGACACAGCGAGCTCCAGACGATGACACCGCAAAAGCGCACATCTCCACGGGCAGCTTCTCACATTCGACACGTTTTTCCCCTGCACTCCCACACAACAATCATCATCGAAATTAACGCATCTTAAATATCTGTTTATAACAATGGACAAATACTTACTATTATGTAACAATACTGTAAATACCAAACGTGAATTTTACAATCTTTATATATGTTAGCAGACGATGAGCAAACAGCCCTTATCTAATTCCAAGAGAGGAATAAGCATGGTCCATGGAAAACCAGAGTATTATCTAACTGAAAAGAAGGATTTCAGAGAGATGAGGCATACCCAGCACGGCCTGTATGCCCACAAGTGCCAGAATGACGAACGCAAGTGAATCTTTAGCCGCCATTTATACAATCTGCAACGCTTCCTATGAAATTATGACGAGGAAAGGCTTAACACTGTCTTTGTATGCGATATTACGATTATGAGCTATTGATGTTGAACGGGGAATCCATTTATAGACATGCCTCGTACGAGACTTCACATATTTTCTGAAACTTTAAACGACTTTGCTTGCCATTAATGGTTGTGGAAGTTTCTCCGTAGCTCAATCCCGGCCCAAAAAAGTTGACGAGATGTGAAGCAACTTTGAATATAAGTATAAAACATCTGAAGGGCACAGTATTCTGACAGAGACATATTCAAAGCTAGACATTTGTCGGCATTAGGTTGATTGCGGCGAAAGAAGAAACTTCTTCATCCGTGATTGGCGCTGAAGGAAGTTGTGACAAAGAGAGATTCCGGGAATTCGTAACAAACTCGAATATTGTTGCTTAAGAGTAGTGTCGTTCCACAACCTGCCTCCAGTCTTTCATGTGAAACTTTTTTTTGTTTTTTTTAAATAAGTTTGGTAGGTGAAGATTAGAATCAGGGATTTTTTTTTGGAGGATTGTTTTATTCTCTTCAACTCATCTACAGTAGGTGGGTTATGTCAAACAAAGTTAAAGAGAACCTTATATAAGCCCCAAGGGCTAGGTGGATTGGTAAGTGCTGGTCTGGCTGGGCACTTACCAAGAAGAGACCTAAGTTCAAACTTTGGTGGTGCCAGTTAGCCGGCTGTTCTCATCTCACCCCGAGTTAACCTTAACTACACATGCACTAAAAGTTATAGGGAACAACCGCCCAAGATTGAAACCCTACTTGATAGTAGAAAATGACTGGATGTTACTACTTTCAGGTGTGTTAAAAAAAACAATCACTGTCAACTGTGCTCGTGAAAAAAATTGATAACTATTCCTGACTTCTATCCAGAAGTCTTTGAATGCAATCTTTGTTTACATGTGTGACACGTTTCATTTCACTATTATAAATTTCAAACGAACATTTCCATTCGATAGTAATAACGAAGAAATTTTGGTTAGCCAATCTTTTGCACTGCTAAAGTCAAGCCATATATAAAAAACATTTAAGCATGTTAGATTTTAAAAATCTATGTCCTAATTTTCGACAGCGGGTGTTTCACGGCATGAAATGACTATCACCCCCTATAAGATTTGAAAGATGCAGGTGATATCATCATTAGATTGCAATCCACAGGAATGGAAAAATTCGTGCTCCTTTGCATGGTAAGCAATATTGTGAAATATTGCAAGGAAGAGTTGGTTTGAATATATACATTTTTAAGGTGTATGATTTAGCTTTGAATTCATACCCATAGGACTCAATTTATATTTCACATAATAGTAGCGTTGAGTTTTGAAATTTGACATGCAAGTTTACCGACATAAAAACCTAAAGGAAAGTTTGAATTTTTTTGGGATGAAAAACCCATTATATTAATAAAATAATGTTTAATCATACAAAAAAGGTGGGTAGGATTAGCACACCTCGTAAACCAATACATTAACCATTGTGGTTAAGAGTATACAAGAGTGTCAGAAACAGCCCACAAACTGCCAATAATAACTGCTAAAACAGTATTAAATATGCATTCGAAAAGAAAGAAGCCGAGAAATTATTGCCACCTGGAAGGGGAAGGAAGATGCACATGACTCATAATGTAGGGTGCATTCCCCCAATGATCCATGAGGGTACGCAAGTACTGCAACTCCACCTGTAATTTTTTAACCTGTACTTGAATCTGTAACCAACAATCAAAGAATATATCATATTTATCAGCAACAGAGAAGACATGTTCGACATCTTATTGAGAAAAAACAACTCTATTCTGGGACTTACATAGATAAAACAAGGTACCAATTCTAAAAATATTCCAAACAACATCCAAGTTGAAGGAAAAAGCAATAGGGTCACCCAAAATAGCATGCACCCAAGTAAAATCCTCCTGCATAAAAGGTCCGAAAATTTCAAGAAGCCACTCCCAAGTCGATGAGCCTGATCACAAGACCAAAAAACATGCAGTAAATCTTCTGCTTGTCCACAAACCAGGCAAATGATATTATGAACACCCAAATGCTTGAGCCTACTGCCAACAGGTAACCCTTGATGTAAGAGACTCCAAGCAAAAAAACCATGTAAATTTTAATATTGTAAGTCTTTGTCTTTTAAAATTAGTTTATTTTCATTAAATTTTTTGAAAAAAAATAATTATTTTTTTGAAAAAATTTGAAAAAAACTTGTATTAAAACAAAGATCATTTACAAGTTGGGAAGAGACTTTTCCCAGTCTTAGTCAGAGAGAACACATGATTACAACAGTAAAAGAAGATTTGCAATGGAGCCAAATATCTTAAACCATTAACTAGCTAACAGGGGGATCGGTTTGGTCTGTTGATGCAACTTGTCGCGATATCGCGACACTTTTTCCTTCTTCTCCTTTGGCCGTGAAAATGCAACATGTCGTGATATCGAGACACTTTTCTCCTTTGGCCACGAAAATGCAACATGTCGTGATATCGCGACTCTTTTTCCTCTTCTAGCCACGAAGTTGCAACATGTCGCAATATCGTGACACTTTTTCCTCCTTTGTCTGTGACGAAGCAACATGTTGCAATATCGTGACACTTTTTCTCCTTTGGCTGCGACGTTGCAACATGTCACGATATCGCGACACCTTTTCCTCCTTTGGCCACGACGAAGCAACATGTCGCGATATCACGACACTTTTTCTCTCTTGGCCGCGATGTTGCAACATGTCACGATATCGTGACACTTTTTCTCTTTCGGCCACGACGAAGCAACATGTCGTGATATCGTGACACTTTTTCTCTTTTGGCCGTGACGAAGCAACATGTCATGATATCGTGACACTTTTTCTCTCTTGGCCATGATGTTGCAACATGTTACGATATCGCGACACTTTTTCTCTCTTGGCCGCGATGTTGCAACATGTCACGAAATCGTGACACTTTTTCTCTTTCGACCGCGACGATGCAACATGTCATGATATCATGACAATTTTCTCCTTTGGCCGCGACGAAGCAACACGTCACGATATCGTGACACTTTTTCTCCTTTGGCCGTGATGATGCAACATGTCGCGATATCGCGACACTTTTCTCTCTTGGCCGCGACGAAGAAACATGTCGCGATATCGCGACACTTTTTCTCTCTTGGCCACGATGATGAAACATGTCGCGATATCGTGACACTTTTTCTCCTTTGGCCGCGACGATGCAACATGTTGTGATATCGCAAAATTTTCATCCTTTGGCCACGATGATGCGTGATATCGTGACACTTTTTCTCCTTTGGTCGCAACGATGCAACATGTCGTGAAATCGTGACACCTTTCCTCCCTTGGCCGCGATGAAGCAACATGTCATGAAATCATGACACCTTTCCTCCCTTGGTCACGACGGTGCAACATGTCATGATATCGTGACACCTTTCCTCCCTTGGCCATGATGGTGCAACATGTCAACGATATCACAACACCTTTCCTCCCTTGGTCATGACGATGCAACATGTCGTGATATCGTGACACCTTTTCTCCTATGGTTGCGACGATGCAACATGTCATAAAATTGTGACACATTTCCTCCCTTGGCCGCGATGAAGCAACATGTTGTGAAATTGTGATACCTTTCCTCCCTTGGCCGCGACGAAGCAACATGTCACGATATCGTGACACCTTTCCTCCCTTGGCCACGATGGTGCAACATGTCACGAAATTGTGACACCTTTCCTCCTTTGGCCACGATGAAGCAACATGTCATGAAATCATGACACCTTTCCTCCCTTGGCCATGACAAAGCAACATGTCACGATATCGTGACACCTTTCCTCCCTTAGCTTTTTCTTTGATCATTAGCTCAGGGACCTTTCAAGACCCTGTCTAATCACCTCATCCTCAATAGCCATGTCACTGTGCAAATGAACTCCTACCTCCTTCTCAACACCCATCTTAGCTAGGAAGTCATCCACTTTGTTTAAATCTCTACTCACATAAATTGGAATCACATCATCTAATTCCCTCCATAACTCCTTAATTTGAGTGACAAGAATCCTCAACCTCCATGCTTTCAAAGCAAAGTTCCTCATGCAATCTAGAGCTCCAACCATTATTTGAGAATCTGATTCAAGTATTATCCTCCTGTGGTCCTATTTAACTACCCAAATAGAACCGATTTATATAGCTATGGCTTCTGCTTCATTGTTTGTGTCTCTTCCTAAGCACTGCAGTTCCCAATAGAGCACTGTACCAACATGATTATGGAAAACCACTCCAATTCTGGCTCTACCTAGATTGCCTTTTGCAGCTCCATCAGTATTAATTTTAATCCAACCTTCTGGGGGTGGTTTCCAACTAGCTTTGTCATGTCTCTCTTGCACTTCAACTTCCTCTTCCATTGCCCCAATAACAACCTGAGTTTCCTCTTTAGCATAGATGGCCACAGTTTACGTGACTTTGCTCCAAATGACCTCGCCAAACTCCATCTAAAGAAGAAAAAGTTTCTCTAAAAATTCTAGCATTTCTCTCCAACCACACTTGCCACCAAATAAATTTTAATCCAAGCTCCCAAAAAATACAAAGAGCTTTAGATTTAAATCTACCCCTCTTCCATATTTCCCAGATATTAATCCGATTCAAGTCACCATTAACTTGAATTTTATAATGTAAAAACCATCTCTCCCAAATCTGGCGCATGAATGGGCACTCAAACATCAAGTGATCAATTGTTTCCTCGCTCTTGTAGAATAAGACACACTGAGAAGGACCAATGATTCCTTTACATCTGAGATTGTCAAAAGTGAGAATTCCATTATGCATGAACTGCCAGGCAAAAAAGTTTACTTTCGGCCAACCCTTGGACTGCCAAATCTTTCTCCAATCCTCAACCTGATATGTATGAGGAGGAGGCTCTAGAAGGATCTTATCATATTCGTCCTTCATTGTGTAGACACCAAGGCTCCCATATCCCCAAGCTAATTCATCCTCCTCGTCTCTACCTGTGAGAAATATTTTTGTCAAGATTTTAGTCATGATGGGTGCCAAATCTAGAGGGATTGAAATTGGCCACTCATCCAACTTCTTAAACTACTTAAACTTATAATCCCCCAGCTGACTAGTGGTGAAATAACTTTCAATTTGGACCCATCCCTTGGTTTCTATGGCTATTTTTATTGGTTGCAATTCAAGAAATTCAACAATGATAGGTGGGTATTGATCCCATGAATCTGTCCAAAATCGTGCCTTCTCCCCTCTCCCCACTTTCCAAAATAATCGATCTTTTACTACCTGAGATCCTAACTTGAAATCCTGCCACACTAAGGATCCAGTACCATCCAAAGGGAAAAAACCCACCTCATTTGGGTTTACATGTCCCAAATATTTACTAGTTAGGATTCTACTGAATAAGGAATTTGGTTAGGAAATCCACCTCTAGTACAACTTTCCAGCCAAAGCTTTATTATTTAACTTGGATCTTCTCAGTCCCAAACCTCATTTTATCTTGGGCTGGGTTACTTTGTCTCAACCTACTAAGGCTCGTTTCCTCTCTCCTTTTACTCCTTCCCATAAAATTTTTCAAGCCATCTTGTCCAACTCTTTCCATATAGTATGTGGGGTAGCCAAGATAGAGAATTTATAAATTGGCATGGCCTGAATGACTGACTATAAAAAAGTTAATCTACCACCATAGCTTAACCATTTGTGAGACCAATGATTAATTCTATCCTTGATACAATCCAAAATATTCCTCCAGATATCTATTTTTAGTTTTTTAAAATGCAAAGGGACCCCCAAGTAAACCACTAGGAGAGAAGTCCTTGTGAATCCCAAGATATCTAAAACTCTACCCTGAAGCCTTTGATCAAGATTGAAAAATACCACTTTGGATTGTTTATCATTGATGACTTGGTTTGTAGCCCTAAGGTAGACATTAAGAATATCTCTGATCATTCTTGCTTCCCTGAAGCTGGCCACTCCCACCAATCCTGTGTCATCCACAAACTGTAGGTGAGTCAAAACTTCCTCACCCACCTTGATACATATTAGCAAACCTTGTTGTCTTCTTCTCAAGAAAAGTCTACCTAATCCTTCAGCCAATATGAGAAAAATATAGGGAGAGCAAGGATCTCCTATACGAAGGCCTCGAGTAGCTCCAAATGGTTGCGAGGGAAGACCCTTGATTAACACTGAGTATGTCGGAGTAGAAACACAACTCATGACCCATTCTATCCAATCCTGAGAGAAACCAAAGGCTGCCATAATATTTGACAAGAAGCTCCACTCCACCCTATCATAAGCCTTTGACATATCTAATTTTATGAACATTCCTCTATTACCAGATTTTTGCATTGAATGGATTGCCTCCTGAGATAGAACCACACCATCCAAGATCTACCTACCCTCTACAAAACCCCCTTGTTGTGAGGAGATAATGTTAGGTAAAAGAGGTTTTAGCCATTCAACCATTACCTTAGTGATTTTTTTATATATAACATTGCATAAGGCAATAGGTCTATAATATGAAATATGTACCCCCTCATCCCCTTTTGGAATTAAGGTAATGAAAGTATGATTTAATGCTTTAAACATTATTTTACTAGCTCTGGACTCCTCTATAACAACCATTACATCCTCCTCCAAGTTATCCCAAAAGACCTGAAAAACTCAATTGGAAAGCCATCTAGACCTGGAGTTTTTTTGGTGCTCATTCCAAAGACCACATTCTTCAGTTCCTCTCTATCAATGGGTTTAAGGAGGGTCTGATTTTCTTCTTCAGATATAACGGAAGGTATGACAACAATAACGTCATTTTGAGCCTCTTCATCTTGCACCATACTTTCCTTAAATAGTTTGGAAAAATAATCCATTGAATGGGAATGCATACCTGGAAGTGTATCAAAGGAGTGTCCGTTCTCATCTTGAAGAGATTTTATGTTGTTCATTTGTATCCTAGCATAGGCAGTCCGATGGAAAAATTTGGTATTTCTATCACCCTCTAATAACCAAGTGGTTCTTGCTCTTTGTTTATAGTAGGTCTCCTCTTGGTTGTCAATGTCCTCAACCGCTTTACGCAAGGCATCATCCTCGAATTTGAGCTGCTCTGTAATTGTTCCTTCCCTAAAGTGTTTTTGAACCTCATCCCATATTGCCACCAAAGGATCTCTTTGGACCTAGAATTTTGTCTTGTTAGCTCACCTCCATTGTTTCAGTTGATATTTGACATAATGAAGTTGTTTGTGGAATCTAAACATTGTTGTCCCATATGCTGGGCGACCTTCCCACCATTGTGGAATTTTATTTCGAAGTTCCTCTTTTTGTAACAATTTTTTTTCAAATTTAAATGGTTTGTGCTGTTGCCTTGTCTTAATCCCTCCTTCCAACAAAATGGGAAAGTGATCTAAAACTAGACCCTCCAAAATCTGAAATTTTGTATTCTAGTTTACAAATGCCTCCTCTAAAACCAAACAATGGTCTAACTTTACCTTCCTACTATGTGGCTCCCTCCTCTTATTAGTCCAAGTATAGTTGGTTCCATGGCATTTAATATCCACCAAGTTTAAATCCTGGACTTGGGCAATCATAAGTCAATCCCCTAGGTCCAATATTGGGGTTCCCCCTTCTTGATCTCTAGAGGATAATTTAGCATTAAAATCCCTAGCAATAATCCAGTCTAAATCTTCCCTTGAGACTCTCATGTTATGCACAACTTTCCATTGAAGCCTTTGACCATCTAGGTTTTGAGCCCCATAAAAATTTGTGATTAAAACATGTTCAGTTGTGACATTATTTCTAAAATGTGATGTGAGAACACCCCTCCAAGCCATATGTTCTATTGTAGTCCATTCAAGAGAGTTCCAAAGAGTAACTATCCCCCCTGAGGCACCTTGGGAAGCCACTTCCATATGACCAGCATCCCTCCAAATTCTGTTAATTGTTTTACACATAAGATCTAACAACATTTTTGTCTCCTGGATAAGCAAAAAATATGTTTTACATTTTTCTAAGAGTCTTCGAACAATAGATTGATGGGTTCTACTGTTTAAACCCCTAACATTCCATGATTGTATAATCATTGGTTACCTTGAGAGCAATAAGAATCTATTGGCCTCACCGATCCTCCAGTGATCAGTTTATCTCCTTAAACTGCTAGCAATTCCTTATTTGATTTTCTACCCACTCCTTGAGAGTTGCTATTTTTTTATCTCTTTTCCACATAAGTTATCCCTAAAGTTGGACTTTCTTTGTTTTTTTTTGCTATTTTGATGCTGACATCCTTAATTATTGGTGGCTCTTGGTTATGCACTATCAATGCCCCTGCACTCTCTGACTACGATAACTCACTGTGCTCAATTACTTGCTCTATGACAGGGGGAGATGAAAGAGGAACTTAAATGTGGATGTTATTATTTTCACTATTCCCATCCACTCCTTCCATGAATTGTTCTTCTTGGTCCATTAGTGTCTTAAATATCTCATACCTATTAGTGGGCTTGAGCTGGGTTTGCTCTTTAGCATATTTCTTCTTTTGCCTTCTCCTTCTTTTGGGCTATTCAAAATCATCTCTCTATGCTTCTTTACACTGAGAAATATTGGTTGGTTCTTTGTTTATTGTTGACTTACCCTCCTTAGGAAGATTTGACATTCCTAGAGGAGCCTCCATTTTTGTATTCATATTATTTGGGCAGGATCGGGCCAAATTCCTGTATTTGTGGCAAACTCTGCATCTAAAGGGCAGAGCCTCATAATCCAGCTGTTGAATCCAAGATAGTCTTGCAAGTTCAAGTTCCACCTCTATCGATAGAGGCTGTATAAGATCCATTTCTACACATACTCTTGCATAAACAGCTGTGTTTCCTTCTATTGTGTCTTTGGAGACACCCAAATGTCTTCCAAGGGAATTACCGATAATTTCCAAAACCTGCTCACTCCAAAACTCCATTGGAAGTGCATACAAATGGATCCAAACTAGGACAACAGTGGGTTCAATTCGAGGATCAAATCCCACTCTCCAGGGTTGAACAAATAATCCTGTTGGACCATGATTCCTCTTTTCTGATTCGAAAGCCCTATTTCTATTGGCCAGTGAAGAAAAAATAACAATAAAATACCCATTTCTAATAAACCATAAAGAGTACTCACCAAGAGGCTCCCAGTTTTGCCAGACCCAGGAATGCAAAAAATTTAGGGTAGGGCGAATACCCATGAATTTATAGATCAGATCATGATTGGCTCTATATAAGACTGTTTCTTCGACCATCCTTGGCTCAATGACAATCTTTGGCCTTGATTCTGACTGTGGCAAGGATCCATTAACTCGTTGAGATGTTGATCTATTGCCAGCAGCCATGAAGAGCATTTTAAATGTAGTTCTTTGTGCTTCATCAGTCTTGGTTGGAGATTTATCTTTTAATAAATCTGCATAAGAGCTATTTATCTCTAGAAGAGGATCTAGAGGTGTCCCCATTGGACCCTCCTGGGGCAGCAATCTTGCATTCAAATCCACAGTAACCAGAAATCTCTTCGAAAACCCAACTGATGCCCTAGTTTTTCCCTGCTCCAGAAACCCTAGTTCATGCGCTTCTGAAAAAAAATAATTATTATAATAATTATTTTTATAAAATATAAATAAAAATAAAAATGTGTATAAATATCTTCATAAGTTTAAAATTCTCTAAATATTTGATTTCTTTCCTAAATCTTAAATTTTATTGAATTGAAGTATTTTGGATGGGGTTGTGTATGACAAAAAGCTTCACAATTCTTCATTGTCATTTTATAAAGAATTAGAATCTTGGAAAGTCCTTCAAGACAAATGGATTGTGAATATTTGATAGTTTTATTGAATTTAAGTATTTTGGATGGGGTTGTGTATGACAAAAAGCTTCACAATTCTTCATTGTCATTTTATAAAGAATTAGAATCTTGGAAAGTCCTTCAAGAAATATGGATTGTGAATCTTTGATAGTTATAGCATTCACATAAAAAACTAAGCCATCTCTATGAAAAGGAGAAAAAATATTTGAAGTGATACATTTGACACACTCTTCGTCACTTTTTTTTTTTCCTCCTATTTTAGTTGCCTCCTTCATCACTATTTGAATGACACACATTTATGGTGGTCACACATACATCATGTTAGCACAGTCTCAAGATAGTGTCCTTTGGGTTTAGGGTGGGGGTTTAGGATGACAATGTCACCTTACTATCACTTACCTATAATTGACCATGGCCTTCTTCAATATTGACTTTGTTTTGTAATCCTACATCATACTAGATACAATATCAATACAACTACAACAAATATAATTACAAAGGCATTCCTATGGACAACATAAAAGACATTTATGGAAAAAAAATATCTTGCATTATCATAGCCTGTGCAGCATTATATATACACATGCCTCACCACTCTACTCCCAATACACATTGTTATAGCTATGTTGTATCTCTCTTTCTCTTCCTTCTTCTCTTCCTCCTATGTTTCTTTGTGATTGCCAACCTCTTTTATCCCCCCTCTTCTCTTATCTCCTACACTCCTATTTTTCTTGATACATCGTTGCCTCTTCCATTTATCTTCTCTTATTCTCTATGGATGTCATTTCCTTTTACTGTCCCCCTCTCCCTTGACAAAAGATAAGAGGTCCTTTTATGTATAAGGGTGATCATTCCCACAATAGTTTCATGCATAATTCTTTCCTTAATCCTAATATAATTTATTTGAATGCTCCCACATCAAAATGGTTCAATCAAGATCCAAAAGAAAAACAAAATTACAAGTGACCTTTAGAAGAAATTCTTGCAATAAAATATAAATAATATAATTAAACTGTAGAAGAGACTCTTTTTATTTTTTAAGATTTGACATATGCTTTCCTCCATCTAATTTATTTTAAGTAAATAAAAGGAACATGGTATCTACCTATATTTACATCCTAAAATGCTTTTGATTTTATTTTATTAGGTGTTAGACATAAGTATTTTATAAATTTATATTTTATCTAGGATTGATGTGTTAAAATGACAAGACTTGTTTTTCTTCCTTTATAATAGCATTTTAGTTTTAATGTTCCTTTCAATTCATGTGATCATCTTGTTTTCCTAAAAAGGTAAGCTTGGCATAAGCATCATGTTTCTTTATACATCATTTCTCTCATGGTACTTTATATTTAAACATAATCTTTGTTTGATATGTAAGAGATATATACTTAAAAATGTGATTTTAAAACATTATATGGAAGACAATTTTTTTTCATTAAAATTAATTTTTATAATTTTAATAATTATTTGTATAACTAATGAGTTTAAATGTTTGAATAGCCACTAAATTTTTTATAGAAAATATGGATGACCAAGTAACCAGCCTTAATTAATAAATTAACATATAAATTATATATATTCGACTTTTTAAGTTTATTTTCCTATGATTTTTAAAAATATATATTTTAATATTATTTAAATATATTTATTTATAATTTTTTATGTTTCAAATAAAAAGTTTAAAGTTTGAATATTAAATTTAGAGGGGTATTGTACAATATGCTTTTGATTAGAAAACACGTATTTGACTCACAATAACATTCACTAGGATTGTCCTATGGCATTGTACCAAACCTCCTACACATTAAAAACAAATTAAATTTTATATAAAAATACATACTCGATATAGAATATAAATTATATAAATGAGAGACATTAATAAGTGTTGATTAACAGATATATATAAATGAGAGACATTAATAAGTGTTGATTAATGGATCCCCTGCTGGATTTTTTAACTCGTGTAGAGGAATTTGTCAGGGCGATCTCATTTCTCCCTTCCTCTTTATCATTTTGGCTAAGGCTCTTGGTCGTTGTATTAAATGTCTACGTGTGGATTTTGGACTAAGGTCGGCCATGTAGATCAACCTCATTTCTCATCAGTAGTTTGCTGACGATACTCTTCTCTCTTGTTTGGCATCGATATTTCATGTGCAGGATGTCAAAACAATTTTGGATTTCTATGGGAGAGCTACGGGTCAGGTGATCAATTATATCAAGAGTAGCATATTTTTTTTTAATACCCCCAAGGTCCATCAGTAGAAGATAGCTTCTATTATGGGGTGTAGGATTGCCTCTCTCCCAACTACCTACCTGGGCCTTCCATTATTCATGGGTCATTTGAAGGAGTCGTTCTGGACTCCAATTTTGGAGAGGGTTCAGAGAAAGCTATCCTCCTGGAAAGGAGCCCTCCTCAGCCAAGTGAGAAAGGTGGTTTTGGTTCAGAGCACTCTTCAAAGTATCCCCATATACTTTCTTTCTCTTTTTAATATTTTGTGTTAAGGTAACGTCCAAGTTTGACAGTATCTATAAGGCCTTTCTTTGGGCTAGCCCGAATTTTAAGGGCAAGTTCCATCTCATTTCCTGGGAGCAAATTTGTAAAAGAAAAAAGGAAGGGGGTTTGAATCTTAAGAATGTGATTGTTATGAACAAGGCTTTGGTTTCCAAACTAGGGAGGAAGTTTGCTTCCAATTTGGATCATATTTGGTGTCGCATCCTTAAATAAAAATATAATTTTCATCATTTCCTTATGGATCATCTCTCTTCTGGAGGTTCCATGTTTTGGAACAACTTGATCAAATCTAGGGACTTCATCAGAAATAACAGTTGTTGGGTAATTGGCAATGGTAGATCTGTTTCATTTTGGGATGATCCATGGATTAGAGTCTATCCCCTTGCAGAGGATCCTCATTTTTGGGAGGTGTGTTGACTTTACAAATAGGCAGACTTTGTCAAGGTGGCTGATTTTGTCCTTCTCTAGAATGATTGTACATTTTGGTCTTCTTCCCCCTTCCTTTGATTTGCCCAAGATCATGTTGTGTAGGATTATCTTCTTCTTGAGATGTGATGGTATGTGGTTCAGCGGAAGGATGTGGAAGATCGATTAGTTTGGGATGGTGATAGCGAGGGCTCCTTTTTGATAAAATTAGCTTATTCCTTCCTTTGTCCTCGTAGAGGTGATGATTTCCCCTAGTCAAACATTTGGATTAAAAATCTAAATCCAAAAATAAACATTTTCTTTTGGTTGGTAGTGCAGAATAAGGTTCTCACGATAGAAAATTTGCACAAGAGGGGGTTCAATTTGCTAAATCATTGTTTTATGTGTAAGCAAGACTGGGAATCTTCCTCCCACCTATTTCTCAAATGCAAAGTTTTCTGGGACATATTTAATTTTTACCTTCAGCATATTGGGCTTGCATGGATGCTATCAGATTCTATTTATGATCTTGTTCAACAATGGGTGTCACCCTTTTCTTCCCCTCATCTTAAGTGTTTTTAGAAATTTTGGCTTCCCCACCTCCTTTGGGGAGTGTGGAAGGAGCGGAATGCGAGGGCATTTAAAAATTTGGAAGGTGACGTGTTTCACTTAAGTCAAAAAATTATTTGGAAGGTGGGAGAGAACGTTCTAGCAACGTTGAAGGACTCATTCCCCTTTGTTCCTAGGGATCACCCTAATTTTGTTTTTGAGTGAATTCTTGGTTTCGACCCAGAGTTAAGAACCCCACCAACTTCGAACTTACATGATTATATTCGCTGGTCCCCACCCCCTCCGATATGTTTTAAGCTTAACTTTGACAGGGCATCAAAAGTAAATCTGAGTCAAGCTGGAGATGAGGGTGTTATTCAAGATGAGTTTGGTAATGCTATTATGGCCTTTGTGGAAGATATTGGTGTCCAAACATCCCACTTTGCTGAAACTCATGCTTCCTTTTTTGGAATTCAAATGCTTAAAGACCTCGGTATTCACAAGGTAGTTATTGAGGGGGATTCATTAAATATAATTAAGATGCTCAAAGGAGATTTTCGGTCGAGATGGTGAATCTCTAACTTAATTGATGAATCCAGAGCTCATTTATTGTCCATGGAGGAAATGATTATCAAGCATGAGTTCAAATAGGGGAATGCGATGGCTGACTCCCTTTAAAATATGGGTATATCTTTTTAGGGTCTTTCAATTTGGTGTACCGACTTTCCATATAAGATCAGTTGCTTGATTGATGCAAAGAAACCTTAATGCTTGTCATGTGGGGTTCGGTCTTACGTTGCGCCTCCTTACCTTTGATTGGTGGTGGGCTTCATTTTTAGTTGGTTTAACGGTAAAGTGCATTTATTTTGGGTTGTTACATCCTCCTATCGGGCCTTCTTGACCCGTTGTTCATTTATTAAGTTTTTAGGGTGTCATTTTCCCCTCTTTGTTGTTTGAATTTCAAATTTTGAATCCCCCTTCCCAAATTTCCTTCGTGTGCTCGGGTGGTGGGCCCTTCAACATTTTTGTTAGTCTCTTAAAAATTCTCTTAAGGTCCTTTTGTTAGAAAATCTCTTCCATTGTGCCTTTCTATTTCTCCCTGGGAAGGTTGTCTCGATTCTAATCAATTAATGGCCGACTTCTGACATTTCTAGCCCTGAGGGAGTTAAGGCCCTTTTCAATACCATCATTTTTGCTCTGAGAAGGTGCCTTCATGGAAATATTTTTGCTAGAGTGTCTTGGTTGATCTTAACACCTGTTGGAGGAGTGTTCGTGTTGATGACATTTAGTCTTTATGAGAATAGCTTTTTGGAGCCTGCTTATGTGGTTTTGGGGTTCTTTCCCCTATTTCCTATGAGTCTTCTCGGTTGTCTTGGTAGTAAGTTCATGTTGCCTATGTCGTCCTTTCTCGTGATGGGGATTTTTTTACTGCCCATTGTGTGGTTGTTTGATTTCTCTCATAAGAAAAGCCTTTTTTTCATTGTGCCAATTCTCAGGATTCTTTTTTTTCCTCGTTAGTGTTTCCCAAGTCCCATTTTGGTATTTGGTTTTTGACTTTGTGGGTGAGGACTCTGTATATTTACCTTGTTCTATCATGGGATTTTCTTCATTGGAGTCTTTTTGCTAGTTCAAGTGTTGTTGCTCGGGTTTTTCCCCTCCTATTTGTGTGTGGGAGATTCTAGTTTCTTATTGTTATGGGTAAGGTGAAGATCTATTTGTCTAAGAAAAAGTTGAGTAAGCCCCGATTGGAGCTTGCATCCATCTCTTTTGATGATAAAGTTAAATCTATTCTTGCGGAAGGGGGTCTCCTAGAGTGTATTATGAAGTTTCATGGCCATATCTCAGTGCTCACTCGTTGGATGGTTACCACATGGAAATAGAGTTGGGTTAGGATTGGCTCTTGGTCGTTTCAGGTCATGATAGAGCTTATCAGTAGGACTATTGGTTTGGTATTATACTGAGCTTATCACAACCATGATAGACACTCCCTGCTATAGGATATTAGTTTTTTCTTGGACAAGGAGGAATATCTGCCTAGGGTTCAAAATGACTTTAGCACTCTAGCCCTACCCCCTCCTTGGGACCGGGTTACTAGGGTTATCATGGACTACTTCACCATTGATTCCTCTTATGAGATTATTAAAAAATTTCATGTTATATTTTTAAATCATCTATGTCGTAAAGCTTGCATGAATATTCCTTTGTTTCTTTTCCATTCTATGAAGAAGTCTTTTTTGAATGTGCAAGGTGGTCGTGGTCAAGCCCCCATACACTAGGGCCTTGCATTGCTAGTGTTTGAATAGACCACTTTAGAACATGGTTTTTGCATTGCTAGTGTTTGAATAGACCACTTTAGAACATGGTTTAAATGCTAATAAAATCCTCAAGTTTTTTGTAGAATCTCTAGGTCCCACTATGGGAAGTGCAAAGAAGGTGGTGGACTCTCCTTGTTATTTTGGTGGTAGCTCTAAGATAGTTTTGAAGATGAAATCTAATTGCAGTAAAAATATTTATTCGTTTACCTTTGGATCATATTTTGAAAAGGTCTCTAGAAATATACAAGTTTCTGCTAAAGGAGTGTGGGGAAAGGCTTATGACATGGGTATTTTTACTCCCTCGATTGGCCCCACTATCAAATTTGATTTTCCCCCTAAAGAGATCAAGGAGGAGCCTGTGAAGGTGAACCTGAAACCCACTCCTTTCACTTTTGGTGGTGGTTTACGTAAATCTAAACGTCTGCGTAGTAAAGGGGGTGACGATGATGGTTCCTCCCCTCTTTCCGCACTCCCTAACTATGATGTTCTTCCACGGGATTGCCATCGGGAGAAATCGATCGAGGAGATCTATGCCCCGATGGCCTCTGAGGAGATTAGACTCTTAGTATTTCATGATTTGAAGCTAATTGATATCAATCAAAGGAAATTGTGGAGTTCATTGATATTGGCGTTGGATATTTCTGAAAATGTCTCTTGTCTTGCTGCTTCTATTGCTCAAGGTATGGGTAAGTTAGGGTAGAATTATCTCAGTTCTCCATTCTTACATGTCCTTGGGTCCTAGTCTTAGCAGTCTCTTTTTGGTCTGCCTCATGTTGTCTGATGAAGTCTAGTTTTGGTTTTTTTTTCCCAGATGGCATTTTGATTGTAGTGGTTATGGGATCCCTTTAAAACCCTCTCTATTATTAATACTAGCTTAGATATAAATGATATATATCTAAAAATACCGAGAGCTATCAATCTCGAGGCACCTATCTTGGAGATCACACCCCCAAGAAATGAGATAGGTGCCTCGATATTGATAACTCTCGACGTTTTTAGATATATATACTTTATATCTAAGCTAGTTTATTAAAAAATTGTAACTATTGGTTAGTCAGATGTTTTAGTTTAAATATTTTAAATATTTTTGTTAATGTCGATTTTTTTTTTTTTTAAATTGTTTACGGCATGACATGTATGGCCTCTTTGCCTCCCAACCCCTGTTTGTTATTGTAGGAATACCTCTCGACATAATTACCAAATAAATAAATAAAAATAAAAATAAAATAATATTTCAATATATTGTTATCAATATATTTTGACAATGTATAAAGATATTTTAGACATATCTTGCATGTGAATTTGCTATCTTCGCATGTTGCATCCCTTAGATTTGGAATTTGAAGATGTCTACCAAATATTCATACATACACCCTTGGTTATCAATTTCGAGTTCGTATTTGAATTCGATACTTTTCAAGTTCGAAATAAATTCGAGATGTTTAAAAATTCGACATAAAATTCGATATATAATAAATGTATATATATTTTCATATAATTTTTTTATAAAAAATTTAAAAATCAAATATATAATAAATATAAAAAGAAATATATATATATATATAAACATTTTTATAACTTTATGTAAATATAATAATTTTTTAATACATGAGAAGATTCTTAAAGATTAAATCAATAATTTTTTTGAAATATAAATTATAATTTTTCTATCAATTATAATAAAAAATTATAAAAAATAAAAAAATGTTAGATCACTCATAAAAGAAAGCACTTAAAAAGTAGAAAATTTAATTTTAGGTTTCATTAGAAGCTAGGGTTAAAAGAGCAATATTTTTTATTTTTTTTTGGAGGAAAAAGTTTACAAATTACATCAACAACCACCCTCAAGGGGTTTGAACACAAGACCACTTAAGAAACAACCACCATATTTAGCCACTAGGGCAACTACCTATCAAAAAATAGTATAGCAATAATTTTTCTTTTATTTTGGGATTAAGAGCAATGTTTTTTTTAAAGAGTAACGCTTTTTTTTTTTCTTTCTTTAATGTTATTTTAAAGAGAGGAGTTTTTTTTTGAGAATTTTTTTTTTTTAAAGAACTTGCAGATTAATTGAGACAAAGCATTTTAAATAGTAGGTGCAGGAACAATGAAACCTCCAAATGAGATATTTGTTTGTCAATTGCACTTTCAGAGTTATCCATTCTTTTAAATGATGATAAAGAAATAAAGAAAATAGCATCCAATAGATTGAAAATTGTTGGTTCAAAAAATTTCAAGCTTCCAAATTCCATGTAGGAAGAAGATTGCAGAGGGTTTGTTCATAGTTGATGTGTTTATAGTACTTTCTTTGGATTTTTTAAGTTAAAATTTGATTTTAGGGTTTGTAATTCTTGTTTTTTACTTTTTTTTTTTTTTTTTTTTTGGTCGAATTTGGGGTTTGTTCGTATAAAAATTCAACGAATTTAATAACTAAGCATACACCTAGATTCGGAGTTGTGTACCAAATACTAGTACTTACACCTCTAAGTCCAAGCCTATGCACACGTAACGTTTGATGATATAACTTTAATAAATACCACAACAATTTCCGTAAAGAAATTTTGCCATTATAGATGCATATGTTCGTTCTAGTGGAATTATCGGGACCCCACAAGTGTCGTAGCTCTTACTCACGCCCTACTCAAACATTTCATGGACTAATTCAAAGTGCGATTATATTCAACATAATGACGGGAGAAAGAAGTGCGGTTGTTGAAAATCCATGAAGTCACAAATGGGATTCTACCATTAACTGTTATTCTACTGTATTCTATTTTATTTTCCAGCTCTCTTAACATGTTTATCTTGACTGGGCATCCCCAGACATTCAAAGTTTAGCCTCATATAGAATCCTCAAATGGCAGGCTGGAGGCACCTTGAATGAAAGTATACATGTTTAAGTTTGAGCAGATTTAACTCACTCTATTCGCCAACTTCATTACTAAGATATGATTGATGTGGTGTGGTTTACAGTTCCATTGCTTGCAGCCTTTTTTTAGTATTTTGGAACACTTACGACTTGAAAACTTTCACATCGTGATGGTTGGAAATGAAATATGACTTTCGGCTTGTTTTGAATGGAGGCTCGACATAACTCTTTCTTAACGCACGCAGATGGTCATCTTTGACCTTAATATTTTTATGTAGAATATATATATTTTTTAGAATGCCATGTTAATTTAAAAGTCTCTTAGACCTCTGAAGGTACCAGAGTCAAATTGAATGTGCTCGCACTTGATTGTCCAGGAAGGGTTTTCCATGAAAATTGGTATGTTCCAATAAAAAATAAAAATTATCAGCAAAAAATAATCGATAATTAAAATTTATCGATTAAAATATATATAACAATTATATTATTATAATATTTTTATAGAGTTAAAATTATAATTAACCGATTTTAATCTCTTTTAAAATCCAGAAGAATATATAATTTCTTAGGTTTTAGTATACTGTATCAAGAAGAAACGCTTATTTACAGTTCTATTTGGAAGAACCGTAGTGGTAAACCATAAGAGCACTTCAATCTAACCACATGCCTGAGGTCGCGTTTTACATGGCTTCTCATGTGTAGTACAAATTATATGGAAGACCATGATTTTTACGCACATATAAACTTTTTACTTCTAAAATAATATAGTATGCTAACATTGAGTTTGCTTCATATAATTTAGGCGAAAGGAGGTTAACTATCCAATCTCCTCCTCACATGTCGAATCTCCTGGTTTTTATGGTTACTATATACTTGTAAATACAAAATAATTTTTTTTTTATTAATCTATATATTTTTAATATTTTTGGTAGCAATGAGTAATTACGATGGTAGTTATCAATATATGGTAATATACATTTTAACAATACATGGTGATGTTTTTGACAATACAGGTGAGCATGAAGCGAGGCAAGCTCTATGCAGGCATTGCGGAACTCTTCGATGCGGGTTGATATTTTGACCTGGGTACTTCATCCTTTGCCAAGGTAAGTGCAGGCCTTTGTTCTCTTTCCTTCCAAACAGGGGACATAGAGCTATATCCAGACCATTTCTCTCTGTTTGTTCTAATGGAGCTGATCCACTCCTCCTTGGACAAAGGGGCATTGCATCTGTAGACATAAAAAATTGACTCATTTTCCTTAGTTTTCCTCCTAGAAAAGTAAGGTCATATTTGATCTTAATTTTACCTAAACAAATACCCTCCAAATTTCCTAAAACCTACACCATTCGAGTGGGCTCGAAAAGAGCTTTCCAACGGTATATTATATATCTAGTTTTGACATCATTTGACCCCTCAAATTGTAAAACACCTATGTACATGTCTAACCTCCTATGTGAGATTGAATCACTCGATCTGGGACCGAACCTAAATGTGTAAGATCAGATAACCCGATATAATATCAAACCGAAATGAGTAATATGGGATCGTCTGATATCATCCAAAACTAAAAATTACCCTGTTTAGCAAGGCGACAAAACTAGTTGCAACTTCTTTGTCCTTACCTGGCCAACTGCACAACGATTACAAGATCGACTTGAAAGATCTCGTTGAAAATAGGGAAAGTTGTAACCTTTTTCATTTTTAGCCCAACCTCTCAACCTATTCTAATCTATTTAATCCATGCTCCTCTCCCTTGATTCCCACTAGAAATTTTGCATACCTTTGCTCTATTACTTCTCATCTTTGTTGGATTTGTGCATCGGTTGGATACATATAGGATAGGACCGCACAATCTCTGGATAGGACCACCTGATATCAGAGAAAACTGCTTGATCTTGTCTGCATCAACCATTTTTGCTACTAAGTTGCTTGGGGGCATCTAGACCTCACTATTTGCATTTTCTCTCCATGTTTCTCATGTTTTAGATAAGATTCATTATCTGTTAGATCATTTAAAATATATTTCCATTGATATATTAGATATTCTACTCATATTTTATCATTTTTTCATGAATATCCAAGTGTCTACCTTAGATTCATACTCATCCATTCAGTAATTATCATTTTAGGTTTATAATTTAATCTGATTCACCTTAACAACTATACATTATTCTGTAAATCTACTATTTTTTATATTCAATTGTTGAATTGTAGGTTTCTATTCTGATCGGATCGATCGATCGTAGATCAGATAGATCGATTATAGGATCGTACAACCCATTCTCGCCCTAAACTGATCGATCATGTCTACATCAAGAAAAAAGTTCCAGAAATTAGTCATCCAAATTTGAGTCAAATTTTCAAATTTATTTTCAAGTATTGCATTAATATTTATTTCTTGTTTTCTATTGTTTGTTGGTTGCATGTGAATTAAAATTGCATATAGGTTAGCATAGTTGCATATTGGCCAAACTAGGTGTATGCAAGACTATCTAAAAGAATACATCAAACAAACTCCAAAACCTAGGCGTGGAAACTACCATAAAATGTTTCCTGGTGAACCCACCCAATTCATCAAAAAATCACCAAAGAGGGTACGATCTCAAGTGCCTCTCCTTTGAGGTGTAGACCTACTATTCTTCCATTCCCCTTCGAGGCGTGGATCCATTACCCTGAAGGAAATGAGTGCAAGAATTTTAGATCCACATTTGATTCATAAAAACATAAAATATAAAAAATACAAAATCAAAACAAAAAAAATGAAAAAATAAAAATATAATATATATTTATATTTACAATATTTATATAGGTATATATATAAAATATATACCCAGGAAATTAAAAAAAACAATATATATATATATATATATATAAAGCAAAAAATCCTAAAACAAAATGCCTAGGATTTTAAGAAATGGAAAACAAATAGAATATGATGAACAAGATCAAGAAAACCTTGATGATATATATATATATATAAAGCAAAAAATCCTAAAACAAAATGCCTAGGATTTTAAGAAATGGAAAACAAATAGAATATGATGAACAAGATCAAGAAAACCTTGATGATAGGGTAATTATTGAAGATGATAAACTCATAGAATAATGTAAGGATGATAATGAAGAAGAGGAAATAGAAGATCCTACCAATCCTTTAGTAGACTCTGAAGGTAATGTTAGCTTTAAAAATGTTCAACATTTTACTGAGTTTTTAAAAGGTCATATAGATGAAATCAATCATGTGTTAACGATAGAACATTTACTCCCAACCGAATATTATTCAATGGATGCTGCTATAGATTTTTCTCTCCAATTAAATGCAAATACAATGATATACCTAGGTAACACAAACCAAAATAAAGTTGGTCCATCTCATCAAAACATATATTTGAACAATAAAAAATTAGCAACACGACCAAATTCTAAACAAAAACAAAATTCTTCTGCTTCTCAATCTCCTAATCAGCAAATAGCTACATCACAAAGAACTAAGAAAAATCAAAATAACAATCATCATCAATAGAAATTTCAACAAAATACAATCCCATATAAGCTCTATAACACTGTTCCCACAAACATTTTACATAGTAGTACTTCAACTAGAAATCCTTATGTGACAACACAACCTTATTATCAAATACATAACAACATGGTACGACAAAATCAATTTGGTGGACAACCACAGGGGGTTGAATACATGGTTAAACAATTGGCTTCATGCCTAGATCAAATGTATCCCTACCATCTCTCATATAGCTATAGAGAGGTGTGTAGTCAACCCTTGGATCCTATTGTGGTTGCCCAACCATATTCAAAAAATTTCCCTATGTCTATCCTCACGATATATGAAGGAAACAAAGATCCTATTGAACATATTCGCATGTTTAGGATAACATGTCATGAAATTTCTTATGATGACTTGTTGCTACTAAAAATATTCTTTAAAAGTCTCAGAGGCATGACCTTAGAATGGTATTATAAACTACCAACAAATTCTTTGAGAAACTTTGAAGAGACATCAGAAATGTTTGTTCATCAATTTAGTGCATACATAGAAAGACATGACACCATTAAGGATTTATACAACTTGAAACAAGGGAAAGATGAGAGCTTTGTAGAATTCTAGCCAAATGGAGGCAACTTCTAGGAAAATTGCATTTTGCTTTACCTCGTTGGCAATTTACAAGAATGATTATCCTATGAACTTGCTACAGCTATAGTGACATCTTTTGATCAAGCCATATACTTATCAAGAAGGATAGAATATGCCCTTATTAGAAGAGACCAATTTAAGAAAAATGATGAAGATAAAACTTCCAAAAACCAATATAAAAATAAACAAGTAGTAGGTGATGGAGTCACCGATAGTAGAAATACCTCAAACATCAATACTACAAAAGCTATAAATAATTTTTTGTTAAATATTCCTAATAAACCTCCAAGAGAGTTCAAAAAACTAAATCAACCCTTAACCATGATTTTACCTCAATTATTAGAACAAGGTTTGATACGGTTGCCAGAGATAAGACAACCAGATACCACTACAGTTGGATATAGGGTTGATCTACATTATAACTTTCATAGAGTGGATGGACATTCAACAAATTCTTGTAAATGGTTGAAACATATGATACACTATTTGATTGATAAAGGTAAAATGGAAGTAGAACAATTTACTTCATATAATAATCCTCAAAACAATATAAAAAAAAACCAACTCAAAATGCAAATCAAACTTTAGATATCTTCCAACATCCTTTACCTAATCATGGTAAAGAGGATGTGAATCAACTAGAACATCATAATGTTCCTCCTCCAACTCGATATGTGGGAACCATCAACAATTTCTTACCACATCAAAATTTGTAAACTTCTTATGTGCCTACTCAATCTGTAGTCACAATTAGGCCCATACAATATTTTCAATTTTAATATTAAGAAAACATAAGAAGTGACACCGAAAGTGAAACAAAAAGTGAAAACATCACCTCAAATAATTCAAATAGTTCTAAAGATGAGTCAGATCAAATTTTTCCCATTATAGATTTATTAGTTCTAGAAGAACCATTCCCCAGAAGAATGACCACTTGACCTTCATCTCAACAAATACTTTAAACTAAACAAACAGTAAATGATAGACCCCACTTTGGTCACTTACAAAATAATAATATTATGGGCACTATTAGAGCCATCACTAGACAACAAGACCAAAATCAAAATTCTCAATCACAAACTCAAACAACTGATCAAGACATAGGGATCTTACAAAAACCCTTACTCAATCATCAACAACAGGAAAATAATCAATTGTCATATCATAATGTCCCTCATCACAACAATGATATTAGTTTAGTAGTAGAGACTACAACAAAGCAAGTTCTTGCCCAACTAAATCATCTTGACAAGTAGGAGAAAAAGTCTTCATCCAACCAACCTTCATGACCTCTCTTGGCTCTGAAGAATAATCAGAAATAAGATACAAGCATAGAAAATTCATATTTATTGTTGAAGTCTCAACCTAAAGTCTCCCTCAACATTCAACAACAATGGGATAATCATCCACATAAGATATCTCTTTTGGAACTTTTGCAAACCTCTCCTATTCATAAATAATATTTGTTATTTATTCTCTATTTCTTTATCATCGCTACAACAAGTTATCTATTATTTTCCTATTTATCTTCATTGCCACCTTTTGTCCATCACCTTTTATCCTTCATTCTCTCTTTTTTTATTTTTATCACATCGAGTTCTCTATTATTTTTCTTTGTATTATCATCATCATATTTTGATAAGGAAACTTAGACCTAGGGGCTAATTATTTTTAGACCTAGGATATGTTAATTAGGACTTAGTATTCAGAATAATCAATGTGAGTTGTTTCTTTCCTCTGTTAAATGGTCTAGGTCTAGGTGTTGTTATTTTTGTTATTGTAGGGCTTACATCTTTAGCCTTTCCGAATTTGTGTACGTAAATCCTTGGAGTCGTTCATGATTTCCAGGATTACGATTTTATTTTTGGACTTATTTAAAGTCCTATGTTTTCAATAATACGTAGCTTCATTTTATTCCATATCAGTTGGTATCAGAGTGGGTTAATTTTGGAGGTTTTGGGTTATTTCTGACCTCCATAGTGAACTCCACCACCTGTTCCAGTTGAAGCTCAGGGAAAATTGCAGAATTTTTGCTGCCATTCTTGCAAAAAAATTGCTGCCAATTTCCATTTTTGTTGAGAAAATTTGCTGACAAATTTTGTTGCAAGAAATTGTCGTCATCGACAACCTTTGGAAGCAATAAATTTTTAGAAGGATTGATTAAAATTTAAAATGCTGCCAATTTGACCGTGACAACTTCTGTGCTTTTCGATGGCTTGGTCGTCCAAGCTCAGTGCGGCCACGAGAAGGGTACAGACCGTGAAGATCGACGAGACTAAAAAAAAAAATGATTGGTTCTTGTAGCTTGATGGTCGGGAACCTGCATTTCCCAACGTTGCTAGACAATCCCAGTCTCTTCGATCTATGACCAACTACTGCGATTCTCACAGTCACTTCCCAATTGGTCGACAAATTCATTTTGTAATGTCGCGATGAAAATCGGCGTTCCCAAACTTGTTGGACTCTATCGCTGTCGCTACCGCTGTCAGATCTCTGTCACTACCGCTGTCGCTGACAGATATTTTCCACTACCATTGTTTGATATCTGTAGCTTGCCATCCCATCCATGGAAAATAGATTTTGGGAAATAATTATTTCCTCGGCTCGTGTGCCAGACCCATTTTTACTGGCTCCTATGTACTCTGACGTCTGCTAGACTTGCCAGGAGGTGCCAGCATTGGCGTGAGGATGGGCAAATATCCTTGATGATAAACTCTGCCATCTCAACCTACATACCTACAAATGACCTATTCCTTGTTACTATTGTAAACAAACCAAACTATTCCCTACATCTCGTATTCAGTGCAGAGGTCACCGATGATGTCACGGCTGCTCGATCTATATTTTGTGCCAGGTTCCACAATTGGAGGTGTTCACTACTCAAAGGTTGGCTGTTTTGATGACCTATTAACTTGGTCAACTATGGGTTTAATCCCACATGTAACACAGGCTAACCCACTTGCAATTTAAGATAGGAACTTCACCTATTTATTTTCAATGGAAATACCCGTACTCACTGCGCGTGTATTAGGTGGTTCTTGACATTGTGGACTAGTTTTCGGTGTGAGATTCCCATGTTTATTGCTTGGTTGCATTTCTCTGGTCAGTATTTGACCTTGGTGAGCTTGCATTCAATTAAATCAAAACCCACATTTTTGATTAAAAAAAAAAAAAAAACAATTACAATTACTTTTTGTCTTTCCCACAAAGTCAATTGTGACTTTTTAAAACATTGTGCAGAAATTTCTTTTTGCCCCTTCCATGTTATAAATTTGCACTTTTTGCAAATTGTTTTAGGCACATTTTATTTTGCACATTTTTTAACTTTGTCTTTTTGTGACATTTTTTGCTGGCGATCACTCGGGGTCAAATGGCTTCTGAATTAGCCGATAAATTAGCTCAAGTAACCCAACTTGTCAGCGTTTTGGCTGATAAGGTTACTTCTACTGAAGTGCAACAACATTTTTAGGTTCCCATTTACACTGGCTCATGAGATCCAGAGGTCCTCAATAGCTGGATTTTGGACATGGACAGTTGGTTTGAGTATACCAAGATAGTAAAGGATCAGCAAGTTAACTTTGTTAAGTTGAAACTTTATGGCATTGCCAAGGTCCTTGTCACTGATCGCCAACAGACCCAAAATCCCATTTATACATGGGATGAATTGCAAAGAGTTTTGAAGAATAATTTTTCCTTCAAACTATGCCACTGAGCTTGACATCAAGTGGCTTCGTCTTCGACAAACCTTTAATATGAGTGTTCATGACTATATTTTTCAATTTAACAAGTTGCAGATTTTGAATTCTATACATGATAATGCAGCACAACTTGTTAACAAATTCAAAAGTGGTTTGCAGGAGCCCATTTACAGGAAGATGAAATACAAGTTGATTGTAAACATTGACATGGCTTTCAATCAAGCCCTTCTTGCTGAGGAGGAAATTAGAGAGCAATCGCATGGGACTCGCTCTTCTACGTCAGGAGGAAATCAGAAGGCTTCTCCTCAATCTTCCAAGGGATCTAAATCTTCTTCTTCTCATTCTCCCTCTTCTTCATATTCCCCTTCTTCTTCTCCACAAAAATCTTCTTCTTCTAAATCACCTTTGATTTGTAATTATTGTAAAAATCTAGGACACTCAAAAGAGGTGTTTTAAGTTGCAAAATGTGAAGAAACAATCCCTAGTTGTAAATCCTTCCAATGAGGACTCACAAGAAAGTCCCATTGAGGCTACAGGGGAACATAAGCCTTATAAGGAATTGGCAGGGTTAAACAAATTGACCCTTATGAATACTTCACAAGGTGATCACAAGAATTTGTTTGTGACTACGGTCCATCTCAGTGACACCTTTATGGTTGATTGTATAATCGATAGCGGCTCACAGAAAAATCTAATTGTGAGGTCCATTGTTGACAAACTGAAGTTACCGATGAATCCCCATCCTCATCCTTATCCTTTGGGATGGAAGGACAATGATATTACATTCGACATCACACACACATGCACTGTGAATTTTTCTTTCAGTCCTTCTTTTGTGGACTCGGTTGTGTGCGATGTAACTCCAATGGATTGTTGTGGCTTGTTGCTTGGAAGACCCTATCAATACGATAGGAGGTCTATACATGATGGGTACAAAAATACATACACTTTGCACAAATACAATAAGGCTTTCATAATCAGAAGTACACAACAAACACCACATAATTTGATGTTAAGTTGTAGACAAGCATACAAATCTATAAATCAAGAAAAGGAATTAGCACTCATCTTCATCAGACCAATTCAAGAAGAAAAGCAAGCACCTAAGCACACTAATAACATGAGTTCTTAAGTCCATTCAATACTTCAATCATTTTTTTATGTTTTCAAGAACCCACAAGTCTTCCTCCTGAAATACAAATTAATCATAGTATTGAGATTGTTCCTGCATCTTCTCTTCCTAATTCTTCAATGTATAGACAATCAATAGTGCAAATGGAAGAAATTAAAAAGCAAATTCAAGCATTGTTGATTAAAGGGTTCATCAAACCCAGCACTTCCCC
Source organism: Wollemia nobilis (assembly GCA_028583015.1). Taxonomy (NCBI): domain Eukaryota; kingdom Viridiplantae; phylum Streptophyta; class Pinopsida; order Araucariales; family Araucariaceae; genus Wollemia; species Wollemia nobilis. The sequence goes on from JAQPPZ010016697.1 coordinate 1,350,886, forward strand.
TTGTGCTTCTCCTATCTTGCTTGTGTTGAAGAAAGATGGCACATGGCGATTATGCATTGATTTTAGGGCACTCAATAAAATTACAATCAAGAATTGTTATCCACTTCCTCGCATTGATGATCTATTGGACCAATTGCAAGGTGCAAAATTATTCTCCAAGATAGATCTCAAAAGTTGGTATCATCAGGTGAGAATTCAAGCAGAAGACACTTGGAAAACAACATTTAAGACAAAAATGGGGCTCTTTGAATGGCTTGTCATGCCCTTTGGCCTTACAAATGCTCTAGCTACATTCATGCGGCTGATGAATGAAGTATTCAAAGATTGTTTGGATCAATTTGTAATCATCTATTTGGATGATATTCTTATATATTCTTCTACTTGGGAGAATTATTTAGAACACTTGGAAATGGTTTTTCAAACTCTTCGAAAGAACCAATTGTATGCAAATTTTCCTAAGTGTTCATTTGGGCAAACATTCATTGCCTATCTTGGGTTTGTAATTAGTGAAAAATGTGTGCAAGTAGATCCTTTAAAAGTTGAAGTTATCTTCTCTTGGCCAAGTCCTACCTCAGTCACAGAGTTAAGGAGTTTTCTTGGACTTGCTAATTTCTATCGCAAGTTCATTGGAGGATATTCTTCTATTGCTGCACCTTTACACTATTTGAGGAAGATCAAAGTTCAGTTTCAGTGGACAAAGGATAAAAAAAAAGCCTTTGACACATTGAAACACAAATTGAGTACTACACTAGTTCTTGTTCTTCCCGATTTGTCTCAACCATTTGAGATAGAAAATGATGCTTCACAGGTTGCACTTGGAGTTGTGCTCATGCAGAATGGTCATCCAGTGGCCTATCATTCGAAGACATTTTCAGAGGCCAAGAAGAACTATTCTACATATGATAAGGAGTTCTATGCTTTGGTTTAAGCAATCAAGTATTGGAGGCATTATCTCTTGGGAAAAGAAATAATTGTTCATATAGATCACATGCCCCGTAAATTTCTTCAATCTCAAACACAAATTGAGGAAGCTAGACACATGAATTGGGCATCGTACTTGCAAAAATTCCATTTGGTAATCAAGTACAAGAAAGGATGAAACAATGTAGTGGCTGATTGTTTGAGTCATCCTCCTTCTACTCTTGTTTTGACAATTGTCACTACATCCCATATTGGTTTCCAAACTTGGCCTACACAGTATCCTATGGATCTAGATTTTGGAAAAGTTTTCCACCAACTTTCCAATTCTTCTTCTTCAAATTTGAGAGCTCTTTAGGACTTTCATATTCAGGATGGAATGTTGTACAAATTGGACAAACTTTGTGTTCCTCATGGTCTCTTCTGAAGGAGGCTCATTCCACACTCTATGGGGGACATTTTGGTAGGCAAAAAACTCTTCATCATCGTCAACAGTTTTTCTTTTGGCCACACATGCAAAGAGATGTTCTTCACTTCTTACGACAATGTGTAGTCTGTAATCGCTCCAAATCAGCCAATAGGACATTGGGAATGAGCATGCCTTCGCCCATTCCTTCTCATCCATGGGAAAGCATTTCCATGGATCTCTTGAGCGGTTCTCCAATGACAGTATGCAAGCATGATTGTGTCTTTGTTGTGGTGGATAGATTTAGTAAAATGGCCAAATTCATTCCTTGTCGCAAGACAAGTACTACACAGGATCTTTCCCAACTCTTCTTTGAGGTGGTATAGCGTTCTTTTGGTCTTCCTACTAGCATTGTCTCTGATCGTGACTCACGCTTTGTGGGTCATTTTTGGTGATCACTTTGGAAGATTTTGGGAGTATCTCTTAACTTCTCTACTACTTATCATCCTCAATCTGATGGCCAGAAAGAGGTAGTTAATCGTACTCTAGTGCAAATTTTTAGGATTTATCATCATTCCACTCTAGCCAAGTGGGACTTAAGCCTCACTCACATTGAACACACCTACAACAAGGCCGTCCACAGTTCTATCAGGCACTCTCCATTTGAAGTGTGTTTTGGTTTTCAGCCACTTGCTCCTTATGAGTTACCTTTGTCTTTGCCTTCTTCAGCCACAATGCACATTCAAAAGGAACAAGACAAGGCCAACTCTTTTGTGCAGCATTTGCAGAGTCTTCAAGCCAAAGTGGTTCAAATTCTTCAGAAGACTCAGCAAAAGCAAAAACAACAGATGGACAAGCACCGCACTCCTCATTCCTTTTAGGTTGGTGACAAAGTATGGTTTCATCTTGACAAACGACAATTTGTAGATAAGGCACATAGCAAAATCAAGCCTCTTCGTTATGGGCCTTATACTATTCTTCAGCAAATTTTTGAGAATGCCTTTCGCTTGGACCTTCCAGCTCATCTTGGCATTCACGATGTCATCAATGTTGATCTTCTCAAACCATACTATGATTCGACACTGGAAACAGTTCTAGCCATCATACATCCAGTTGATGTGGTTCCTGATGCTCAGCTTTTGCTTGACGCCGATATAGCCTTTGATACAAAGACCCGACAAACATGCCAAGGTGCTTCTACTTCATATCTTGTGGCCCTACGAGGCCAATTTCCACAGCAGGCTCACTAGATTTCTGCTCACATTCTGTCCCAGGATTTTCTCTCTTTGTTAAAAGCATTGGAGTCCAATGCTTCTTTTGTTGGGATGAATGATAAGGAAACTTAGACCTAGGGGCTAATTATTTTTAGACCTAGGATATGTTAATTAGGACTTAGTATTCAGAATAATCAACGTGAGTTGTTTCTTTCCTCCGTTGAATGGTCTAGGTCTAGGTGTTGTTATTTTTGTTATTGTAGGGCTTACATCTTTAGCCTTTTTGGATTTATGTACGTAAATCCTTGGAGCCGTTCATGATTTCCAAGATTACGGTTTTATTTTTGGACTTATTTAAAGTCCTATGTTTTCAATAATACGTAGCTTCATTTTATTCCATATCATATTTTGTCCATAACTATTCTTCATATACATCTACTTATCATTTTTCATCACAACAATCTCAACTATCAACCAATTAGCTTTAATCACCTACACCACAACCAAATTGTCCTTCAAAATCTCCTTTTATTTTGAAGCCACCATAAAAATGTTATGCACAAATCACTTTGTATAGTGTATATATAGCATTTTTTGTATATATTATCAATTTTATCAAATCACAAAACAAACCAAAAGAAGAAAAATTAAAAAAAAAAATACATGAAAAGTTCAAATATATATATATATATTTCAAATTATTATTAAGTTTTCATTTTGCATCAGTGTGTTTTGTATTTCAAAATTCAAGTTATATTTTATTTTATTTTGGATAAACTCAAAATTTAACTTGAACCACGCACTTGGGTTAAACTTTTACTAAAATTTTGATTATGTCATTTTTATTATAAATATTTATTGAACCAAAAAAACACTACTACTTCACGAAATAAAATTTTGAGTTGTGGGAATTGGTCTTGTCACTTTTTTAACCAAGAACACATTTTCACATATTAAAATGATTTTTGCAAATTCGAATTATGATGCTACATAGTATTAATAGTTCCTTAAGAAAAATGTTTCCCTTTTTAATCCTATTATGCACATGATCTAGAATACTAAGAATTTTCAAAATGACAAGCTCTCCCCCTACCCAAATAAAATCCCTTGCTCTACATCTAATTTGAGCAAGTATCTCAAAAAATTAAAAGAAAAAGAGAAAAAAACAAAAAAATAGTTTCACTACAAAAAGCCATAAAATCCCCTTGTTCAGAAACAAAAAATTAACAAGAATCCCTACTCCAAGCAAGTCAAAATAAAATAAGTGGGTAATGAGATTGAATCTCTGGAATTCCTTAGTTATTCAAAAATTGTGTGATGAGCCCCATAACTCGAGGTTTGTGCCCAACCTGCTTGGCCTTGGGCAAGCCTTTTGCATGGTGATATGTCTGTCATATTAGAGACCTTATTTTATATAGACCAATGTTTGCTTGTGGATTAGCTAGCTTTTGGTAACTTGACTTACATAGTAGTTCGGTACAATGGCATGCACAAAATCATGGTTAATGAACATTTCACTTGCACACATTGGTTCATAAAAGTTTGTTTGTATCATTACCTCACTCAAAATCGATAAATTAATTTCACAAGGACACATATTTTATATTTGAGAGATTTTTTATCATCATGACAAATCAATATGGATAATGAACTCACACATCACACACTAGTTCTTTATAAGTTTGAATTTATCCTTGAACTAATTTAAAATATTTCTTTGATTTTTCTTGAAAATATCGGTGTTGTGGTTGATCCACAACACACCCCAAAATTGGGGACCCACCTTTTTGCAGGCTCACAGGGAAGGATCTCAGTGACCCAGATGCTAGAATTGAAAAAAAAAAGAAAATGCACAAGTGTAGAAAAGGGTCGCGAAATCGCGACGAGTAGCGAAATCGCGACATGTCGCGAAATCGCGACCGAAACCGGAAAATTGTCGCGAAATCGCGACATGTCGGAAAATCGCGGTCAGCGCGGTCAACGGCAACGAAACAGAAAAACTGTCGCGAAATCGCGACGTGTCGGTGACCAGGAGGAAAAAGGTGTCGCGAAATCGCGACGTGTCGGTGACCAGGAGAAAAGGAAACGCGACGGCGGCAGGAGGAAAAAGGTGTCGCGAAATCGCGACGTGTCGGTGACCAGGAGGAAAAAGGTGTCGCGAAATCGCGACGTGTCGGTGACCAGGATGAAAAGGATGTCGCGAAATCGTGACATGTCGCTGAGGAGAAAAGAAAAGGTGTCGCGAAATCGCGACATGTTGTTGGGAAGAAAATAAATGATGTCGCGAAATCGCGACGTGTTTTGTCGAAGCGTACGGGTGATGAAAAGTGTCGCGATTTCGCGACGTGTTTTGGAAAGGTGTACGGAAGCGGAAAAACGTCGCGATATCGTGACAGGAAATAGCTAAAGGACTCGATGAGGAAAGACGTCGCGATTTCGTGACCGATTGCAGCAAAGGTGTACGGACGGAAAAATGGTCGCGATTTCGTGACGTGTTTTGACGAAGCGTACGGAACAGAAAAATGGTCGCGATTTCGCGACAGAAAGCTGCATGAAGGTCCGAGGGGGAAAAATGTCATGGATGATGAAAGGTGTCGCGATTTCGTGACGCATTTTGGCAAAGTTGTACGGTACAAGGAAGATGTCGCGAAATCGCGACGGAAATGAAAATCAGGCTCGAAGCAGGGAAGTGTCGCGATTTCGCGACGTGTTTTGGCAAACTGTACGGACGGAGAAAATGGTCGCGATTTCGCGACAGAAAGCTGCATGAAGGTCCGAGGGAAAAAACGTCGCGATATCGCGACAAGTTTTGCCAAGGCGTACGGAAGATAAAAGCGGTAGCGATATCGCGACGGTTTGTCGAAGGAAGGCAAGAGGATGATAATGGTCGCGATGTCGCGACGTAAAGTTGCCAAGGAGGCCCGACGGAGAAACGGTAGCGATTTCGCTACGCCTTATGGAAAGAAGACTCAAAGTTCAAAACGGTAGCGATATCGCTACAAATTTCGTGAAGGCATGCTCAAAGTCAAAGTGGTAGCGATATCGCTACCATTTCATGAAAAGGAAGCTCGAGGCCAAAACGGTAGCGATATCGCTACGAAAAGCCGTTGGACGCGTACGGATGAGAAAGACGTCGCGATATCGCGACATGTCGCGATATCGCGACATGTCACGATTCGGACATGTCGCGATACGCGACAGGACGGACATGTCGCGATTTCGCGGTCGGGAAGGTGAACAGGCGGACTTGCAGTTTTGTCGGGTTCTTTCACAGAAAAGCGTTACAACAGGCACAGAAAGTGCGTGACACGTGGCGTGCAGGTGTCAAACTTGCAGGGGCGTTACATGCAGAGATGAATTTCGGGGCGTTTCCAAATTTGAGCGTGAATCAAAGCGAGAAAAAGCGGGAATTTGAAGGGTCGCCCACAGGAAGAGGAAATGAAGCGACGGAGGAAATCGAAGAGCCATAACAATGCTATAAAGCCAGAATTGCAAATCGAAGAAGGGGTTGGAAATTGCCGAATACGGAGTTGCAGAGACGAAGGCTTTGTGCTATTCTGGGCCCGTACTTGGGCAATTTCCTTCTTTTTATTACGGGATTTTCTTTCACACTCGGAAAATTTTTGAATGTAATCGAGATATCATTTAAATACAAATACAGAGAGTTGGCATCTTATTGGATGAGAAAGAAGGAGTAACTTTTGCATGCATGATTTAATGTTTATATTCCCCTTCCAGATTTCTTAGGTTTTTAGGTGAAGTTAATGCAAGATCTCTTGGTTGCTTCATGCGAATGCCTATTTTCTGGAATTACCACAGAAACCCTCGAGACTCACACTTGGCCTATTTGGATTGTGTGGATGTGCAGGTTCATTAGGTTAGGTTGCATGTAGAAAGCCTCAGTATCTTCGGTTTCATCTGATTAATGACAGCTTTCTGACTGTAATCTATTTTTATTGTTACTTTTATTTACTTTTGTCTTTGCTTTTCAAACCCATATTTTATTTTCAGCAGTTTAATTACTGTGTTTGAATAAATCACTGAAAATCCATCAGAATTTAAGGTTTAAACAGATTTTATTCATTTTGAGTCCATTGAAAGTTCAAAATTGATAAACCACAGTGCCCCTTGTTAACATCCACTTGCAAACCCTAAGGTGTTCTTAGCATTTCATTTTAAACGACATCCTTGATAATCAATAATTAGCATAATAAGAACCTTGGAGAAATCATTTTTTCTTTGCAAGCAGAGGATTTAGGACTCGGATCCTACAGGAGAGTGTGTTTTCACAATCGGGTTAAAACACCACTCAACAGATTGGCGCTAGAAGGAGGGCGGATCGGTTTATCTATTTTAATTTTTTTTATCTGAATATTTTGTTTTTGATTTAAGTCTGAAATTATTTACGGCTAAACTGCAACACTGTTTTTGTGTTTGTTGCAGGTTTTCTTCGAACTAGCCGAGGGTTTCCTCGAGGCGAGTTTGGACCCACCACGCCGTATTGCGACCAGGTCTCAAACAACCGGAGAAACCATTTTTCACGACCTTACTGGTACTCCCAAGGGTAAAGTCAAGCAAGTCGTAAGCACTCCGGTAGCAAAAGGACTATTTTCTCCAGGAACGTCGAGTGGACCTACGCCAGTAGTATCTGTTGCCCCTAGTGTGCCTATAGTTTGTAACATTTCTTTTGCTATTGTAGGTCTGTCTACATCAATTCTGAGTCAAATGGCTCAAGCTCCAGCAGCTCCTTGGTATGGAGCTAACAATACTCCTTTGAATATTGCTGGGGATATCCATGAAATCCCCAAGAACATTGAAATATTTCTGCCTAAATACAAGCCGGATGGCCTAAGAACAATGAGAAGAACATATCCAAGCCTATAGAGATGTTTTAATTAGGCTGCAAGTTCAGCATGAAGATGTAGCACTGTAGACTTTTCCCCATGAGCTTGGATCCAATAGCATATGAATGGTATATATGCTTGCCAAGCTGGTTCAATCACCTCTTGGACACAAATGGAAAATGCATTTGTCAATCAATTTAGGTCTCCCTTAGATCCCGCAACTATTTACAATCGGTTCATTACATGCAAAGCGGGGCCAAGGGGAACCAATCCGAATGTTTAATCGAGAGATTCCAAAAGAACTATAATAGAGCAATTAGACATTTTGCCATCGATCCTGCGGTAGCTTTGCGAGATATATTTTGGGGCATTGGACCCCATGACAGCCATGTTTGCAAGGCGTAATCCTCGAGTCACCATGCTTGCTTTGGCCTATAATGAAGCCATGACTATTGAGCGGCAGTTGACACCGCAAGGCTACGGGTTTACCCAGATGCCTATGTTGGGACGGGGTGCTCCATATGGTCAAGTTCCCCGAGAAAATCAGCTCATGGCACCACAAATGCCAAGTATGAACGCCTTCCCATATCAGCAGCCGTATCCATCAGCACCCGCATATGCACCCATTCCAATCCAACCAATCGCAGCCATTCCACTTGTTCCTACATTTTTGCAGAACAGTCAATCAACTACGCGGGGAAACTAGTCAAGTCAATCCTCAAGCCATAGTTCCTGTTCCGAATCCAATCCCAATTCAAGGTATCAATCCATTTGGGAATCCAATTCCTCAGAACCCCACCCAAATGTGGAATCAAGACCCCATCAATTATGCAAATCCAATGGGGGTTAATAACAATGTGGTTCCACCGAAGGATGTCCTTTCGAAAGTCGAAGAGCTCAAGAAACTAGTGCATAAACTAAGTAATGACAGGGTTCAACAGCAGAAGCATGAGTCCCGTGCCCCTCACCCAAGTCAGAATTTTAACAATAGAGGGAGGCACTTGAACACTAAGCCAAACAATGGGGGAGTTCCTGCTCCCATTGCTAATCAATTAGATGCTTCTACAGGCCCTAGTCAATCCAATTCTCTTTTGAATCTTTCAGATTTGGCATGGGAAAGAGGGTGCAGGTTACATAACACAAAAGAACACAATGAAAGGAATTGCCCTGAGATAGCTAGATACACTCATTGTCTTCAGGCACAAGTTGATGATTTGGAACTGGTATCAAATGAGGATCCATCGTATCAGCAAGATGAAAATATTATGGTGATGGAAACAGTATATCACCAAGAGGGTGAGAGCGAGGAGGAAGAAGATGAAGTTTTGGAACAGGAGGTGCAAGCTTTTCGAGATTTTAGAAAGGGGACTCATGGGTACCATTTGAGGAGTAAGTCTAAAGCCCCTAAAACCTCATCAACACCTCCAAACAGTTCTATTCTTCCTCCAGATACAAAGGCAAGTAACAACCCTCCCCCTCCACTCAGAAGAGAAATGTCTAATGACGTCCAGGAAGACGGTCAAATTCGAAAAACCAAATTATGACGTAGTGGAGGATATGAAGAAGTCCAAATCTAGCCTTTCATTCCTGGACGCAGCTAAATTGCCTGGTCAAAAGGAGGCATTGATAAGAGCTTTGAACTCACCTGATCCGATGTGGAAGGAAAAAAGAGCTGAGTCCCATCTGATTTTGCGAAAGGAGAGAAGGGATGTCCCGCCATTCTTATTAACTCTGAGAATTGCGGGTAAGAACTTGCATAACTGTTTGGTAGACACAGGAGCCACGAGCAACCTCATGCCTACGGAGATATGTCAAATGCTGGGTCTACAACCGGTTTCATCCAAATGCACGGTCTTGCAATTGGACCGTTCAGAGGTAAATGTAGTAGGGACCTTATATGATGTCAAGATTCAATTAAATTCTGAACCCAGGGTCCAGCAGGTTGTAGACATTTTGGTGGTTAACATCCCAAGTAGGTATGGAATGTTACTTGCGAGAGATTGGATGAAAACGCTGAATGGCTATTTTGCAACAGTCTGCTCGCATATGTGGCTGCCATGGAAGGGCATTGCTAACCAAATCAGAGTGGAAAATGAACCGAGGCTTAAGGAGATTATAACAGATTTTAACAAGCCGAATGAGGTTCAGTTTTCTGAGCCAGACCTAGGGGTCTATGCTCTTGATGTTGAGAAAGCTGCTGATGAACTTAAAGAAGAAGTGTGTCATGGTGGTTCTTCTGAGGAAAAAGATCACACGTGGTTGCTCAAGTTTGATGGATCAAAATCTAGACAGGGAGCGGGAGCTGGAGTCGAGCTCAACTGGTCCAGGAGGTAAACCATTATTGGCTGCCTACAGACTACAATTTCCTTGCAAAAACAATGTGGCGAAATATGAAGCATTGATCTACGGTTTACGTCTAGCATTGAGCAAACATGTTAAATGCTTGAAGGTTTTGGGTGATTATGAGTTGGTTGTCAAGCAAATCAAAGGACGGTATACATGCCGCGACAAAAGGCCGAGCCTTTATAGGACTAGGGTTATGGATCTCATGGAGGAGTTTGATGCATTCAACATAGCCCTTATCTCTAGGAGAGGGAAACGAATAGCAGACTCTCTTGCGGTCGCCGCGGGCATGTTAAACCCGGTGGATATAAAAAGATGTAAAAATTTTTCCATTGAGTTGGTTCCTTGTCCATCAATACACGATAATGTGAAGAATTTCCGAGGTTTTTGAGTGTGACAGGCACATCTTCAAGTTTGTCACAAACTCGGGTATTTTTGAAAATCAAGTGATCGATGAGGAACAAAGGTGGCGAGGATGAAACGAGAAGAAAGTGAAGCTGCGTATCAATCCAACAAAATTCCTAAAGACGTGGTTTCATTAGAAAAAATGTTCGACATGGAATGCAAGAACAAGAAAAGAAAAAGAGTCCCGCTCCCCAAAGATGCATGCGATTCAATTAATGCGGGAGTGCGGACAATCCAAAGGAGGTGTACATAGCAAAGGCATGTACAGAGGAAGAAAGGAGCAATATAATACAGACTTTGAAGCATTACATAGATTGTATTGCTTGGAACTACAATGAGCTGAAGACTTACAACCAGAACATTATCACGCATACCATACCTTTGAAGCCAGACTCCAAGCCTTTTAGGCAAAGACAGCGAGTTGTTAACCCGCTATTGGAGCCTTTGATCGAAAAGGAGGTTAAAAGACTGTTGGAGGCGAAAATCATTTTTCCCGTTAGGCACTCAACCTGGGTGGCTAACCTCGTTCGAGTGAGAAAAAGAGTGGAGAGATTAGGCTGTGCATAGATTTTTGAAATCTTAATAAAGCCTCCCAGAAAGATAATTATCCATTGCCATCAATCGATGAAATCTTGCAAATGGTAAATGGATCAGAAATGATGTCCTTTCTCGATGGATATTCCAGGTACAACCAAGTTCTTATACATCCAGATGACAGGATGAAAACAACCTTCACTACCAAGTGGGGGACATTTGCATATAAGAGAATGCCGTTCGGACTGTTAAATGCTGGTGCAACTTTTCAACGCGCCATGGATTACGCATTCAAAGGACTAATAGGCAAATGCATCATCGTGTATGTGGATGATATCCCAGTTTTCTCGAAGAAGAGAGAGGATCATGTTAAAGACTTAAAGAAGGTGCTTCAAAGATGCAGGGAACATGGAATTTCATTAAATCCCAAGAAATGCATTTTTGGAGTGACGAGAAGGAAAACTGCTAGGTCACATTATTTCAAAGGAGGGAATATCCATCGACCCAGAAAGGATACAAGCTATCCAAGACCTACCTCTCCCGAGCAGTAAAAAAGAATTGAGGTCTTTCTTTGGGCAAGTCAATTTTGTGAGGAAGTTCATTTCTAGCTTTGCTGAGATAGCTAAACCTCTAAACCAGATGCTCAAGAAAGATGTGGACGTAAGGTGGAGCGAGGAAAGTAGAGTGGCTTTCTAGAATATCAAAGACGCCATTTCCAAAGCCCCGGTCTTGATAAGCCCGGACTATTCCAAGCCTTTTTACATTTATGCTTTTGCATCGGAGCACTCCTTGGCGAGTGTATTAACCCAAAAAGGCGAAGATAATGCCGAAAAGCCCATTGCATTTTTAAGTGCCCCCTAAAAGATGCCCAATTAAGGTATTCAATCCTTGATAAGCAAATGTACGCACTTTTTAAAACTGTGAAAAAATTTAGGCATTACATCGTACACAGCAGAATTATTGCCATTGTGCCCGATTCTGCTGTCAAGACCATGTTTTTACAGAATGAACTAGGTGAAAAGAGAGGAAAGTGGATTGCAACCATCCAAGAATTTGATCTCGAGATCCAACCAATGAAACTAGTTCGAGGACAAGGACTGGCAAAGGCGATCGCAGAAAATGATCCGCAAATAACGGGGTCAATGCTCAAATACGAGAATACATGGCTAAGGAGGAGTGGTATGTTGATATTGTGCAATTTTTATTGGTGGTAAGTGCCCTTCTAATTTGAATTCAACACAAAGGAGAGCTTTAAGGCTTAAATCTATTAACTATCCGATAAAGTCTGGTGTGCTTTACGGGAAAAATCACGAAGGTATCTACCGAGATGCTTGAGCAAAGACGAAGCCGCCGGGGTGTTGCAAGAATTTCATGGCAAGCATGGAACTGGTCATGGTGCAGCCAATCCTACAGCACACCAAATCCTGCGAGTAGGATATTACTGGCCTCATATATTCAAAGATGCGCATGCTCATGTGCGATCTTGTCACATCTGTCAAGTGGCTGCAAATAGAGAAAGAAATGCAGCCATGCCGTTGCAGCCTGTAGTCGAAATGAGACCGTTTGCACAGTGGGGACTGGATTTTATCGGGGTTATTAACCCAAATTCTTTTGACTCTCACAAATTTATTTTGACAGCTACAGACTACTGTACAAGGTGGATAGAAGCGATTCCCACTAAACATGCCACCACGGACGTTGTGATTAAATTCCTTGAGGATCAAATTATCACAAGATATGGAATGCCCGATTCTATTGTCGGTGACAATGGTAAAGCTTTCATTTCCACACAATTTGCGAGTGGGCATATGATAATAAAGTGAGCTTAAAGTTTGCATCCAATTACTATCCTCAAGGAAATGGGTTGGCCGAATCTTCAAATAAGAATTTGTTGAATACTATTAAGAAGTTCCTTGGAAAAGAATCCTCGAGGACTGGCATAGTCAACTAAAGTTTGCCACTTTGGGGAGATAGGACCGAGTGAAAGAAGCTATAGGGAATACTCCCTATCATTTGGTCTATGGGCAAGACCCGATATTTCCAGCAAATTTGGAGCTGCAGACCTTACATTTCATACAAGAGTACATGGGGACGAGGATGATCAAGTTGAAGCTAGATTGAGCCGGTTATTGCACATGGATGAAAAGAGAGAAGAAGCCATGAATCACATGAACAAACACCGGGAAGTCATCAAGAGATGGTTTGATAGAAGGGCCAAAGTTAAATCATTCAGAATTTCAGATTTGGTGTTACTATGGGACAAAAGACATGAGGAAAAAGGAAACCATCAAAAGTTTGATTGTCTCTGGTTAGGCCCATATCAGATTTCAGAAATTCTTGGGAAGAACACCTTCAGGCTAAAAACCTTAGAAGGGAAAGATTTCATGCTGCCGGTTAATGGGCAGATTCTAAAGCATTATTTTAGCCCTTAGGTTGTGAGACTTTGATATTATTCTTTTGGTGTTGGTGAAGGATTTTCAAATTTTGTTTTTATTGTTTAGGATTGTTAGTTTAGTTAGGATCTTGATTATGGATTTGATTTCAATTGACATGTGTGTTAATTTAAAAAAAAAATAGAAAATTGAGATGTCAACTTATGCTTAGGATTAGGAGAATATGAAATATTGGAATTGTCTTGTAAAAGCTCCACAAGTAGCATAAAACTTTTTTAAGTTATATTGTTTGACTTTGTGATATATGAAAGAATCAGTTTTGCATGACAAATCATTTCATTCACAATTCAAGAAGTAATGCATTCATATTCCATCTCACCTCACATACATTTCATTTTAGTTGCATATGCATCTTATGTACAAGCCATGAAAGTATGTCAAATCCTCTTAGGGTTGTGTTATAACATATATGTAAGTAGCTCCTAAGGTTGGAAGCCGAGTCTTGAGATATCTAGAACCAAGCACGTCTCATAAATTAAAAAGGATCTTGAGTAAAATGATCAAAACCTAGCTTGGAAGAAAAGGTTGAGCGAAAGTGGTTTTCATGTCTATCCTATTATGCAACATGATCCTTAAAACAGTGGTTTTAACCACTTCCATAGAGCTTAAAGCTTAAAATCAGAGTAGTAAGGATAGGGTTAAATCCTCATCAAACTTAGGTTGAGGATCCAATTCCCCAAAGCTTTGATTTGACCCACATGGAGTAGTAAGGATAGGGCATAAATTCTCATCTTGGTTGGTTGAGAATCTGATTCCCCAAAGCTCTTATGTCTCATTTCATAGTAAGTCTTGGATTGTAAGGATCGTACTATTTGTCCTCTGCAAAGGATGGGTAGTCATCCCCAAGGTTTAAGCAATAGAATTAATGATTTATATCTAAGGTTTGGATTGTAAGGATCGTACTACTTGTCCCTAACCAGGATGGGTAGTCATCCCCAAGGTCCAAGAAATAAATAAATAAATAAATTTTTCCCATCTCATCTTTATTTTGGATTGTAAGGATCGTACTACTTGTCCTCTGCAAGGGATGGGTAGTCATCCCCAAGGTCCAAAGAAATGGAGATAAGTTTTGGATTGTGGGGTTAGATATGCCCATGCATGGCATCATGTCTTGCCTAAAAAAGCAAGACCATTGATTGTCTAGAGGGTTAGACTAGCATGACCATTTCTTCCATAAGCTGGTTTAATTATTTTTCTTAAAGTGAGGTAATGAGCCCTAAATCAGAATAGTAAGGATAAGGTTAAGCTCTCATCTCGGTTGGGTGGGAGTCGATTCCCCAAAGTTCTGATTTCACATTCACTTGCACATGGGTTTTAGATAGTAGGGACTCATAACCAACTTTGGGATACAATAAGGAAATGAACTAGTGGATCCTAAGAGGGTTTGGCAATCTTGAATGCTTGTACATAATAGTAGAAGAATGATCATGCTTATTAGGAAAAGCAAAATCTCCTAGCTCATTCATTTAGGGTCACAAATCATTCACCATCCCATATATGCATTCATGCAAAACTGATAATGGAATGTTGATCAATTTCAAACGATAGGGAATGAAAACACATTGCACACACTGAGCTAATACTTGATGATTATGATGATTCATGTACTTCTGATCTTTGGGCATTTGTTATTTTGCTTATGTGCTAACATGTATTTACGAGTTTGTGATATGTTTCAGGTTGGGTTCTTACTAAAATGCTCAAGAGCATTTGACAGCAGAGTCGCCATTTGTTGTGGTTGATCCACAACACACCCCAAAATTGGGGACCCACCTTTTTGCAGGCTCACAGGGAAGGATCTCAGTGACCCAGATGCCAGAATTGAAAAAAAGAGAAAATGCACAAGTGTAGAAAGGGGTCGCGAAATCGCGACAGGTAGCGAAATCGCGACATGTCGCGAAATCGCGACCGAAACCGGAAAATTGTCGCGAAATCGTGACATGTCGAAAAATCGCGGTCAGCGCGGTCAACGGCAACGAAACGAGAAAAGCGTCGCGAAATCGCGACGTCGGTGACGGGAGGAAAAAGGGTCGAAACGCGACGTGTCGGTGACCGGGAGGAAAAGGGTGTCGCAAAACGCGACGTGTCGGTGACCGGGGAGGAAAAAGGTGTCGCGAAATCGCGACGTGTCGGTGACCAGGAGGAAAAAGGTGTCGCGAAATCGTGACGTGTCGGTGACCAGGATGAAAAGGATGTCGCGAAATCGTGACATGTCGGTGAGGAGAAAAGAAAAGGTGTCGTGAAATCGCGACATGCTGTTGGGAAGAAAATAAATGATGTCGCGAAATCGCGACGTGTTTTTCCGAAGCGTACGGGTGATGAAAAGTGTCGCGATTTCGCGACGTGTTTTGGAAAGGTGTACGGAAGCGGAAAAACGTCGCGATATCGCGACAGGAAATAGCTAAAGGACTCGATGAGGAAAGACGTCGCGATTTCGCGACCGATTGCAGCAAAGGTGTACGGACGGAAAAATGGTCGCGATTTCGCGACGTGTTTTGCCGAAGCGTACGGAACAGAAAAATGGTCGCGATTTCGTGACAGAAAGCTGCATGAAGGTCCGAGGGGGAAAAACGTCGCGATTTCGCGACGAGTTTTGCAGAAACGTACGGATGATGAAAGGTGTCGCGATTTCGTGACGCATTTTGGCAAAGTTGTACGGTACAAGGAAGATGTCGCGAAATCGCGACGGAAATGAAAATCAGGCTCGAAGCAGGGAAGTGTCGCGATTTCGCGACGTGTTTTGGCAAACTGTACGGACGGAGAAAATGGTCGCGATTTCGCGACAGAAAGCTGCATGAAGGTCCGAGGAAAAAAAACGTCGCGATATCGCGACAAGTTTTGCCAAGGCGTACGGAAGATAAAAGCGGTAGCGATATCGTGACGGTTTGTCGAAGGAAGGCAAGAGGATGATAATGGTCGCGATGTCGCGACGTAAAGTTGCCAAGGAGGCCCGACAGAGAAACGGTAGCGATTTCGCTACGCCTTACTGAAAGAAGACTCAAAGTTCAAAACGGTAGCGATATCGCTACAAATTCCGCGAAGGCATGCTCAAAGTCAAAGTGGTAGCGATATCGCTACCATTTCATGAAAAGGAAGCTCGAGGCCAAAACGGTAGCGATATCGCTACGAAAAGCCGTTGGACGCGTACGGACAAGAAAGCATGTCGCGATATCGCGACATGTCGCGATTTCGCGACATGTCGCGATTTCGCGATCGGGAAGGTGAACGGGCGGACTTGCAGTTTTGTCGGGTTCTTTCACAGAAAAGCGTTACAGCAGGCATAGAAAGTGCGTGACACGTGGCGTGCAGGTGTCAAACTTGCAGGGGCGTTACATGCAGAGATGAATTTCGAGGCGTTTCCAAATTTGAGCGTGAATCAAAGCGGGAAAAAGCAGGAATTTGAAGGGTCGCCCACGGGAAGAGGAAATGAAGCGACGGAGGAAATCGAAGAGCCATAACAATGCTATAAAGCCAGAATTGCAAATCGAAGAAGGGGTTGGAAATTGCCGAATACGGAGTTGCAGAGACGAAGGCTTTGTGCTATTCTGGGCCCGTACTTGGGCAATTTCCTTCTTTTTATTATGGGATTTTCTTTCACACCTGGAACATTTTTGAATGTAATCGAGATATCATTTAAATACAAATACAGAGAGTTGGCATCTTATTGGATGAGAAAGAAGGAGTAACTTTTGCATGCATGATTTAATGTTTATATTCCCCTTCCAGATTTCTTAGGTTTTTAGGTGAAGTTAATGCAAGATCTCTTGGTTGCTTCATGCGAATGCCTATTTTATGGAATTACCACAGAAACCCTCGAGACTCCTTTGGCCTATTTGGATTGTGTGGATGTGCGGGTTCATTAGGTTAGGTTGCATGTAGAAAGCCTCGGTATCTTCGGTTTCATCCGATTAATGACAACTTTCGATTGTAATCTATTTTTATTGTTACTTTTATTTACTTTTGTCTTTGCTTTTCAAACCCATATTTTATTTTCAGCGGTTTAATTCTTGTGTTTGAATAAATCACTGAAAATCCATCGGAATTTAAGGTTTAAACAGATTTTATTCATTTTGAGTCCATTGAAAGTTCAAAATTGATAAACCACAGTGCCCCTTGTTAACATCCACTTGCAAACCCTAAGGTGTTCTTAGCATTTCATTTTAAACGACATCCTTGATAATCAATAATTAGCATAATAAGAACCTTGGAGAAATCATTTTTTCTTTGCAAGCAGAGGATTTAGGACTCGGATCCTACAGGAGAGTGTGTTTTCACAATCGGGTTAAAACACCACTCAACAATCGGTTTGTAACCACTTGCATTAATCCCCATAAATCACTTCATTTTAGCACCTACAATATATATATTATCTTCAAAAATGTGACACAATGATTTATTTTTAAAATACAACTTGCATTTTCAAAATCATATATAATCATGCATTGCATTTTGACTTCATGATGATGGTATAATTCTTAGTAATTATTCTCTCTCAAATTTCACACTAGGGATTCTATGCCTAGCGCAAATCATCCTTCCTAATTTTTCATGCTTAAATCACTTTATATCCTTCACAAAAATAATTTTATCAACCTATTTTCTCAAAATCAATTTCTTTTAAAATCAACATTTCCTTTCATCATCATAAGCCTCATGAGCCCTATAAACTTTCTTATTATTAGAAATACAAAACTTTCTAATAGGATCCACTTCATGACCTAAAGACCATTGATCTCCACCAATTGTCATATAACAACACAACATCCTTTGAGGTTCATTTATAATCCATCATTTTTGTCATCACACAAGAACATCTTTTTCAAAAATACACTTTGCAAAAATTAAATCATTTTCTTTTATGTTAAGCATGATCAAAATATTCAAAAAATGTTTACAAGAAATTCAAATATTATAAGCAAATGCAATAAATCATACAAATAAATCACGCAATGTTGCATAAACAAAAAGGATCAGTATATATCTCTCAAAATATAAGTACAAAATGAAGTCAATTGGTATGCCACAATCTCCAAAATTGGTATACTCGATCACTAGGGGGTATACCACAAAAGAAAATTTCAAAAAATTTGAGTTTTCCACCAAACATAGAATTTGACGCAAAAACTCAAGGGGGCATCCTAGTCAGTAAATTAGTAATTATTTTTCTAAACCATCAATTTCCCAAGAAACATTCATTCTAAACCATCTAGTCATTTTTTCCCATGTTAAGCATTATTAATTCTACTCAAGTGTCTACACTTATCTTTGATGCATTTATTGTTCATAAATACACCGAAGAGGAGGCAAAATATAGACATGAAAAATTGACTCATTTTCCTTAGTTTTCCTCCTAGAAAAGTAAGGTCATATTTGAGCTTAATTTTACCTAAATAAATCCCCTCAAAATTTCCTAAAACCTACACCATTGGATTGGGCTCAAAAAGAGCTTTCCAACGGTATATTATATGCCCAATTTCAACACTATTTGACCCCTCAAATTGTAAAACAACTATGTACATGTCTAACCTCCTATGCGAGATCAAATCGTCCGATATGAGATCATACCTAAATGTGCAAGATCGGATCACCTGATATGATATCAGAGCTAAATGTGCAATATTGTATGGATTTATCTCATCCAAAACTAAAAATTACCTTATTTATCAAAGGCGACAAAATTGGTTGCAACTTCTTTGTCCTTACTTGGCCAACTGCATGGTGGTTACAAGATCGGCTCGAATGATCTCGTCCAAAATAGGGGAAGTTGTAACCTTCTTAATTTTTAGCCCAACCTCTCAACCTATTCTAATCTATTTAATCTAGGCTCCTCTCCCTAGATTCCCCCTAGAAATTTTGTATACCTTTGCTCTATTACTTCACATATTTGCTATGTTTTTGTAGGTTGGATTTGTGCATCGATTGGATACGCACAGGATATGACCACTTGATCTCGGATAGGACCGCTCGATATCTAGATAGGACCGTCTGATGTTAGATAAAACTTATTGATCTTATTTGCATCAACAATTTTTGCAGTTAAGGTGCTTAGGGGCATCCAGACCTAACTGTTTGTATTTTCTCTTCCTGTTTCTCATGTCTTATATCAAATTCATTATCTGTTAGATCATTTAAAATCTATCACCATTGATATATTAGATATTCTACTCATATTTTATCACTTTTTCATGAATGTCCATGTGTCTATCTTAGATTATGTAGACACCAAAATAGCACCTATCCGATTATGTGACTGCAAACACTGATCGCATTGACACACACAGCCCCCAGGGCAGCCCCCAGAGGTTAAACAGTGGTCCTAACCACTCACACAACAGTTTTGGAAGGTCAGGAGTCAATTTGGCACCTTCAAGCACTCTGCTCCATACTCGTTCCACCCAGGGATGATTACAAACTTCTATTCGCCCCACCCAGGGACGATTAGCAGTATTCGCTCCAGGGTGGGGCGAATAGCAAGTTTGACGGGCAAAAAGTCAAATCTTGACAAATGGCAGCTCAGATCCGCCACTTAACTCTTCCTTCATTGCATGGGAGGGTGAGTGAGCATTTTTGAGCATTAGAGGCAGTTACAAGGGCAGTCATGGAGCCCCTAATCAGGGAGGAATCTCCTCCCCCCTTGGGAGGCATGATTGCCAAGTGGCGCCTCTGCATGCTCATCCAAAGAGACCTCCAGGTCTATAAATTGGTGAGTTTTCTCACCACAAGAGATAGAGAGAAGGAGCATTTTGAGCAATGAAGTGCTTTCATTTTACTTCCACACACACACCTTTTTGATTTGTGCCTTTCACATCCTTGATCTCTTTTGGAGAGGAGGTCATAGGGTGGTTATTGGAAGCGCAAATCCGGAACCAAAACCCGACATTTGGCCACTATATCCCACCAAATTTGTCGAAAATACCCCACAAGAGGTTTTGGACCCATCCCAAGTGGATTGGTGCCGAAATCGGGCCCCAAACGGCGGGCGTCCTGCCCCCGGGTGCCCCCCACACTACTGCAGTCCTAATCGCCCCGTCCCGGAGCGATTAGAAATCTGTGGTAGATTTCCTTTCTATTATTTTTGCATTTGATTCTATGCTGCTTAGATAGGTTGTCATTCAAATTTCACATCGTTTTGAGCATTTTTTATCATGTTTCTATTATTTCCCGCCTTTACTAACATGCAGGTAGCATCATCAAATTCTCGGTGATAGAGGCCAAATTGGGAAAATATGACCTTCTGGGTCTTCCCAAAATACCCCCAATTAGCTAACCCCCAACTTTGCAGGTGATTTGGAGCTTCCCGGATGTGACATTTGGGACAGTGCTTTTTGACGTTTTGTTGTAGGTCTATTCGTCCCGCCCCGGAGCGAATACAAATCTGTGGTGAATTTTCCGACTGTTCCATTTGCAGTGTTTTCCTTGTGATGTTTTGATGCCCCTGTCAAATTTTTAGTTCATTTGGATCTATTTTAGTTATCATTTTATTTACATCTTGCTTGCACTAATTGAAGGCGTGGGGATTGCATGTTTTATTTTATCTACAGGTGCTACTGACTGTTTTATGTTTCCTTGAATGTAGGATCTAGACATTGGAGGAGCAGCAAGGAGTCAAGACTCATCAATGCAAGCGGCGACGATGTTTGGTCCACCCATTTTACATGTGGGCACGCGGAAGAAGGAATAGCATCCATGGGTGTAACAAGAACATTTTTTAACGCTCCTAGCCCCTGAAAAGGGAGGAGACGAATTGTAACCGAGTTCTAAAGCATATTAATAAAAGGGTTGTCTTCCATATTGGCTTTTTATTTGGTTTTGATTCGTTCATGCCTCTTTCCTTTCATGCACTTTCAATTCATAGGATTTAGCGTTATCTTTTGTTTCGTTTGAATCGCATCTTGGCTTTTCCTTTTTGTTTCCGTATCCTCATGCTTTCAGTGGTGATCACGGTGGGACACTTGTCCTCTATTTTTAAGATCAGAAATCTGATCAAAACTTGATTGTTTTTGCTTGCAGGTACCGAGTTTTCAAATGTTGGACTGTTGTTCGTTCCAACCTGTGGTGAATACAGAGCTAGAATTCGTCTTACCCAGGGACGAATGGGCATTTTCCCCACCCTATGATGAATACAGTCCTATTATTCATCCCACCCCGGGACGAATAGCTATCTGTGCAGTTTCAGGACAGAAACTCAGAACCAACAGATTTGGGCAGAGAAGAGGTAAGGGTCCTGAACTCTTTCTGTCATTTTTTATTTTTTGTTTTCTATTTTTCTGGTTACTTGCTTGCTTAGGAAAAGTTGTACTGCATGTTTATTTTCTTTCATGCAAAATAAAAAGAACCCCACACATCACGTGGCAACATAAACACCAAGGATCTGGTCGTAAAACCCCAGCCCTTGATCAAGACCAACGGTGGATTTCATCACCACCTTGGCTTGAATTTTGCATTCATAACCCCGATCGCTACTATTGCTAGACGTAAATCCTGACGAAAGCTGACCGAGTGTAGCTGGGGTGATTCCCAGTGCATGAGGATAAGTCTTCTATGGTAGGTGTCAAAAATAGGGTGATTCCCTTTTACGTACCGCCTACGTTCCACGTACCATCTGCTCTCACGTACCAACAGTTTCCCTCACGTAAGGGCGGGTATATAGAGAGGTTGGTATATCGGCCTGGCAATGGTATATCGAAGGGGCGACCATTTTTGGGAGTCATAAGAGCCATCATATTGCATTTAAATGTTCTTTACAAAAGCTTTCAAAACAAAATCAAAACACACTAAACCAGGTTTAGGGCACACCTTTAATCTTTAAACGAGATAATCATTGCTTTGCGTGTGTGATATTTTTTGTTTAGTGTAGCATAAAAATCATAAAAAGAAATAAAAATCTACGCATCTTGTAGGAAAGCACCACCATGGTGTACACCCGTAGCCAAGCCCAATCACGGGCAGGAGCTGCGGAGAGTGTACAAGGGGGCACAAGTCACCTCCGCTATAGCCCCAAGGACTTGGTCATACCGCCTTGGTGGCTTGACCCACAAGAGAGTCCACATCGTGCCATTTCAGAATGGGACTATAGAGGCACCCCTTTGAGGGACACGCCCATCCAACATAGACCCTTTCAGGAGGAGTCCTTACACGTGGCCCTCAATATAAATGGGAAGGCTCCCTTAGAAGCTCGGTATGAGTGGCCACCATGCGATGAAGCGCTAGAACAGCATAGGGTCCATGAGGAGAGGCCACATGATTATGTCATCCCTCCTTTACCCCCCATCACTATTAGGAATAATAAGCCAAATCCAGAGCACAAGGCTCTTCAAACAGGGTGAGCCAACTCTGCCTGCCCCTTTTGCATATACGAAAGGGAGCACGAGGAAGACCATTACATTCCTCAAGAGCAATACACAGCATGGGAGCAATGCACCTCCGCACCTGCTATCTACCAGAATCACCTACTGAGGCTAGAGCCTCGAGTGAATGTCGCCAACCTCGATAGAGGGAAGCGACCTATAGAGATCTCGGATCATCGCGACCGAGATAAATGTGTAGGAGAGGCATCTAGGCCTCCTAGACTCAATATGGTGGAACAAATCGACCTGGCAGTCGCCAGACATGCCGCCCACCAAGCGCAGATCACGCAGCTTGAGCAAGACCAACAATAGCTAGAGCATCTATATCGCCTTAGCAAAGAGCGCATTCGGTGCCAAACAGATGAGCTGCTCCATAACACGGTGCCTGAGAGGGTTCCAACCCCTCGCACCCAAAGAGCAGAACCGTATGAGAGGTGCAACCCCTTGGTGCGAGACAGGTCCCCGTGACCTTACCAAGTGCTACCTCCGAGACCTCCTAGACCTGAGCGGGAGGCCACTCCCAGGAACAACGATGGGCACCCCCCATGGGGACCCACCCATGGTTATAGGTCTCATCCAAAAACTCCTCAAGAAGCCTATGAGGAGTATGAGCAAGAAGAAGAGTGGGCCGAAATGCCCTACCAAGGCGGAGGGGCTGCTATCCGGCCACCCCTCCCTAGGCCTCAAGTTTCCCACAACCCACAATGGGAGCAAACTAAAGAGGAAGAGATTAAATCTTCCGATGCATATAGAGCGCTGCTAGAGCATTTGGAGTCTATGGAGACCAAGACTTCTGGGCCCCAAAAGCCCACTTTACGCCAACTCCGTAGTCATCCTGTGCATCCGTCAGTGCCAGCACCCCCTTACCCTGAACACTTTAAGCTGCCTCAGTTGGCAATCTTTAGAGGTGAGGAGGATGCCCAAGAGCATGTGACTAGATTCCTGAGCCAATGCTTTGGCATTCAGGATAATGATGCTTTGCTGTTAAGAACATTTATCACCACGTTCGTAGGCCCTGCCTCGGATTGGTTCACTCAATTGCCAAAGCACAACATTAGTAACTTAGATCAGCTAGTGGATGCGTTCCTCGAATGCTTCACCTTCAACACCAAGAAGAAGGCATCACTAAGTGACCTAGCCAGCCTCAGGCAGTATGAGGAAGAAACCATGGCGGCCTATGGGAATCGGTGGAGGACTCTGCTTTCCAAGCTACCCTACCTCCCTCCTATGTCCGACCTCACACAAATGTTCTCAAAGAGCTGTTTGAGATCGATCTCTATGCTATTGCAGCTGCAGCAATATGCCACTTTAGAGGAAGCTCTAGCACAAGCCAGAATCATTGAAGAGATCAAGATTCAGGATGGCGAGATAGCCAAGCCAAAGAAGAAAGAATGGTCTAAGAACACCAAAATAGGGACCACGCAATAGAAACCCGCTGTGGTCAATCAAGTTGCTATAAACGTCCCTAAGCCTGCACAAGCAACACAACCTCAAAAGGCTAACTATCAAGCGGTGCCTCTTAATAGTTATGACAGAGAAAATTAGAGGCAAGAACAAAATCAGTAGCATCGCCCTAGGCGACAATTCACACCTTACACAGAGTCCAGAGACTCCCTGTTTGACTGCTTGTCAATGGCAAACTTGATTAACCTACCCGAGATTCAACCCATAGACCCCAATGCACCAAAACCTAAGGGCTACAAGGAAGACTTGTACTGTAGGTTCCACAGACGGAAGGGACATGACCTTAATGCATGTTGGAAGTTTAAAGGCTTGGTGCAAGACTTAATAGATAACAAGACATTAGCGGTAGATAATCTCGTGGCACCAAGCAATCAAAAAATGGAAGTCTTTAAGGACCCCTTGCCTACCCATGATGCATAGGCAAAGACCCTACAAGTCAATGAGGTCACACAGAACTGCCCCATGCAGGGGTATGTAGGGATGATCAGTATAGTGACTCGGAACAGGAGGTACCCGAGCACAACTGCCCTCGTGGTAGCTACAGGTGAGGTGCCAACAATGTCACAACCACAACAGCACCTTGCACCACCTCCTCCGCCTAGACCAATGGCCACGATTCGGACCAAACTCACCCAGAGTTTGAGGACCACGTCGGCTAGGCTCTCCATCTACGAGCTCATACAACAATCAACGCCCCATCGGGAGGCTCTAATGGAGATACTAAAAGCCATCGAGTTGCAGCCCCATGAAGCAAACTCCTTCAACAACTTCGTGGGACATGTCAAATGATGCACTGAGCCAGTCATCACCTTTCGAGAAGACGAATTGAAATCAGTGGCTGGTGACATGGCGGATCCACCCTTGCACGTCATCGCGTGGGTCAACGGGATTCCATACAAAAGGGTATTGGTGGACACTGGCTCGTCCAGTAATATCATTACAACAGTGGCCTTGAAGCACCTCAAGTTGCCCGCATCTCACATAGTGGCCTCCACCTATACGCTACGAGCATTTAACGATGCAATATGCTCGACAGTTGGCACAATTGTCCTACCCATCCAAGTGGGACAAAAGACTATACCTACATTGTGCCATATTTTGGAAG
The DNA here is from genome assembly GCA_028583015.1 of Wollemia nobilis. Lineage (NCBI taxonomy): Eukaryota > Viridiplantae > Streptophyta > Pinopsida > Araucariales > Araucariaceae > Wollemia > Wollemia nobilis. Next base: position 1,375,919 of record JAQPPZ010016697.1, read on the forward strand.
GTGAAATGGCCTATAACATCTTGTTGGGTCGGCCATGGATCAGGGACATGAAGTGTGTCCCTTCGATAGCTCATCAATGCTTAAAGTATACATTCGAAGGGCAGGTGCATGTAGTCCCGACAGACTTGGAACCCTTCAAGTATTGCAATGCGGTGCAGCTGATGCCGCAATCGACCCTTCCATCAATGCATTTGGATTTTTAGTTGAATCCATCTAAACAGGGTCCGATTCCGTAGGCATCCCCATTGACAAGTCCATCAAAACCCCAGTCGGGTCCATCTTCATCATCCGGTCCTTCACCAACAACACCACCTATGGTGGCCACACAGAAGGACAAGGGGAAGAAACCTCTGGAAGAGGTACAACCATCAGTATCAACCATAACTACTGAGGAGATGCCTAGTAGAGTGGAAGTCGAGGCTCCTAGTTCACCCGACATGGAGTGGACTCAGGAAGAACTTTCATTCCCTCCCCCTCAACCGCCAACAATCACTATTGAAATGGCCAATACGGGCCTGGGGGAGTACCTGGTGTGGAACATTATAGCAATGCCCGCACTTGAGTCCATGCAGGACATGGGGAGACCTCGTCTCCCCATAGGCACTATTGTTCCTCTAGGCTACCCGCCAAACCAGACAAACTTTGTGTATGGGGGCCTTGATCATGGTATTGAACCTTACATGCAAGAGGATGAAGATGAAGAGCCTTTTACTGAAGATGTCAACTATTTGTCCAACCCAGACTTCGCTCTAAGATACCTTGGCCAATGCAATTGGCATGGATATGGGTTAGGCAGATATGAGCAAGGAGTGCGTGTCCTTTGCCAACCAAGATACCAAATGCCATACGACAAGTCAAGGGTAGGGTTCAACCACCCCCTCCCCTTGGACATCTTGGTAGAGAACATGCAAGGCCTAGGGATAGGCAACAAGGGGGGATTGGCATTAGATCCATATGCCAACCCTAACACGACATATACACTGGGAGATTATCTCCCATTATTGACAACCAACCTTGTTGACCTCAACAACCCTTTCCCTTCGCTCGAGAGAGGAGAAAGTTCGAGGACTCACCTACAAGAGAGGTATAGACAAGGTCAGGAAGGATCTTCAGAAGACGAGTCAGAATATGAGGTAGCACCATGGGACCCCTTCGAATCGGATAGCAATCACTCACAAGTGACCCCCATGGATGATTATCAAGAAAGCCTCTTGGCAATATTCCCTTTGGCGGCTCCCATCGAGCAAGTGCCACCACAAGACAATCCGGCCCCACCGTAGAGAGTGGAACAACCCCAATGGGGCCAGATCAATTTGCTCGAGCAAGATGAGCCTCTAATGTCGCAAACAGTTGTTGGAACCAACGAAGGCCTTTGGATCTCTGACAGTGATTATGAAGATGAGACCGAGATGGCCTATCTCAATCATATGCGATAGATGCAACAACAATACCCCTTGGAGATTAATGACATATTTGAACAACTAAACATAGTGCCAGGGCATGAGTGGCACATAAACCCAGCGCAGTGGGACCAAGTGTTGAATCCACCACTTTGGGCATACGGAGAACACCTTCCGCCCAGAGACCCTATAGAGATATCAGTGCCGAGGGCAGACCCTGTCTTCCTATCCGCACATAGGGCCGATCCATTCGTGCCAATACCTCCAGAGCTAGATCCGGAGCACAGAGAACATCCAGAATGTTTGAGTCATCACACCCATGGTAATGGAGACCAAAATCATTTCATCAACATGATCTCCATTGACTTAACCACCCCCATCCACAATCCGGCCGATCCAACACAGTCATTGTATTTAGACATAGATGCCATAGACTGGGATCACATCAATTCACCACCATCCCCATCAGAGTACTGGCATTTCGATGAGATGCTTCATTTCACCCCAGGGCCAACTCAGGATGTCTTCCATGCTGAAGAGGGACCCGAGGTCCCTAACGATGATCTAAACTCAGCAAATGATATCCACTTGATCCCAACTCCACACCAGTTGGAGGACGGATCCCACATGTCGGTCGAGGAGATGACTGACGTAGACATCGGCTCGGATCCAATGAATCCATAGATTATCAAGTTGGGGGTAAGTCTATCCCCCGAAGAGCAAGCTGACTACATTGCCCTTCTCAAAGAGAAGAAGGAGGTTTTTGCATGGTCCTACAAAGACATGTCGGGGCTAGATCCGTAGCTAGTCATGCATAATCTAACGCTTGATCCGACAGTCAAGCCAGTAAAGCAAAAGCTACGTAAGATGCACCCAAAAGTGGCCTTAATGGTCAAAGATGAATTACAAAAGTTGTTGGATGCATAGTTTGTCATCTGCATGGATTACCCACCATGGTTGTCCAACATGGTGCCCATCAAAAATCCTGACGGGAGGATTCGCATATGCACTAATTTTTGAGATCTAAACAAAGCGAGTCCTAAGGATGATTTCCCCTTGTCGAGCATCGATGCATTGGTAGACGCTACAACGGGCCATGAAATGCTTTCCCTCATGGATGGTTTCTCGGGATACAATCAGATTCGTATCAATCCCGAGGACCAACTAAAAATGGCGTTCACAATGCCTTGGGGGACATTTTGCTATAAGGTCATGCCTTTTGGCCTTAAAAATGCTGGCGCCACCTACCAACGTGCCATGACGTACATCTTCCATGATCACATGCATAAAACTTTGGAAGATTACATGGATGATTTGTTGGCCAAATCCCTTTTGCGCCCAGATCATCTCGATGACTTAAGCAAGATCCTCGATCGCCTCCTGGAACATAAAGTCGACTGAATCCCAAGAAGTGCGTATTTGGCATCACATCTGGAAAACTCTTGGGTTTCATAGTCTCAAAATGAGGCATCGAGGTGGACCCAAACAAAGTCAAGGCAATCCTTGAAATGCTTCCCCCAACTACCATCAAGCAGCTCAGAAGCTTGCAGGGAAAGGTCGCGTCAATCAAGCACTTCATAGCGTAGTTATCCGACAAGTGCTGACCCATGAATAAATTATTGCACAAGGGGGTAGCATTTCACTAGGATGACGAGTGCCGGTCAGCCTTTGATGACATTAAACAATACTTGGCTTCACCTGCCGTATTGGCACCACCTAGACCAGGAGTGTCATTCTACTTATACATCTCAGCCTATCGAGGTGGCACTGGGTGCCATGCTAGCCAAAAAAAATGAACTGCACAAAGAACAGGCTACTTACTACCTTAGCCGCACCTTGGTTAGTTATGAACTTAACTATGCATACATTGAGAAGCTCTGCTTGGCAGTGGTGTTTGCTACCAAAAAGTTATGCCATTACATGCTGAGCAACATGACGTATGTTGTGTCTAAGGAGAATCCATTGCGATACATGATGAGTCGTACTTATCATAGTAGCCGCACGACGAAATGGATCATGTTGTTGACGGAGTTTGACATAGAGTTTATTGGACAGAAATCCATCAAAGGTCAAGTCATAGCCGATCAACTAGCAGAGGCTCCCCTCGAAGACGATCAGCCTCTGGTCATAGAACTACCCGATGATGGGGTCTTCCATGTCTCAGAATCACCAGATTTTGATGAGCCTGAGTCACAGGCCGACATAACCCTATTTTTTGATGGTTCTAAATGTGAGCAAGGGGGTGGTGCAGGAATTGTATTCTTCACACCGCAAGGGGCTCCAATGCCTCTGTCATTTAAATTAGACTTCCCGTGCACCAACAACAATGCAGAATACGAAGCCTTGCTCATAGGTCTTCAGACAACAATCACCATGAACATCAAATGATTGAACATCTTTGGTGATTCGTTGCTAATTGTCAACCAAGTCAAAGGGGTATTCCAATGTAAATGCCTAGTTCTACAGGCCTACAAAGCCCTTGTGGACAAATTCTTGGCAAAGCTTGAATGGTACGACATCGAGGCACTCCCTCGGTCATCGAATCATTTTGCGGACACTATGGCCTCCTTGGGGTCACTAATCCCGCAAGACATTTCTGGTGATATGACAACCATTCAAGTCAAAACACTATCGCAGTCAACGATGGAGCGTGAAAGCTCTGACTTAACGCCAGGAATCCACTTGATCCAGATTGAACCATCCCCGAACAAGTTCTCTCGAATCCATGATTGTCTGAATCACGCCAACTGGGGGTCCTTGTTCTCCCCTACTCCCCTTAATAGCAACACAACGCTATTCTTACAAGTTCTTTCCCACTCAACTTTTGCTAGGGATGAACTTCAAGAGGGATTGGTTATTCAGACTATCGAGGTTTCCGATTAGTAGGATTGGTATACACCCATAAGGGACTACCTCAAGTTAGGTAACCTCCCGCTTGGATTGACACATGCCACAAAATGAGCATTCAAATAGAAAGTGGCAAAGCATGTCTTGTTAGGAGACATTTTGTACCATCGGAGCTACGAAGGAATCCTCCTTCATTGCTTGGACCAGCAGGAGTCCACTTGGGCGATCACCCAAGCGCACGATGGTACATGCGGTGGCCACTTCAATGGTATGGCCATCGCAAAGCGCATTCTCTGCATGGGCTATTACTGGCCATCTTTAGAGCGAGATTGTTGCGCATATGTAAGGAAGTGCATGAAGTGTCAACACCATGCCAATTTGACACATGTACCTTCTCAGGCCTTGCAGCCGATCCAATCGGCTTGGCCATTTTCATAGTGGGGTTTAGATCTAATCGGAAAGATCTCCCCTACATCATCGAGCCATCACACGTTTATCATAACGGCCACAGAGTACTTCACCAAATGGGTGGAAGCAATTTCGCTTACCTCTATGACTGGAACCCGCATTTTGGAGTTCATTTTACATAATATCATATGTCATTTTGGTATTCCATCCAAGATAATCTTGGATAATGGGACGTCATTCAAGAACAAAGACGTGCATGCTTTGACCACAAAGTACAAAATTTAGCATAGTTTTTTGACACCCTATTATCTGCAGGCAAATGGGCAAGCAGAGGCGTCAAACAAAATGCTAGTTGCCATCCTCAAAAAGATAGTCATAGACAGTCATAAGGATTGGCACATTCAGATCCCACTTGCCCTATGGGCTTATCGCACTAGCATTCGGATGCCCACTGGGGCAACTCTATTTTCGCTCGTGTATGGCTCCGAGGCTGTCATGCCTCTCGAGTTGGAAATTCCTTCCCTACGCATATCAATGCAAGAGTTCATCGATGATGACACTGCACGGTAGGCCCGGTTAGACCAGCTTACGTTGCTCGACGAATGACACGTTAATGCTCTCGAGCATTTACGTATCTATCAAGAGCGACTTAAGAGGGCATACAACATGAAGGTTCACCTGAGGGACTTTCAGGTTGGTGACTTAGTCTTAAAAGAGAACCAACAAAATTCTAACTTGCCGCCCCATCTAAGGGACAAGTTCATGGCAAACTGGTTAGGTCCTTATGTCATCGACAGTAAAATAGGACCTGGAACATACCGGCTAGCCTCTCTTGATGGAATCAAGGAACTAGAACCCTTGAACATCAGTCATTTGAGGCCATTCCATATTTAAAAGAGCCATAGCCCAAACCAAAAAGCTCCAAGGATTCCCACAATCGCTTGGTCAACCCCAAAATGCCCCAAAGGTGCCCATTACCCCTTTGGTCAAACCAAAAAGCTCCAAGGATTCCCGCAATCGCTTGGTCAACCCCAAAATGCCCCAAAGGTGCCCATTACCCCTTTGGTCAAACCAAAAAGCTCCAAGGATTCCCACAATCACTTGGTCAACCCCAAAATGCCCCAAAGGTGCCCATTACCCCTTTGGTCAAACCAAAAAGCTCCAAGGATTCCCACAATCGCTTGGTCCAATCCCAAAATGCCCCAAAGGTGCCCATTACCCCTTTGGTCAAACCAAAAAGCTCCAAGGATTCCCACAATCGCTTGGTCAAAAATAAGAAAATTCAAAAACAATAAAATCATCAAAAATAACAAAATTTACATTTCATTTCCATGCATGCTCAAAATCCTCACAACAATCATGAGCTCTTTTCGCATCTCATCTTCATACTCACAAAAATAAAATCCATCAAAAACACAAAAATAATAGCTGCATTAAGCATCACATCCATACATTACATATTTGTGGTCATAAAGGTCAAAGGCACCATAGACTGTAATTATTCGGCAAATTCATCATTTTCCACATTTCTCCATTCTATAAATAGTCCATCACGAATAAACGCCATGCACATCATTTTCACCATACCATAGTCGGTTGTCTTCTAATGTATCAAGAGTTTTCGTCATTCAGATGTCATTAGCTTTCTAGCCACGTACTGTACAACGTCAGATAGATTTTGCAAAGGTAGAGTTCTACTTGGATCACACCTTGTTACGTAGCATCCCAACACAAATTAAAACACATAAAATAATTCCCAAGTTGTGTGAACGAAAGATGAAATCTGTAAAGTAATCCAGGTCACCATAAGCGAAACGGTTATCTTGCTCATCCCCCTGTGCGAATGACCCCAAGAATGCTGAGAGTTGGCAAAAGGACAAGCATCTTCCCTACCCAATTCCCCAAGAAATCCCAAATTCTTAAAAAGTTGCAAAACATCAAAAATTTGCAAAAGTCAAAACTCCAAAAAATTTGACATCATAACAAAAGTGCATACATCAAAAGGCACATACAATAGTGATTCTCATCACTCAATATTCAAAATCCCTTGCTCAAAAGAAAATATAACAAAAATAAACAGTGATTTTTATCACTACAAAAGAGCAAGTATCCCAATACAATTGAAGAAAAGAAGGGAGTCGAACTTGAATCCCTGGAACTCTCAGCATTCAGAAGGTCATGAAGTAAACCTCAGTACTAGTTTGGTGGATAGCCTATCGGTCACTGGTGGTAAACCTCCCGCATGATGATATATCTATCACATTAACTCGTGTACAGATCAATGTTTGCATGTGGATGAGCTAGCTTATGGTATCCTAGATAGCACCGCAGATTAATCTGACTAAATACAACAAAGGAGTTAGTGGAGCTAATTAGGTGATCCTCAGTACAGGTTTGGTTGACAGCCTATCTGGCACTGGCGGTATCCCGACAAATACCACATAAACGAACTCAATTGCACACACAGGGATGTGAAATAACTTGGTCAAAGACAAGTCCGATTCATACCTTGTCCAAAAGTCTTGTAAGATAAAATTACAGTACTGGCTAGTTAGTTAAAACATCTGAGTCTCAGAAAACCTTAACTACATTCTAAACCACCTATGCAATCTGTCATCCTCGAATTGCCATCAAAAAATACAAAAATAGCATGTATACATAAAAATTCATTTACCACAACAATCGCCTAAGACAAAAAGCCATAAGTTCTAAACAGTCTATGGTGCCACCGCCAAAAATCACAAATTTAATTCATCCATTCCATTTGCATATCATAAAAATTAGAAACATTTGCATTCATCATAACATATGCATCCATCAACATAAATTAACATGCATACATACACATTCAACAATCATTGTGCATAACATCAAATGCCGACATGTGTATAAACAAAATAAAGTCATTTGTATATATATCATCAAAAATGCACCAAAATAAGCAATAAACTTGTCCGAGGAGAGTGCTTTCGCACTTGACATTCCGGGCATGCAAAACCGACGTTGGAGTCACAAATTGTCACTATCCTACTCCCTAAGAAGGTGTTACACTCCAAACATAATACGTCGGCCATTTTCCAAGCGTGTTAACTTTAATATATATGATTCACAAATAGTTTAATTAATGATCATCTCTTATCTTTTATTATTATTCATCTGCGTTTGCGCAAAGGGTGTGCCCACCTTAAGTGGCCATTAATTTTATTCCATTCGTTTCACTGCATTTTCCTTTTGATCAACTTCGTTCGTATTCGATTTGCGTTTCATTATTTTATTTTGCAAGTTTTCTGGAACAGAAGGATAGAAATATCCTTCCAAGTGGTATCAGATTCGGTGATCTCTGGGAGCTCTCTTTCGGTCTCATAACATTCAATTCGGCTGCGCCATACCGTTTTCTGCTCGCGTCGCGTCACAGTATTACCGACAGCGATTACAGGCATTCTGCGATGTTTTACAGACGTTCCGTCTTTCGCTGTTGCTCGTTCCAAATCTCTCCAAATCCACCGCCATCGTAAATACCCGACAACCAGGTTGTAAATCCCTTCGCGCTCACAAAAATACCCAAACGTCAGGTCGTGAATCCCTCTGGTTTTGCCCAGTTCATCACAACACGCATCGTCCAATCCGCATTCGCGAAAGTTTTAATTAACGGAAAGACTAAGGTTATTAAGGCTTTTATTTTGCTGACGTCAGCAGACGGCATATCTTCGGGCGTTGGTCTTCCGTGTTTATCCCACACTCGACGCAAAACGTTGGGTTTACGATTTATAAGACACACGCCACACCCTTTACGGTGTGACTTTGGTCACACGGTGGTGTCTTCCGTGCTTAGCCCTGTTCTCTTTCCAATTATTAGTGTGTCTTGTTCGTGCCGTGTTTGGTCTCCGTTAGGGTAGTGTGTGACGGGTCTTCGTCCTTCGTTAGCATCGTGTCGTGTCGTGTCCTCCGTTCACGTCGGTCGTGTCGTCCGTTAGCGTCGCGTCGTGTCGTGTCCTCCGTTCGCGTGGCATTGGTCGTCTGTCGTCCGTTAGCGTCGCGTCGTATCGTGTCCTCCGTTCGCGTCGGTCTTGTCGTTCGGTCGCGTCGTGTCGTTTCCACGTCGGTCATGGCATTGCTCGTCTTACACGTCCTTGAGTCGTATCGTAGCACAGGTCGTATCTTCCACTCGCGTATGTTCCCTGTTGCTGTCAAGTTGTTGATATTGTAAATGTTCCCTGTTGCTGTCAAGTTGTTGATATTGTAAAAAAAAAAAAAAAAAAAACTGTTCCAGGTTGCGGGCAAGGAAGACATTCAAACTCTTATCCGCGTCACAGTTGGAGTGACAGTTGAAGCGGATCCCAATTTTTTGCTAAATTCAACCAAAAGTGACGGCAGTTGAAGCGGAATCCTAAGCTGGCTAGGTTAACAAGTGCATGAGCAAAAAGTGGAGCAAAGGTGCCGACGGTCGTTTATCAAGCTCAGAAAATAACAACACAAGAAGACCTAATCGCAGCCCAGGTACTAAAAATTCTCCTTCTCCTTTTAAAATTGGTAGTTATAATCCACATCATCCGCTAGTAGATCCCATGGCTACTAATCCTTCCCCAACTCACGAAAACATCACGCAAGGAGACTCAAGTAATTCAGCCATGTCTGATAGGGAGTCTCTTCAAAACATACTAGAGAGTCTACACGACATGGGTATCACCCTAAAAGAACTGGTGCAAGCACAAAAACAACCTAATCCCAATACTAATCCCCAAAATCACTCCCATGCCCAACGGAATGTAGAAACTGTCGATCCTAATGATGATTGGCAACAACAACGAGGTGATTCGGATAATTACAGGGATCCCTATCAAAGACAACGGTATAACCAAAATCAAGAAAGGGACACGGGTTATCACCAACCAAGAGGCCCTAATATTAACTTTCCACGAATTGATATGCCCACTTTTGAAGGTCATGATCCTCGTGGTTGGTTAGCCAAAATGGAAGGCATCCTTGACTTATATCAAATTAAGGAAGTTGATAAAGTTCCTTTCGCTGCAACAAAATTAGGCACTGAGGCCTACCAATGGTTTGTATGGCTTAAAAAAGAGAATGTAGCTATTATTACCTGGAGAAAATTCACTACCTCTTTTTTAGAAATATTTGACGACGGAGCTACATCATCCTACACAGTAAGATTGTTATCTCTTAAACAAAAAGGGTCAGTTAGTGAATTCATTTCGAAGTTTACCAGTTTACTACCATACACTTCAGACCTTAGTCCCGACACAGTGGTAGGTGCCTTTTGCAATGGTTTGAAAGAAAGTATTCGAGTGGAGGTAGACATGCACGATCCAACCTTGTTGAACAGTTGTATAAGATTAGCCAAGTTGGCCGAGAAGAGGCACCAGTTGTCTGCACAGCGGGAAACATATAGTCGTCCTTCATACCGCAACAATTCCTTTCGTAGAAATGATCAACCATCAAGATATTTTTGTTATAAATGTCGCACTAATCACCCCAGGGAACAAGCTTGTGCCCAAAAACAAAACTTTCATATTGAAGGTGATCAAGGTGAAGGGGAAGAGGATGAACCTTACCAATCAGAAGAACCTATGCCAGAAGACCTACCAGGTACTATAGACGAAAAAGAAGAGGATACAATGGCAATTTCAGTGCATGCTCTCATGGGTTTAACCGCCCACCATACCATCAAGGTACCAGGTTTTCTCCGCTAGAAAAAGGTGAATGTGCTAATTGATTCTGGTAGCACCCACAATTTTATCGACATCAAAACAACAAAAGCCTTGAATTTATTCATTAACTCTTCCAACAAAGACAAATTCCAGGTTTTAGTGGCCAACGGGGTGAACGCACAATGCGTGGGTCGCACATCTCAAGTTTCCATAAAGATGGGAACTTATACCTGGTTAGGCTCCCTTTTTGTCATGAATTTAGGAAATTCTGATGTCATTTTGGGGGTTGAATGGTTGGAAACATTAGACACAGTTAGCTTCAACTTCAAAAAATTATTTGTGGAATGGAAGGAAAATGGACGAGTCATTCACTTACAAGGCATTACTACTCCTCCAACACAAATGGTGAGCTCTCATAGTATGGAAAAGATGTTAAAAAAGGGTGGATTTGGGTTTATAGCTCAAATTAATTGTTTGGAAAAACAATCGGCAGCAACTTCGGATATTATTGCACTTGAGTTACAAGATATCATCACACATTACGACGAGGTTTTCCAAGAACCTCAAGGATTACCACCTAAACGATCTCATGATCATGCCATCCATTTGATGCCAGGAAGTGTCCCACCTAACGGTCGTCCTTATCGCTATCCTCAGCCACAAAAGACAGAAATCAAACAGATCGTTCAGGATTTGTTGGATCATGGAGTCATTCGTCACAACACTAGTCCTTATTCCTCACCTGTAGTCCTGGCTAGACGAAAAGATAACTCTTGGCGTATGTGTCCTGACTTTCGTTCTCTCAATAAACTCACTATCAAGGACAAATTTCCTATCCCTGTCATAGATGACCTATTAGATGAGTTGCATGGTGCAAAATTTTTTACAAAATTAGACCTTCGCTCTGGCTTTCACCAAATCCGTGTTAGAGAAGAAGATATTCCCAAAACGGCCTTTCGTACTCATGAAGGTCATTACGAATTTTTGGTCATGCCTTTTGGTCTCACTAATGCACCATCCACATTCCAAAGTCTCATGAACCAAGTGTTTCGTCCATTCCTCCGTAAGTTTGTGTTAGTTTTTTTTGATGATATTCTCATATACAGCAAAAATTGGGCGGACCATTTACATCATGTGGATAAAGCCCTTCACATCCTACACAAAGAAAAATTATTTGTTAAACGCTCCAAATGCTCATTTGGTGTTCAAGAAGTCGAGTATCTTGGTCATATAGTTTCACATGAGGGTGTCAAAGTCGATCCCAATAAGATTAAGGCAATTCAAGAATGGCCTTTACCTAAAACCATCAAGAAACTTCGTGGTTTTTTGGGTCTCACAGGCTACTATCGCAAGTTTGTACAGAATTATGGTAAGATTGCAGCACCTCTCACAGCACTCACAAAAAAGGATGCTTTTCGTTGGTCGGAAGAGGCTACTTTAGCTTTTGAAGCTCTTAAGCAAGCCATGTGTACAACTCCAGTCTTAGCAACTCCCAACTTTCACAAACCATTTATTATCGAATGTGATGCATCAGGAACAGGAATTGGGGCTATATTAATGCAAGAAGGTCATCCTTTGGCATTTGAAAGTAAACAACTTTTCGGAAAATTTTTGGGAAGATCAACATATGAAAAAGAAATGTTGGCTATTCTTCATGCAGTAGAAAAATGGAGACACTACCTAATCAGTAGCCGCTTCATTATCAAAACAGATCATAGTAGCCTCAAGCATTTTTTGGAGCAAAGGTTTTCATATCCGGAACAAAATAAGTGGTTAACCAAACTATTGGGCTATGATTTTGTTATCGAATACAAGAAAGGGAAGGAAAACATAGCTGCCGATGCACTGTCCAAGAAATATGAAGATGAAGTAATCATTAACGCTATTTCAGGTCCTTGCTCCCAATGGGTGAATCAATTACAAGATGAATGGTTGTCCAATAGCGAAACTGTTCAGATAATTCAAGAATTATCTAGTGGATCTTCTAAATACCCTTTGTTCTCCTATGAAGATAAAATCCTTCGGAAGAAAAACCGCATTTATATTCCACACAATTCAGAACTCAAATCAAAGATCCTTGATGAATCACACGCTTCTCCATCAGCAGGACATTCAGGATTTTTGAAGACATATTTACGAGTCAAACAATCATTTTGCTGGAAAGGATTAAAAGCAGAAGTCAAACAATGGGTAGCGAAATGTGAAGTTTGCCAGCGCAATAAAGGAGAAACGAGTCAAATCACCAGGATTATTACAACCATTACCCATCCCGGAACGACGGTGGGAACATATATCCATGGATTTCATTGAAGGTCTTCCAAAATCGGAAGGCGGGACGGTAATCTTCGTCGTCGTAGACCGGTTATCCAAATATGCTCACTTTCAGGCTTTACAACATCCATTTTCCGCAAGCAAGGTGGCAAAGGTATTTATGGATTCAATTTTCAAATTACATGGTATGCCAAAAAATATTGTAAGTGATAGAGATCCCATTTTTACTAGTAACTTTTGGAGGGAGTTATTTCGCCTTAGTGGTACCAAATTGAACATGTCTTGAGCTTACCATCCACAGACAGATGGTCAAACAGAAGTAGTTAACAAATTTTTGGGTACGTACTTAAGATGTTTTGCTCAAGATAAACAATACCAATGGAGCCATTGGTTAGCATTGGCAGAATGGTGGTACAACACTTCTTACCATTACTCAATTAAGATGTCTCCATTTGAAGCATTGTATGGCACCAAACCTCCAGCCATTGCAGATTACGTCCAGGGATCATCCAAGGTAGCCAAAGTAGATGATTGGTTCCAACAAAGGCGAGTCTACACTCACCATCCTCAAAGAGAATTTAGTCCAAGCACAGAATCGTATGAAACAACAACAAGACTTGCACCGATCAGAAAGAACCTTTGATATAGGTGATTGGGTGTTCCTAAAGCTGCAACCTTACAAAAAATCCTCGTTACGGTTAAAGTCCAGCCAAAAGTTGGCTCCACGATTCTATGGTCCCTACAAAATTGTGCGCCGCATTGGAGAAGTAGCCTATCAATTAGAGCTACCTATATCATCACGAATACACCCAGTATTTCATGTTTCATGTCTCAAAAAAGTAATTGGTCAGAAAGTACAAAGTCAATCAGACTTACCAGTGCTTGACGAGGAAGGACGCATACATCTCCAACCCGAAGATATACTACAACATAGAATCCGAAGAGCGAGATCACGTCAGATTCAAGAATTTCTCATTAAATGGCAAGATTTACCAGAGGAGGATGCCACATGGGAACCTGAAAGTATCTTCCAGACATTTCCAGCTTTGAGGACAAAGCTTTCCGAGGAGGGGAGTCATGTTACACTCCAAACATAATACGTCGGCCATTTTCCAAGCGTGTTAACTTTAATATATATGATTCACAAATAGTTTAATTAATGATCATCTCTTATCTTTTATTATTATTCATCTACGTTTGCGCAAAGGGTGTGCCCACCTTAAGTGGCCATTAATTTTATTCCATTCGTTTCACTGCATTTTCCTTTTGATCAACTTCGTTCGTATTCGATTTGCGTTTCATTATTTTATTTTGCAAGTTTTCTGGAATAGAAGGATAGAACCATCCTTCCAGAAGGCTACCATAGCTGGACCGCTCCACGGGAAGATGGATTTTTGCCAATTTTAGCTCCAAAACACGTCACAAAAAGGGTTAGCACCCACCAAAAATAGGTCTAAATATCGAAAAACTACACACACATTCAATGATAAACATCTGAAGGCACCCTTACACAAGTCATCTTAGGTCAAGTGACTCGTCACTTTTCTCATGTAAGTCATTCCCTCATCGATTCGTCGCTTGAGGGGGTAGTCACCCTTAGTCACAAATCAACAAATACACACCCAATCAAGGAAATGGTATGCATTCAAAGAATCATTGACAAAGACAATCATGCTCCTGCTTGAGGAAGAAAACAAGCAATAATCACAAGTTGATCAAACACTTGGCATTCATGAATCATGAAATCAAGGTTCCCACAGACAAAAGGTTGCACCTTTTTCCTATTCATGATTGATCAATGTCCAAGCTCTAGTAACACCTCACCAAAAAAGGTTAACACTTGAATTAAGTTCCTTCACTCGTTAGAAGCAAGGATTTAAGAATGCATGCCCCTTTCCATACTTGGGGCATCAAAAGTTGGTTAAGTTACTAAGAAACCCTAATCATTAGTGCTTGGTTATCTATTTTTTCTCAGCACTGCGCCATGCACAACGCATCCCAAAAAGGGGCATCTGTAGACCCCAAACCAGCACCTATCTGATTATGTGACTGTAAACACTGATCACGTTGACACACATAGCCCCTAGGGCAGCCCCCAGAGGTTAAACAGTGGTCCTAACCACTCACACAACAGTTTTGGAAGGTCAGGAGTCAATTTGGCACCTTCAAGCACTCTGCTCCATACTCGTTCCACCCAGGGATGATTACAAACTTCTAGTCACCCCACCCAGGGACGATTATCAGTATTCGCTCTAGGGTGGTGCGAATATCAGGTTTGACAGGAAAAAAATCAAATATTGACAAATGGCAGCTCAAATCTGCCACTTAACTCTTCCTTCATTGCATGGGATGGTGAGTGAGCAATTTTTAGCATTAGATGCAGTTACAAGGGTAGTCATGGAGCCCCTAATCAGGGAGGAATATCTTCCCCCTTGGGAGGCATGATTGCCAAGTGGCACCTCTACATGCTCATCCAAAGAGACCTCTAGGTCTATAAATTGGTGAGTTTTCTCACCACAAGAGGGACAGAGAAGGAGCATTTTGAGCAATGAAGTGATGTCGTTTTACTTCCACACACACACCTTTTTGAGTTGTGCCTTTCACATCCTTGATCTCTTTTGGATAGGAGGTCATAGGGTGGTTATTGGAAGCGCAAATCCAGAATAAAAACCCAAAATTTTGCAACTATATCCCACCAAATTTACTGACAATACCCCACAAAAGGTTTTGGACCCATTCCAAGTGGATTGGTGCCGAAATCGGGCCCCAAACGACAGGCGTCCTACCCCGGGCACCCCCACACTCTTCGCAGTCCTAATCGCCCCGCCCCGAACGATTAGGAATTTGTGGCAAATTTCTTTTCTGTTATTTTTGCATTTGATTCTATGCTGCTTAGATAGGTTGTCATTCAAATTTCACATCGTTTTGAGCATTTTTTATCATGTTTCTATTATTTCCCACCTTTACTAACATGCAAGTAGCATCATCAAATTCCCGATGATAGAGGCCAAATTGGGAAAATATGACCTTATGGGTCTTCCCAAAATACCCCCAATTAGCTAACCCCCAACTTTGCAGGTGATTTGGAGCTTCCCGGATGTGACATTTGGGACAATGTTTTTTGACATTTTGTGGTAGGTCTATTCGTCTCGCCCTGGAGCAAATACAAATATGTGGTGAATTTTCTAACTGTTCCATTTGTAGTGTTTTCTTTGTGATGTTTTGATTCCCCTGTAAAATTTGTAGTTCATTTGGATCTATTTTAGTTATCATTTTATTTATATCTTGCATGCACTAATTGAAGGCATGGGGATTGCATGCTTTATTTTATCTACAGGTGCTACTGACTATTTTCTATTTCCTTGAACATAGTATTTGGACATTGGAGGAGGATCAAGGAGTCAACACTCATCAACGCAAGTGGTGGCGATGTTTGGTCCGTCCATTTTACATGTGGGCATGCGAAAGAAGGAATAGCATCCATGGGTGTAACAAGAACATTTTTTAACGCTCCTAGCCCCTGAAAAGGGAGGAGACAAATTGTAACCGAGTTTTGAAGCGTATTAATAAAAAAAATTTCTTCCATATTGGCTTATTATTTGGTTTCGATTCGTTCATGCTTCTTTCCTTTCATGCACTTTCAATTCATAGGATTTAGCATTATATTTTGTTTCGTTTGAATCGCATCTTGGCTTTTCCTTTTTGTTTTCATATCCTCGTGCTTTCAGATTCACACTCATTCATTCAATAATTATAATTTTAGGTTTATCATTTAATATGATTCCCCTTAACAAATGCACATTATTCTATAAATCCACTATTTTATGTGTTCAATTGTTGAATTCTAGGTTTCTATTCTAATTTGATCGACCTACTGATCACAGGATCGTACCACTCGATATCATCCTAAACTGACCGATCTTCTCTGCATCAAGCAAAAATGTGTAGAAATCAATCATTCGGATCTGGGTAAGATTTTTAATTTTTTCCAGGCATTGTATTAATCTTTATTTCCTGTTTTCTATTGTTTGTTGGTTGCATGTGAATTAAAATCGCATATAGGTTAGCATAGTTGCATATTGGCCAAACTAGGTGTATGTGAGACTATCTAAAAGAATACATCAAACAAACTCCAAAACCTAGGCATGGAAACTACCATAAAATATTTCTTGGTGAACCCACCCAATTCATCGAAAAATAACCAAAGAGGGCACGAACTCAAGTGCCTCTCCTTTGAGGTGTATACCTACTATTCTCCGATTCCCCTTTAAGGTGTGGATCCATTAGCCTGAAGGAAAGAAGTGCAAGAATTTTAGAGCTACACCATATTGTTGGTAAATTTTTAGGACTCCATCCAAATCTTGATTTGTTTAGGAAATGGTGCTTTCAATGGTGGAATCCTTGTGGTATATTGGAGATTGTTGCTCTTTCCAATGACTTTTTTGTCAAATTATCTAATGAAATGCATATGCTTTGTATTTTGAATGGAGGTCATTAGCTCTTTATCTGAAGGAGCCTTTTTTTTAGAAGTTGTGATACAAATTTTTATCCTAAGCTTCAAAAAATAAATTATGCTCCAGTGTGGATTATGTTTTGAAGGTTACCCCTTCATTTTTGGTATGTGGATATTCTAAGAGGGCTAGCTATATTTTTTGGAGAATTAATCATGAAGATGGGCCAACATGATCCAAATATTAAATGGTGGCAACTAAATTGTGTGTTAATATCCTACTAGACTTGGACTTGCAAGATTCAATTGATTTAATTTTAGATATGTGTGTCATGAAGCAACTTATGGAATTCGAGAATATTCCTTTTCTCTAAGTCGTATCGTCAAAAATGGAACCTTTTCAAAAAACAATGTTGTTAAAAATAATTGGGTTCATAAGGAAGGTATGTGGTTTGCACTCTAGCTAATTCTTAGGAGGGCTAGATCCATATTTCTTTGATTGATTATTGTCTATGTAATGGTTTTGATTTTTTTGCCCGTTTGAATGTTGGATAAAGTCCAAATTTTAAAAGGTGTGTCCAAGACTCTATGAACTCCCAAGTTTGTATTAACACACAACATCCTTCTGATTTAAGTTTATTTAATTATTGGAGTCCCTCTTCAAGGAAATTTATTATCTATCTCGATTCTAGTGTTTCTCTGGCTCCTCTTGGTAAAAGAGTGTTGAGGGACATAAAATCTTTGGGATCCATGAAATCTAGTAACAATTCTATTGATGGGTCTAGCCTTCAAAAGAATTCTAATACAATATCAAATATGGGACAAATAAAAGTGGGAAGATCAACCAAGCAAGAGGCTTTGCAGTGTGCAACAGTGGAAACATTGCTGATAGAAAACAATCTACTTTACACCAATTTAGAAAAACTTTGATGGATTTCTACCTAGGTCCTAAAACTCATGGTCTCCTTCCCTTGGGAATATTTAAGACTTATACTTCAAATATTGATAAATGAAGATAATATCTTGGAATGTCAAAGGCCATAATAGTCATCCTAAGAAGAAAATATTAGCTTTTCTAAGAAAATATCTATCCCCTTCAATTATTTTGCTTCAAAAAACTAAGATTGATTCAGCTAATATCATTAAGATCAAAATATCTATATGGAAATATGTCAATTTTATTGTAAGTCATGCAGTGGGATATTCTAGAGGTCTTCTTTGTTTATGGGATCCCTCTATTATTGAAGGGTCTATGATTTAAACCTCAAACAAGATTTAGAATATTTTATTTCATTGTAAGTATTCAAATAGGACATGGGGTTTATCTAATTTCTACGTGCCAAACACTATTCCGAATACAAAAAATCTATGAAATATTTTCAATTAAATGAGAGAAAATTTTAAGGGGAAATGATGGGTGTTCGATGAATATTTTATAATACTCCCCTATAATTCTAATAAAAATATAGGTAGTAATATATGTTCTAAGGAATGGAGGACTTTGCAAATTTTTGAATCGTAATGAACTACTGTATATTGATCGTAGAGGAGGTAAAATTATGTGGAGCAATAGAAGAATATGGGACCAATTAATCAAGTCAGAAATGATAGGATTATATTTTCAAAATAAGGATTGGATGTTTTGGGAAATTCTTCTCTGAGATCTCTTCCCAAAATTGGGTCTGATCATAATCCTCTGCTTTTTGAAATTTTGGGAGATAGAGTTTTCAATAAGACTTTCTATTTTGAGTCCATGTGGTTAAAAGATCAGGATCTTGAAGGTAAAATTAAAGAATGGTGGTCCTAAAATATTTTAGGTCCTCTTTTATCCCATATAGCTAAGAAGTTGAGATTTATAACAAAAAATTAAATAATTTGGAAAAAGAAGGTATTCGGGAAGATCTTAAATAAAAAAAAGGAAATTTGATCCCGATTGAAAGATGTTGAGATAAACTTGGAATTTGGTTCTAGCAGTTTTGAGTGGAGAGATAAAGAAAAATTTCTTCTAACTTTTATAACATGTTGGCTAAGAAAGAAATATTTTAGAGATAGAGATCAAATGTGATGTGGTTGAAGGAAGGATATAGAAACACTAAATTCTTTCGCGTAAATACGTTGAGGCATAAAATCAACAATAAATCAAGGAATTAATTAGCAAAGATGGTTGAATTTGAATCAAAACTAACTTCTAAATAGGTGTTGTGTGAGAGAACAGAACAGAGCATGAAGAATGGAGAATGAAGAAAGGAGTACAAAATTTTTGGAACTTTTTTGGGAGGAGGCAGGAGGATGTCGATGGGCGGGAAGTCTACAAGGGAGATCGGGAGCGGCGGTGGTTCGGTTCTTGGATGCAACGAGGCAATCAGAAGGCATCATGATTTTGGGAGAGTGAAAATGCCTGGGCCCATTGAAGATGACTGGTCTGGAAACGGTTTTGGTCGAGGTAAGGACCCACCAGACAAAGGGGGTGGTGGGGCTCAAAAGTCTTATGCCCAGGCAGTGGCCTCAGAAACCCTAAACGAGTTTTTTACCAAAGAGTTGTTTTTGGTTGGGGATGATCTGGACATCCCGATGAAAGTTCTTTCAAGCTTCATGGAGTTTGAGAAATTTACCCTAGTAGGTAAATTCATTGGAGGCCGTCCCGACATGGAAATTATCTGAAAATGGGTAGCAAGCAAATGGAGGGCTTCTGGGCATGTGGATCTGGTGGCCCTATCCCAAGGTTTTTTTGCCATTAGATTGAACAATAAGGAGGATTAGTGTAAAATTTTGGCTGGCGGGCCATGGTTTTTGGGTCGCAGAAGTTTATTTATTAGGAAGTGGGACATGGATTTCAGTCCTGAGACCCAGAACATCAACATTGCCCCAATATCCCAAATCTTCCCCTCTTTGGCTGGCATGAAAATGTCATAAGAGGTATTGCGCATTCCATTGGGGAGTTGGTCACCATTGAACCTCCCACCCGAGCTCGAACAAGGTTTGTCCAGGCCTGATTTTGTGTTCTGGGAGATTTGGAAGTAGAACTCCCAACTTCGATCACTCTTCAGTCTGGAGGCACCATTCTTCATAAACAAGCTATTGTCTATGAAAATAGACCAGCTTTCTGCACCCAGTGTTGGTCCCAAGGGCACCTCCAGTCCTAGTGTCCTCTTCAAAAACTGGGAAAATAGAAACATGAAAACGGTAACCCCCTGGAGCACAAGGAAGATCAGGCAAAGCAACCAAATATTCCAGATGCGAAGGGCCATGTATCCCCAGGCCCCTCTAGAGACTGTGGTGGACTCTCTCAGCCTGAAGAGAATCCCTCTCTCCAATCGGACCCCGAGCATCTTGAGGCTAACAACCAACAAGGAGCAGACTCCCACTTGGAAAGTGAATTGTAGGAAGAGATGGAACAGACCCCTTCCCAAGTTTTGACTCAGGTTGTTCCTCTGCTCCAAGATACGGGTCATCTCGATTTCAGTCAGTCGCAGACGCTGCTAGAATATTACCTCTTAGGAAGGAGGGGTGAACAATCCGGTCACATTAGCCCCCAGAATATGAGGAGCCAAAAGCAAAGTGTGGATTTTGGTAGTGAGAGGAAGTAGGGCCGTCCTCCTAACAAGGAAAGATGAGAAAAAGAGACTGCAACTAACATTGCAAATGGAACCCAACATTTGCTGGTTATGGATGACTGTGACACACAGTCGGATGAAGCTCATGCATCAAAACCTCCCCCTCAAAAAGGAAGGGGAGGCAAGAAAAACTTCAAACTGTCCAGATGAAAGTCCTCTCATGGAATGTGAGAGGACTGAATGGTGCATCCAAGCGAAGGTTAGTGGCTGATCTCCGTAGGAGGATTAACCCTTCTATCCTTATTTTGCAAGAGACCAAGCTTGATGCTATCTCCTCTGACAAAGTGGTGAAGGCCATTTGGGCTAGGGCAAATTTTTTGTCCAGCCCTGCAGTGGGAACAACGAGAGGACTCATGGTTCTATGGGACCCTTCGAGGTTTGAGGGCAGCTCACTGTCAACTTCCAATAGAATAATCAATGTACTGTTCTAGTCCAAAACCTCCAATTTTTCTTTGATTCTATCCAACGTTTATGCTTCCAATTCTGCCATAGAGAGAGCAAAAATGTGGAAAGCTATCTCTCTGATGAGGGAGAATTTTAGCAACTTTCCTTGGGTTTTAGGGGGTGACTTCAATTGTCCCCTTCATCCTTCGAAGAAAAAAGGAGGGTCCTGACCACTCCAGCTGTAGCTTGGAAGATTTCAGAGATTTTGTCTCTGCTAATGACCTGCTTGACATCAAACTCAAAGGGGCTTCCTTCACATGGAGTAATAGAAGGATTGGGGGCATTTTGATTCAAGTCAAACTTGACAGATTCTTCATTTCCCTAGAAGCCATTCCCATCCTTGGCGGGGCTATCCTTTTGGCTCTTCCAAGGATTGGGTCTAACCATAACCCTATTTTCTTGGAGGCGAACGATGGGCCTATTTTTATGACCCCTTTCAGATTTGAATCCATGTGGATTTCCCACAAAGACTTCAAAGGATTGGTTTCAGAATGGTGGCAATCGAAGGTGGAAGCGCTCCTAAGAGGGTGGCTTTAAAGCTCAAAACGGTCAAAGAAAAACTAAATATTTGGAACAAAATGGTTTTCGGCAACATTTTTGAGTCCAAAAAATCCATCGCTGAGAACCTGAATGCTGTGGAGGAAAGGATGGCTATCGAAGGTTACACTGAGGGTCTCAGGGAGGAAGAGTGAAGCCTTTTGGTGGACTTTCATTCTATTCTCGCTAGGGAGGAAACGCTCTAGCACTAGAAATATCGTGACCTGTGGTTGAAGAATGGAGACTCCAACATGAGATTTTTTCATGCGTCTACTATGAGGCATAGAGGGGCCAACAATATCAGAGAAGTGACTTGTAAGGATGGGCACATTACCAGGGAGATTGAGGAAATTAGGAGTGAAGCGGTTAATTTCTTTCAGGATTTTCTTGGCACTCCTCCGGATAGCAACCTCCAGGTCCAGAAATCTATGCTCGCTAATTTTTCGACTAAAGTTACCCATGAAGTAAGCATAAAACTTTTGGAACCTTTTTACTCGTATAAGATTAAGGAAGCATTGTTCTCCATGCAACCAGATAAGGCCCCTGGGCCCGATGGTTTCCCTCCTCGATTATTCCAAGTCATGTGGGAGGTCATGGGCCCGAATGTGTGTGATGCTATTCGGGTTATCCAAGCATCCAGATCTATCCACCCGAAACTCAATTCCACCTTTCTTGCCCTCATTCCTAAGTCTCCTTCCTAAAAAATTTTCTCTGACTATTGGCCCATTAGCCCGTGCAATGTTTTTTACAAGATCCTAACCAAGTATATAGCCAATAGACTCAAAACAGTCCTCCCCCTCTTGATTGATCCTTGTCAGGGAAGCACTGTCAAAGGCAGAAACATTCTTGATGGTGTTATCATTGTCCATGAGACCCTTCATTCTGCTTACCGCTATAAGAATGCTGCTCTTTTTATTAAGCTCGAAATGAACAAAGCCTTCGATCGTGTTGATCGGAATTTTTTGTGTGCAGTCCTCCTCAAGTTCGGCTTTCATCCCCACTGGATTGACCTTGTCTATAGCTGTATATCCACTCCCTTTTTTTTGTCTTGGTCAATGGGTCCCCAGCTAGGTATTTCCAAAGCTCCAAAGGCCTCAGATAGGGCGATCCTCTTTCTCCCATCCTGTTCATTCTTCTAGCGGAGGTTCTGAGTTGGTCCATGAAAGAGGTTCTTTGGCAGAACAATATTTTTGGCATCTTGCCGACTTCTAGAATTAATCTTGTCACTCATCAGCAATTTGTGGACGACACCCTAATTTCCACTGGGGCATCCCTTGCTCAAGCCAAGTGACTCAAGAGGATCCTGTCCCGTTATGAGCAAGCTACTTGACAAAAGGTCAATTACATCAAGAGCAAAATTTACTTTATTAACACTCCTCTGCGCAGACAAATTTGGATTGCTAGAATTCTTGAATGCACTATTGATTCCCTGCCTACGTCCTATCTGGGGTTACCTCTATCTTATAGTGGGTGGGCTAGTGGAGACATGTGGAACACGATTCTTGAGCACCTTCATAGGAAACTCGGCACTTGGAAGGGCAAACTCCTATCTCAAGCTGGGAAAGCCACCCTTACCAAAGCCTGTCTTCAGGGGATCCCGACCTACTTCATGTCGATGTTCATGCTTCTGAGTGCAGTCCACTCCAAGATTAAGAAGATTCAGAGGACCTTTCTTTGGTATGGTAACGAAGAGAAATCTATACTTCCCATTGTAGCCTGGGACAAGGTGTGTTCAAGGATTATATCAAGGCAGCCTAGGGTTGAGAAGATCAAGACTTATGAATCTGGCTCTGATCACGAAGCATGCTTGGAGGATTATGTCTAGCGACCTAGTGGAGTGGGTTACGCTGATTAAAATGAAGTATCTTGACCCCACCCCTTTCTTGGATGCTGAAACATCCTCCGTGACATCAATATTTTGGAAATCTATGCTCCAAACCCAGCATCTGATCAGTTTGGGAGCCCACTGGATTTTGGGTGATGGCAACTGCATTTCCTTTTGTAATGATAGGTGGGCAATTGAATAAGCCCTTGGGTCGAGGGAGGACCTCTCTGGACTAAGAAGCTTGACCGACCCTAACGCCTAGCTCAGGGTGGCGGATCTCATTGATCGGAGCACCCGTTTCCCTCGCTTTTGAGGAGGAAAAGAGCTATTGTTGGTATTCTTGGATGCTCCATTACTTATTTTTTTGCTTCTTACCTGGGTATGCCTCTATTCATGGGACGTGTCAAAGAATATTTACATTTTCCTATCTCAGAAAGGATGTATAAGAATATTGTAGGAATGGAAGGGTGCTTTGCTAAGTCAAGTAGGTAAGGATATCTTAGTTATGTCTACTCTTCAAAGTCTTCTTATTTACTTTATATATGTGTTTAAAATTCTAGTTAAAATTTCTAACAAAATTGAACAAATCCAAAAAATATTTTTGTGGTCTAGGTTTAAAAACAAAAGGATATTTCGCCTAGTTTCATGGGATCAGGTTTGTTCTAGAAAAAGTAAATGTGGTTTTGGACTGAAGAGATTAGGCTCTATGAATATCACCCTCTTGGCTAGCAATGATGGAGACTCATCACTTCCTAATGTTCTAGCTAGACTAAAATTATTTAGGCCAAATATATTTATAGAGGTATTTCCTTCTTGGAGGATCATAATATCCCTCTAGGCTTGGCTTTTTGGAGGAGTTTAAATTCAACAAATGAGACCATTCAAAAAGGGTTAATATGGAAATTAGGAAATAGCCAAATGATTGATTTCTATAATGATGCTTGGTTCTTGGATTCTCCTATTTCCAAACTTCTTTCTTGTGCCCCACTTAAAACTACAATGGAGCCTTTAAATGGTCTTAAGGTTAGTAATTTTATCAAATATGTGAATGGAAGAAAGCGTGGAAGGAGTTGGTTATACATAATATTAATGAAGACTGCAGAGATGCTCTATAGAATTTGTAAAATAGATTGAATATCCAAGTTATTTCTCAATGGAATGATCAAGACTTCGATATAGGCTCTAAAAAGTAATGGTGAATTTTTAGTCAAGTCTACCTACAAACTTATTACTTTAGAGAGAGATTTTTGGGTTCCCAATAGACAAGTCTAGCTCAAAGCCTTGACTCCTAAGATAATTTCTTTTTCTCTAGTTATCTATTTAGAACCTCAAGAAGAGAGGTTTAATTTTGATTAACAAATGTTATCTTTGTGGCCAAAATGAAGAAAATTCAAAACACCTTCTTTTAGACAACCCATTCTATTTTAAATCCCTTAAGATCCTTTTGCATTTGATTATAATCTCTTGGGTATTCCTGTAGTCTTTGGTATATTTCTTTAAGTAATGCTTGAAACTTTTTTCAGTAAAGTATATAGGACCTTCTAGGTCTTTATTCCACCCCATTTTATATGGGTATTTGGAAAGAGAAGAATAGTCTAGCTTTTATGAATTCCTCTAAAGACATTTTTATCAATTAGTAACAAAATCATTTATGCTCTTAAACAAAATATCTTGTGTATTGCCTTTTCAAAAGAGAAAGAACCTCCTCAAGAGTTTAGACTTGTAGAGCTTCTTGGTCTTCCAAGAGGTATTACTTCTTTAGTTGACTAATGATCTAGATACCAGAATATTTGGAATCCTCCTCTAGCCAGTTGGTTAAAATTTAAATTTGGCAGAGCATCCAAAGGAAACATGGGGCCAACTAGGGTAGGTGGGATCATAAGGAATGAGAAAGCTAAGTCTATTTTAGCTTTTGCTAAGAATTTTGGTTGTTAATAAAGTCGCTTTACTAAGGCAAGAGTTGTGCATCAAAAATATCTCCTCTTCATGTCCTTTTAGGGTTGGAAGTTCATCTTTGAAGGAGATTCTTTAAATATAATCAATATCCTTTTGGAAAAATAGGTTGCAAATCGGTCCATTGATAATTTGATGGGTGACACAATTAGATGCTTAAAATTTGAGCATACATTCAGAGAAGGAAATGAGGCAATGAATTTTTTGGTAAACTTAGGTTTCATACAAAATGGTTTAAGGGTTTGGAGATGGGATTTTCCCTAGGAGCTCATTCAACTTGTTCAAAATGAAGGTCCATTATAGTGTTTTGATCTTTAGTGAGGTCTAGTCTCTAGGTTTAGAGATTGGTAGAGATCCAAAGAGAAGCTTTTGCTTTGTGTTTAGCTATGATTCCTTATTTTCAAATATTTTTAGAGATCCCATTTTAAAGCTAGGTATCCTTTGTTTTTTGTGGGAGAATGATGGTCGTTCGGGCTCTAATTGTAGAAGGATTGAGATTGCAAATTGAATTTGGAAAGTGGGTGTGCCTTGCCATGATTTAAATATTGTGCTTTTTTTAAGCTAATTACTAACTTAGATATAAATACTAACTTAGATATAAAAGATATATATCTAAAAACACCAAGAGTTATCAATCGAGAGGCGCCTATCTTGGAGATCACACCCCAAGAAATGAGACACGCATCTCGACGTTTTTAGATATATATCCTTTATATCTAAGCTAGTACGTGCATTTATTTCATACATATATTAAGTTTCAATAAACTTTTGTGATATAGCTTGAGAGCACTTACCAATCCACCTAACCCTCGAGGTTGGAAAAGATAAAAAGTTACTCTGTGTATAAGATACTCTTAATTTTGAGTTATAGATTATATGAGAGAAGGAAAAATAAACATTACTATTACTATGTGTGTAAAATACTCTCAAAATTGAGTTGTAAGTTATTATTTTTTAATTTAATAAAAAATAATTTATATTAAATATTATTTTATTATTATATTTGAATTTTTTTTCGGCTCTAACTTCGACGTCCGCTCTTCCTGCAACTACGATACTGCTTCGATCTCCCGTGGCTGCCTCAACATCATGGCATGGCAGGACTTCGAATCCTGGGTCCCCGCCGCTACACAGAGCAACATGGCGGGTGCCTGCAATCAAACCCTAGGCCGCTCCGCCTGTGCCGGCTGCTCTGCCATACTGTCATGTCTTCCCACAATCTACCTTGGAGGAAACTCTGCTTCCACCTCCAATCTCATGGACTGCACCGCCTACACTCCCATCTATGTCACCGCAATCCTCAACCCGGGCGGCCATTCGGAGTCCAACACAGCATATTGCCTCTTCTTCCTCACTCTCATTTCGATTTTGGGGAAGAACCATGCGTGGGCTTACGGTGCCGTCGCTGCAGGAATCTCGGTCTCGATCGCCCTGGGCCTGCTAGGGTTTTGGTACTGGCACCGTAGGGAAGTCCGCAAAAAGAAGATATTGGCCGAAAAGCTTGAGGGTTTGGGGTCCGAGCCCTCGTCCATGAACCCTAACAGCACCCTGGTGAGGTTCAAGATCGACGAAAACAGGGCCGCGACGTAGAACTTCTCAAAAGAGAATATCCTCGGGTCGGGAGGGTTTGGCAACGTGTACAAATTTGTTAATGTCGATTTTTTTTAATAATAATAAAAAAAAATTGTTTACGGCGTGACATGTACCTTTTGCCACCACCCCTGTTTACCATTGGAGGAACGCCTCACGGCGTAATTAGGAATTGGTTCATCCTTTTGTGGAGGATTGGCTTGAATTGTGAGCACATTCATTGTGTTGGTTGGAGTTGTCCATGTTACATGAAGAGTATTGCTATGAATTTCTTTGAATTTTTGAACTGGTTTCTTTTATGGGAGAGATGGCACTCTTTGAGATTTACACGCATAGGTTGCACATGTTCCATGTTAGTTTAGAGTGATAAGTCATAATGATTGTTATTACAAAGAAATTGAATCATTTCCCAATGCATCCTGATCAACCTAGTTATTTTTTGTTGTATCCCTTTCTACACAAGAAATTTGGTTTCTCTAGGAGGTTATTTGTTTATTTATGTGCTCACTTTTGGATTCAAGGTGGGATTTTTGATGGTTTCAATTAGAATGATTATTTCTTTCCAAAATCTATTTTTAAAGGAGTGTTCTTTAAGAGGTTTAGGCTCATACAAACATATCTTTGGTTTTAAGTCATTTTTATTGGTAAACCAACTTCATTTAGTTTAATATTGAGTTTGAGTGGCCGATTACCATGGAGGAAGAAGTCAAAGGGGTTGAACCTTCTTCGATGGTGGCATATAAGGAGATTTTAAAGATTTTTAGAAAAATATGGCTTGTTAGGATTTTTGCAGATGTTCAATAGACATGATATAAAATTATGAAGGGAGATGGCCCACTCTTGGATAAAAGGAAATATTTCAATGAAAGGGATTGGATTTACTATCTCTATTCTATTGTTGGCTAAAGTAATAGGAATTTTGACTCAGGGAGAATGCATCAACAGGAAGAAAAATTTATTATCCAAGGAACTAGATATATTTGGGTGCAAAGCTAAACATCTAGAGAAATACCACAATAGTTACAAAATGACCACTTTCAAATCACCATGGAATAGAGTCATTTTTGTGTTAATGGATTATTTTCATCCCCAAATGCAATATGGTTGTCCATAGTGTTCATCTAGAACTGGCGAATCACCTTACGAGGAAGAAATAAGTTAAAATTTTAGGATTCCTATTCAAAGAATTTGATAAAATAACTACATACATTCAACATGGTAATATCTCTATCCTAAATAATTAGGGTCTTTTCAATATTATTTTCTATTATATTTATTGAAATAATGGTTCTCTTTATATGGATAAAAGTAGGGTGGTGTCATTTATTTCCCTAAATTCTACACCTGGGAAAGATGTTGCTCCTTCTTGTCTTACCTCTGGGAGGATTGGTTTGGTTCCAATGAAGGATGAAAATGTTGGTCTTGAACGTTTCCTTGATGTCTTTTTGAAGCAGCCTCTAGAAAATGTTGATTTGAACATCCTTGTTGCAATTTTTTTAGAGATAAGAGTTTAGGCCCTAAGATGAAGGAGGAGGAAATTTAGCTTAATAGTGATGGTATTTAGAATTCAAAAGTTCCTTCTTCCCTTCCAAATTAATAGGAGTTGGATGACAATGATTTGTCATCCTTGAAAGAGGTTCAGTTGGTTATGGAAAAAAAGGCTAGCTCCCTGAAGATGCCCAAGATAGAAGCCAAAGGGATGAGGAGATCGGTGTGTATCAAATCCAAAGTTACAAAGAAGCTGAAAACACATGATTTCAATGATTTAGAGGACATAGAGGAGTACCTTATTTCTAAGGAGAGGAGAATGAATACAACCAAACTACCTTCTAAGAGTAATATCCAAGATGACTCTATTGCAACTCCTAGCTCCTGTGACCCGATTAAGGAGTTGATAAGATATATTAAAATATTAGTTAATCAGACTGCTTATTTTATGAATGAGTGAACTTGAAACCTAAAACATAATACAAACACTCTAATGATGATTATCCCTAACCACATGCATACCTATATGAAGGTATCCATCAATGTTACCCCCAAGTTGCCTTAATCATCAATTCCCCTGATCTTAAGTACCCTGCTTCTGATGGATGATTCTACTTCCTCTACCTATGAGTGTACTTGATATTGTACACTTGGAAATATGTTAGTAGTATCATGCCCTTCTAAATCAACTAAACATCGCATAATTGGTTCAATTGCTCAAACTAGGTATTAAAATATCATAAATTAATACACTATTTCTTGTGTCAAAAAGTTTACCAAGGAGGATCATGACACATGGATAGACCACTCTAGTCATATAGATGATTTTTTAGGCTTTTATTTGGTCCTAATTCTTTCATCTAGTGCCTCAAAAATAGGATTTAGTATTTTTTTGAAAATTTGTAAGAAAACATATTTGTAATAACTTCTTATTTTGGCATGGGTAGGTGTTTATATTTTCTAAGAGGCTTAATCTAGATGATACGATGGCGTGTATTAATATAGGGGGCTATCAAATATTTTTTTGGTGTTTTTGGCACTAAGAGATGAAATTGCCCCCCCAAAAAGATATTATAATTTCTTATATTTAAGGATTTAAGATTTAGGGTTTCTTTTGGCATATGATGAGCACCAGAAATGCTCATATTTTGTACATATTTCTTTGATCAATATGCGGCTATATAATAAGGATTGCGTACTTTTATGAATGATTATATAGATATTTGATATAATTATGCGTGTTATCTAATTTGTGTGTTTTTAGTATGTTTTGTGGAATTGCAGTTGATTTAGTTAGATTTGGAACGGTCGAGGTCCTTTTGATGGACTTGGCACTTTATTTCATCGGGGGTCAATGTAGAGAACATAGGCGCCTCCCTGCAACCAAAATGCGCTAAGGGAACAAGCACCTCCCTACAATCATAAGGTGCCAAACCAAAGATGAGTGCCTTCCTGTAGTCGAAAGATGCCAACTGAATGCGAGCACCTCCCTGTAGTCGGAAGGCGCCAACTGAATGCGAGCGCCTCCCTGCAGTGAAAGGCACAAACTAAATGCGAGTGCCTCCCTGCAGTCGAAAGGCACCAACTGAATGCGAGCGCCTCCCTACAACCGGAAGGCGCCAACCAAAGACAAGCGCCTCCCTACAACTAGAAGGCACCAACAGAAGGCAAGCGCCTCCCCACAGTCGGAAGGCGCTAATAGAAAGAAAACACCTCCCCACAGTCGAAAGGTGCTAATAGAAGGCAAGCACCTACCTACAACAAAAAGAGACCATGATAACAAGGTACCTTCCTCATAAGGAAGGTGCCATTGATTCTTTGCCCGTTGACCAGATTTGAACGACATGGACGACAGCGGCTGGTGTAGTTCCAGATCTGCATCACGCAGAGCTAAATTGGAGATAGCACCAATGTATCAAAACATCTTACTGATGCCAAGCAAAGCATGAACTGAAATGAACATGCCACCATCAAAACAGAATGCCAGACGTCGATTGCATTCGCCAGACTGTTCTAATTTAGTCTGGGAAGAATCGACTGTTGTAACCACTTCTGTAATAGAATTTTTGCGGGTGTGTTATATAAACACATGCAGATCATTCTGAAATATATATAGAAATAATTAATAAATATCCATTTAGAGTTACAGAAGATATATTGTAATACGTTGATAAATCTATTATAGTTCCCGAAGTTCTAAAGCGCGTGTTCGATCGAGAAGAAGCTGCTGGAGCTTGGGTCCACTCCAAGCCAGTATTTCTTCCCCATTTCCTTTTCATTTATTTATTTTAATTAGTTTATTGCTTTCATAAGAATGTTCATCAGTTTGCTAGTTCCAGTATTTGCAATAGGTTTATTTTTAGGAATGTGTACATGATTTATTTATGTAGATTTAATTCTGTTCTTCTTACGTAATTTATTGAGGAGTGCGGGAATGATTGATAGCCATTTCAAGAACACCTCCCAAACGTAGGATTAGCAGATTTACCTCCAGTGGTATTGTAGTAACCTAATTCTGACTCTTTGCAAGTTTACGAAGCTCCGTGGGTTGATAATTAAATGCACGGGCATATGACAAAAATAGGAAACCATTCACCTTGTTTGGCCCATAACATTTTGGTGCCATTGTTGAGGAAGAGTCTTAATTAGATTACTTAAAATACCTTGAAACCTTCCATTTGACCTTGTATGAGTTCTTCGAGAAGAATAGGACCTGACGGTCACTTTATAAGAACTAATCCATCGGGATCTGAGTCAACCGAGCATTTTGAATTTGAGTTAAACTCGTTCGACCTACCAGTAGTCCGTTGGAGTGAGGAACCGCACTTTGTGTAAAGTATCACCTCATCCCATCAACAAGGGGATGAACAAATCATCATAAATCCCTTATTTAATAGGACTCCTCTAGAGGAATCCCTGTTGTGTAAGGCTATGGAGGATCAGACGATCTCGCCAGACAACCTTAGAGCATTGACTCAGAAAGTTTTAAACAACCATAAGGCCATAAACGCTGCATTAGAAATTACATTTCTTGAAAAAATGGCAGATAACAATGAAGTGTCGTCTAGCTTTAGTTTCCCGATAGAGGAGGGAGTAGGAGATACCAAGATGAAAAACATATCCCCTGCTCACCTTCCATCCTTCAGAGGACACCTGAATGAGGACCTTGACCTATTTTTATTCAATTTTGATGTTTTGTGTAGGTCTGTGGATTACAAATCAAACACACAAAAGTTGAAATTATTTCCTTCTACATTAGACGATGCAGCTCTGCGATGGTTTATCGGTCTGGGAGACAAACACATCACCAGCTGGGACCAGATGAAGAAGCTCTTTCTAGAGCAATATCAAGATTTCAGGAGAGCAAGAGACTCTAGGGAGGAGGTCCTGAGCATGACACAAAGAGAAGATGAGTCTCTCGAGGAGTATTGGGAGAGATTCATCTTTAATCTTCAACGGTCCCCTCACTTGAAGCTATCTGATAAGTCCCTCAAAAGCATCTTCTTGAAGGGACTTACCAATGAGTCACTGGAGGCTCTCAACATGATCTCTGGAGGTGATTTATATCAGCATGCTATGGACGAGGCAAAATCATCACCATAACTATGAAGGTGACTACTTCAGTCACCAAAATAGAAATAGGCAACATGCTAGAGGATTTGAAGAGCAAAATGCTCTCATCTATAGCACTGTAGATGGATACGCTGCTATTAGAAAATAAGAAACAAGAAAATGACGTAGCATTAGCCTATTTCTACCCAAAATGCAGAGGAAGGCATGAAAAGAATGCATGTCCAGAAAACAAGGTCAGAGTATGCACAGTTTGTAGGTTGAATCATAAAAATTGATTGTGCCGACAATTGCCCAGTAACCAAGAAGCGACTGAGAGCACGGAGGCCTACTTCATATGCAATAGGAAGAGTTGGCCATAGCCCCCCATGGGGAATATACCAATCGAAATGCCATCATATGGGGGAGGGCCATACATGCACAAAGGACCCCCTCAACCACCTAATATGGGGTGGTGGGGACCATCACCATGGACTAACGCACCCCAATAAAATTTCCAAATCAGCAGCCATGGATGCCATATCCATATCCTGGGCAGCAGTGGAAAGGCCACAATGCGTGGAATCAGACTCCATAGAGTGCAGTGCCTGCTCACATCCAACAAAACTTACCAGAATTGCTAGTAGCGAGACCTGCGCAGCTACTAGCACAACTGACAGCAAACCCGACCAATAGAGTAAATCAGTTGGCATACAATGTAGAAGGTGATATGTATCATATGTACAATATTCAGCTTAGATCAGGTAGGCAGCTAGGAGTAGAGACACCCCCTCTGGTAGAAGAGGAGGAAGAGATAGCAGAGACACCTCCACTGGTAGAGGAGGAGGAAGAAATAGATGAGACACCTCTGGGAGAAGAGGGAAAAGCACTTGAGAGAGCAGAGGCTCCATTTCCTAGTCGACTGTAGCAACAAAGAAAAACAACATAGTCGAAATTCGACATATTATCGAGCTTTAAGAATCTCATGGTGATAATCCCATTATTTCAAGCAATTCGAGATGTCCCCATTTACACCAAGGCAATCAGAGAAATGTGTCTAAGGATACTGGGATGAAAAGCTACCCAGACTATCAATGTCATGGGTAAGCCGCGAGATCTAATGATGGGTAGAACATGTCATCTGAAGTATGCAGATCTAGGCAGCCCAGTGCTGACCATAAAAATTGGACATTCCCTGTCCAACACATTGGTTGACCTCGGGGCAGCCATCAATGTGATGCCTCAAGAGACCATGCAGAGGCTATAGCTCACGAACCTAAAGCCAACCACGATAGTGCTGTAGTTAGCCGATCGATCAACCGTGTCACTGGAAGGGATGTTGGAAGATGTGATCGTAACAGTCAGTGCATGGGAATATCTAGCCGATTTTTTAGTTTTACAAACCAAGACCAGGCTGGGCGGTTACCCACTTATTTTTGGGAGGCCATGGCTGGCAACAGCTGATTCTTACATCAGCTATTGGGATGGGATAATGACCATATCCAATGGGAAAAACATCAAAAGGCTGACCATTTCACCACCAAATCAATTTATGGACTCGGAAGAAGAACCCAAGATCACCGAGCATGGAACTACGGAGTTGTCCATAATCCAGCCGATGATGACCTTGGAGGAGGTGGCAGAAGAGGATGAGGATGGTACTATCATGGAGTTTCTCCATGGAGAATCGTCCACCCCCACACCTGGATCGTTGTTGACTAGCGCCCAAGATCAGTACATCCAAAAAATACACGTTGGTCCAGGGAGGATATTAAATGTCAACAATAGATTAATGCCCACATAGCTAGAAAAATTGGAAGAGCTTATGGTAAAACACCAACAAGCATTTGCATGGGACTACATAGATATGCATAGAATTAGCCCAAAAATATGTACCCATTGAATTTATTTAGATGACCAGGCAACTCCTAGTCGGCAACCACAGAGAAGGATGAACCCAACAATGAAAGACATTGTCAGATAAGAACTACACAAACTTCTGGCTGTCGAACTCATATATCTGATTTTTGACAGTGAATGGGTATCACCATTAGTGGTGTTCCCCAAAAAGAACGGGAAATGGTGGATCTGCGTGGACTATCGGGCATTGAACAAGGCGACTAAGAAAGACCACTTTTTGCTCCCGTTCATCGATCATGTCTTGGACACACTCTCAGGAAGAAAATACTTCTCCTTTCTGGACGGATTCAGTGGTTACAACTAGATTTAAATAGGGGAAGAAGATCAAGATAAAACAACGTTCACCTATCCATGGGGAACGTTTGCCTATAAGGTATTGCCTTTTGGACTATGCAACACACCGACCACCTTTCAAAGGGCAGTGCTTAGCATATTCTCTGATATGATAGGAGACGTGGTGGAAGTATACATGGATGACTTCACCACCTATGGAGAAACCTTCAAGGAGGCAATGAAAAATTTGGAAAGAGTGCTCGACAGCAGCAAGGAAAATCATTTGTCCTTAAGTAATGATTTTTTTTTATGATGATGCAGGAAGGCATTGTGTTGGGACACCACCTCTCTGCGAAAGGAATAAAAGTAGACAAGAGGAAATTTGAGATCATCAGAGACCTACCTAGCCCCAGAATGCAGAAGGAGGTAAGAAGTTTCCTTGGATCAGTCGGGTACTACCGGCGATTTATCATTGAATTTAGTAAGATTGCCAAACCATTGCACACCCTAATTTATAAGGATGCAGAGTTCAATTGGATGGGAGATTGCGAAGAAGCGTTCCAATTGCTTAAAGAAAAATTGATATCTACACTGGTCTTGAGAGGACCGAATTGGGCCATACCATTCCATATTTACTACGATGCATCTAACGGTGCGATCGGAGCAGTCCTTGGGAAAAAATACATCGAAGAATTTTACGCCATCTATTATTTCAGTAAAAACTTGGCGGGAGCAGATCTCAACTATACAGTGATAGAAAAAGAATTCCTCGTAGTTGTTTATGCAATAAAAAAATTCTACCACTATATAATGGAATACAAGGTCTTCGTCCCTATGGACCACGCGGCTATCAGGTATCTAATGAGCAAGCCGGCCATTGGTGGCAAAATTATCAGATGGCTATTGCTATTGCAGGAATTTGACATCACTATAGTTGATAAACCGGGCAAGGACAACATCGTGGCAGATTTTTTGTCCAGATTGATACCAGCAGATCATCAAGCAATGGAAGATCAGTTTTCGGATGAACATTTATTCGCTATTAGTGAACAAACCTCGTGGTATGCAGACATAGCCAATTACTTGGCCACCGGAAGGACCTCACCTGCTCTCTCCTACCGAGAAAAGCAAGCGATCATAGAGAAGAGTGCATCATTCCTTTGGATGGATGGTCTCCTATTTAAAATAGGACAGGACCAAATTATAAGAAGATGCATAGCAGAACAGGAGTTTTTAGAAATGCTCAAGGCATGTCATGATGAGCCATGCAGAGGACACTTTGTAGGGAAATAAAGTGCCTACAAAATCCTACAGGCTGGGTATTTTTGGCCCACTCTATTCAAGGATGCAACAGCATATACCAGCAAGTGTGACGAGTGCCAGAGGATGGGTATACCAACCCACCGAGATAAAATGCCCCTGTAGCCCCAGGTACACCTGGAACCTTTCAATAAATGGGGCATGGACTTCGTGGGACCATTTAATCCACCTTCGATGGGAAGGAGGTTTATTCTGGTCTACACGGATTACATCACCAAATGGGTGGAAGTGTAGGCATTAAGGGACTCAAAGGAAAGAACGGTCGCCGATTTCTTATTTTCCCATATTTTCACATGATTTGGGGTTCCTCGAGAGATAAAAATAGACCAAGGGCCCCAATTCACCTCCAAATTGATTGAGGAGCTGATGGAGCAGTATAGAGTTTGGAACAATAAAACCATGCCCTACCATCCACAGGCAAACGAGAAAGTAGAAGTGACAAACAGGGAGATAGAAAACATCCTGACCAAAACCGTGCAACAACACAAGAAATATTGGGCCACACGGTTGCCGGAGGCAGTTTGGGCATACAACACCACGTGGAAATCCACCATAGGATGCACACCTTTCCAACTAGTCTATGGAAAAAATGCGATGATGCCCATCGAGTTCAAAATCAAAACTCTGAGGATGGCTTCAGAATTAAATTTGAGCTTGGACAAAGCTCAAAAATATAGGATTCGCCAGCTAGATCAGCTGGACGAAATCCAACTAGATGCTTTGCAGAGGACAGAGATTATACAGAAACAGAGAAAGAAGTGGCACGATAACCACATCAAGCTGAAGAAGTTCCAGGTAGGGGAATGGGTACTGTTGTATGATTCTCAATTCCAGGAAGGGAAGGGCAAACTTATGCAGAGGTGGATGGGGCTATATGAGGTGGCAAAGCTCATTAGGAATGGGGCGGTGCACGTAAAGACAATTGACGACAGCAACACCATGTTCATAGTCAATGGCCACCGACTATGCCCCTATAATACATCCAAAATGTTACAGGTGGAATCCAGAGTAGGCATGGGGGAGACCCCATCTTGCTAGCTCTAGACCGAACTCTCACAGGTGAAATGGTGGGCACGAAAGTGCTCACCTAATTTTTTTTTAGTTAATATAGTTTTTTTGTAATGTGTGATTTTGTAGGGACGACGTCCGCATGCAAGCTGCAGACATCCTAATCCAGGGCCTAACAGGAATGGAATGTGTCTAACTACCTTTATTTTCCTTTATTTTTTGGTTGCTTTTTGCAGGTGGAGGACCTAACAGCACAAGGGATAGGTATCTAGGAAACCAGGCCTGATTCGGCTCAGCATTTCGACATCGACTCATAGGTAGAATATGGGCAGTGTGAAAAAAAACTGGGGAGGCTTGATCACCCTTTTTCCAGTCAAATCACCAATTCCAGAAGAAGGTGCCTTACTGCTTCCAGAAGGCGCCAAGTATAGAAGAAGGCACCTTATTGCCTCCAGAAGGCACCAAGTCCAGAAGAATGCGCCTTACTGCTTCTAGAAGGTGCCAAGTCCAAAAGAAGGCGCCTTACTACACCCGAAAGGCGCCCATCTAGAAGGCACCTTACTGCTTCTAGAAGGTGCCAAGTCCAGAAGAAGGTGCCTTACTGCACCCGAAAGGTGCCTTACTGCACTCGAAAGGCATCCATCCAAAAGAAGGCACCTTACTGCATCCGAAAGGTGCCAAATCGGAAGACAACGCCTTCCATCCATTCAAAAGTTCTAAAAAAAAAAAAAAAAAATATGTAGGCACCTTCCATGGCAGGAAGACACCAAGACGTAAAAAAACAAAAAGAAAAAAAAAAAAAAAAAAAATCTAGCCGAATATGCCTTCCAACATCAAGAAGGCACATTCATCCAGCCAAGATGCCTTCCAACATCAGGAAGGCACGTTCATCCAGCCAAATACGCCTTCCAACATCGGGAAGGCACGAACCAGAAGGAGGTGCCTCCCACATTGGGAAGATGCATATAGGAAAAAGTGCCTCCCACCAATCAGAGCATCGACAACATCGGGAAGGTGCTACAAGGACACCATCCACATGGGAAAGGTACCAAAGAACACCTCTCGTGTGCAACATTTGCATCTATCGGACACCTCGAGCGGAATGAAGCATCGCATGAATGAGTAGCATCAAAGGACCATACCCCTCCCTCATGTCACAAGTCAGCAAATCAGTGGCTACCACGATGACTGGAACGACGAATCAGGTATGTGCATACTAAATTAAATCGTTTATATAATTATTTATAAATACACAGTACCAAAAAAATACTGCCGTCATAGAGATTGTATCCCCCCATAGCCAAAATCACGTGCCAATGATAGGGTGCCTTCCATAACTGCTAGGGTTAGGCGTCTTTTCTATAAAAATGTGCCTTCTTGAAGAAGGAAGGATAGAAAAAAAAATATACAGTAGCATAAGGTGCCATGGGAGGAAGGTCCAAGAACCATGCGATCAAGAAGAATGAACCCAGTGATACTGATGGTGTCAGAGGGGCAGTGAAGACCCAATTCGAAGCCGAGGGGTGGTTCGAATACTGCACCCTGGTCAGTCAGGGCTAAGACGTGGAGGCAGCTATAGAAATTGCTGCCTCTTTGAGGGGCGATGCAGCCCAAGTACAAGGGGTGGAAATTCCAGTTACCTCTGAGTTCATCTCATAGGCGACTAGATTGCCTCTCATGAGGGAATGTACATACAAGGGTGAAGTGTTAAAACTATATGCCGAAATACTGCTACCAGGAGGAAATGTGCAGATAGACAGGGAGGGGTTACTCAAAAACAGTCTCCCCATGAATATGTGAAAGATGTTCGAGTAGATTGCTCAAGTTTTCACATGCACAGGAAAGTATACCCATCTGCACATTAATCATGTGCTGCACTTCCTCAATCACCTAGTGCATGGGAGGAAATTATATATACCTTTCTACCTGGTGAATGCTCTAAAAGATGAAGCAGTTCGGTACCAGAAAGGGGCACTGTCTTCCTTAGCCCACCATGGGCTGATATTGGCATTGGTATGCCATGCAGAAGCACAAGGATAGAACCATGATGCAGAGGGATATGGCGACCAAATAGAGCAACACAATGCAGTTTCCGAATTAGGGCAAGACGAAGCATCCCTTGTAGAGGAGATAACAAACATCGGGCAATTGGCGTTGCCCTATTTTCCAAGAGGAGTAGAGCAGTCACCGATGCTCGAAGACATAGAGGACAGAGGGCATTCCCTAGTGCCAAAATATGAGGAGGAAGGAGCACCACTCGCTGATGGTGAGGATGAGCCAATCCCCAGGAGGAAACATCTATGATGATTCCTGTCGATAGAGGAAGGACAAAGTGACCCGGAGATAGATGTTGTCACCCAAACCCTCCGAGAATTAACAATTCGAAGCCCACAGAATGAAGGAACATTCAAGAGTAACGGCTAGATCGATGCAGCCTTGGAGGAGGCACTCGAATGGCAAACCGATTGCTGGATGGCAAAACAAATTCTAGAAGATTGCCAGAACCAGCATAAAATAGAATTGGAGGAAAGGGATAGACGAATCGCTCAGCTCAAGCAACTGGTCTGGGAGTTGCAGGAGGAAAATCAAATACTTCAGGATAGAGGAACAGCAAGATAGGAGGCATCCAATCAGACTTATTGGGTAGAAGAAGTTTCGATGAACTCTCCCACATCCACCGAATGAGTATTCTCTTCAAGGGAGATTCGATCAGACACTCGACAGAGCAGCCCGGAGGCAGGGGAGGATTCCTCTATTTTTAGGGGTGAAAAGGAAAGAAGTCCTATGATGCCCCCTATCATTGTCTTGAGTGACATAGAGCAGGACGAAGGTCTCTAGCAACAGATAAGACCAGAGGATAAGGAGGACCTCCCCAGGCCTGAAGAAGGAGAAGAGCCTAAGGGGTCGACACCAGGTAGACAGGAGAACGAAGGATCACCCCTAGAGATAGAAGCATAGCCGATCCTTCAGAGTAAAGAGAAGTACCCAAAGGAGAAATAAGAGATCCCAGTCCGAGCTACCACATTTCCTATAGAGGCCAAGGCAAATAGGCCCAGGACGGCTTGATAGAAGGCAAAAGTGACCTTCGTCGAGTCAGAGGAGGACGAATGGGACATGTAGCTATTCGTCGAAAGGCAAAAATATTTCGAGCAGCTGCGCAACAAAATGAAAGCAACCAAGGAGGCTAGGAAGGCATCCTCGAGGGTAAAAGGAGATTCTGGCATCTGCGTCAATCCGACAGAAGACAACTAGTTTTGGGACATCTATGGTTCATCTCGAGGGCAACCTTCCATGATGAGGAGGTACTTGGAATGGTGGGGAGTATATGGCCCATAATTGGAGGCCGTTGCGATTGCAAAGGAGAATGCAGGGCTTACCCCTGAAGTGGCTGGATTATACAAGGCCCAAGTAGTGCCTTCTAGAGGGGATAACTCGGATATCCCTCTGGAAGTAGTCAGACCTCCAGATGTTGACCTCTGGCAAGCTGTCGAAGCTGCATTTCAATTGGCAAGAACAACGTTGGATAGATCACCACCAGTAGTAGCTAGAACAAGAAGAGGACAATTGACAGCCACAATTTCCCATAGGCAAAGGCAAACCACACCTTCAAATGCCGGCATGAAAAGACTGACTCGGGTCGTAGGGGCAGCAGAATCCTCCAAGAGATGGCGACGATGAAAAGTCAAAGGGCTACCTGCAGCTTGGATGCCACGAGGGCGTGGCATATGTTAGGCATGGGGGGATGATGAGCACCAAAAATGCTCATATTTTGTAAATATTTCTATGGGTGTGTTATATAAACACATGCAGATCGTTCTGAAATATATATAGAAATAATTAATAAAGATCCATTTAGAGTTATAGAAGATAGATTATAATACATTGATAAATCTATTACAGTTCCAGAAGTTCTAAAGCGCATGTTCGATCGGGAAGAAGCTGCTGGATCCTAGGCCCACTCCAAGCCAGTATTTCTTCCCCATTTCATTTTCATTTATTTATTTTAATTATTTTGTTGCTTTCATAAGAATGTTCATCAGTTTGCTAGTTCTAGTATTTGTAGTAGGTTTATTTTCAGGAATGTGTACATGATTTATTTTTGTAGATTTAATTATGTTCTTCTTACGTAATTTATTGAGGAGTGTGGGAATGATTGAAAACCATTTCAAGAACACCCCCCAAATGTAGGATTAGCAGATTTACCTCTAGTGGTATTGTAGTAACCTAATTCGACTCTTCGCAAGTTTACGAAGCTCCTTGGGTTGATAATTAAATGCACGGGCATGTGACAAAAATAGGAAACCATTCATCTTGTTTGGCTTGCAATAGCATATATATTCCCTTGGTATCACATTATAAAAGGGGATGAAATCCAAGAATGAGAAGATACATTATTTTTTGGTTTATTTCCATTTATTGTAGTTTTTATGTGATTGGAGGTTGTTGTTCTAACCTCTTACAACTAGAAATACACCATTTGGTATTAGAGCAAGTTGGATCTTGCTAGGAGAGATAATGTGATCTTGTTGATTATAGTTATTCTACTATTATTATTTTTTAATTTAGATTAACACATCATATTAGCATGAGGGTAGGAAGAGGAGGTTATGCCCAAATCAACAAGAATATGTAGGAGTTGCAAACACAAGTTGCTCAGCTAATTAGAATAATGACCCATATGATGGAAATTCATCCCATGGAATTTTCAAATATAGATTCTGATAATGAGTCTATGGAAGGAGATAGCAAGATAGAGGTTCATGTCAAGGAAGAAACAGTGGGGAAGCGATAGTTTGAGGATAGGCTAATTATGGCCTTGGAAGGAAATAAATATGGGATCAATATTGATGTTCTTCAGGATGTAGTAAGGTTGAAACCAAATGAGTTGGTAAATTGGTTGAATAGCACGGATAATTTATTTGAGTGGTAAAACCTTTCAGAGGAAAAATGAATTAATATTGCATGCACAAAGTTGAAATGACATGTTTTGATTTGGTGGGATCATCTACAGAAGGAGAAACAAAGAAAATGAAAGAAAAATATTAGGGTTTGGTGTAAAATAGAAAAAGGAATGAAGGAGAAATTATTGCCCAATTATGGTGAAACATTGTTTCACAAAATTCAGAATCTTAGAAAAAGGATCAGATCATCGAGGACTACACAAATTAATTCTGCAAGTTATCAATTTGGATGGGTCTTGAAGAGTCAAAATAAAAAAATACTACAATGTATGTGAATGGATTAAGTTATGCCATACAATATGAATTGAGTATACTTTGGATTCATAGTGTAGAGGATGCATATTAGTTAGTATTAAAAGTAGAAGAGAAACATAAGAGGAGTAATTTTAGAAAAGGAGTGAAGAAAATACTATCATCACCTTCAGCCAGAAGGCATCCCTCAAAGGGAGAATATTCTATTATAAAGAAACAAAAGGAGTCTAGGCAGGATCAAGATAACCATCATAGAGGTGAAGGATTTTAGAGATGAAGAGGCTATCATGGAGGATAAATTTGGGATGGCCCATAAAGACAATATACCTATTATAGATGCAATGAGGAAGGGCATATATATTTTGAGTGTCTACACCGTCTTGCACAATAAATAAGGTAGGGAGAAGACGTTAGAGTCAATATAGTTGAGGTAGAAGAGCAAACTGAGACAAAAATTGTAGATATGGTAAAAAATCTCAAGATAAAGAGGACAATGATCATTCCAAGGAATAATGATGGTGGTTATTCCTGGATATGTCCAAATATATTTTAAACTAGGTACACATTTGGAGGAAATGTATGTAATATGATTATTGATATTGGTAGTTTTGAAAATATGGTTTCAAATGAAATTGTTGAGAAACTTAACTTGAAGTCTGAGAAGAACCCGTATCACTATTGCATATCATGGTTCAAGAAAGGGAATGAGGTAACTGTAGATAAGAGGTATATGCTTAAGTTTCCAATTGAGGCTACTTACAAGGATGAAGTGTGGTGTAATGTAATTCCAATGGATGCATGTCACTTATTGTTGGGGAGGTCTTGGCAATGTGATAGAAAGGATACCCATGATGGGGGAAGGAATACTTACACATTCTAGAAGGATGGCATAAAGGTTGTCTTATTATCACATAAATAATAAGGTTAGAGTGAAAGCCTATTGATTCCTAAGGAATTTGTCAAAGGTATGAAAGAATATGGGGTTTATTACATGTTCACAATAAAGAAGGTAGATATTAAGGATGTCGCTATAGCACCTGTAGCAGCAAAGTTGTTGAAATAGTATGCATATGCCATAGTAGAAGAGTTACAAGATGGGTTAACCCCAAAAGGAGATATTCAACATCATATTGATCTAATTCTAGGATTGGTCCTTTCAAATTTGGAAGCCTATAGGATGAATCCCATGCAAACTAAGGATTTGAATAGAAAAGTGACATAATTGATGAAGAAGAGAATTATTAGAGAAAGTATGTGTCCATGTGTGACTCCTATATTGTTGAAGACAAATAAATATGATACATTTTGGATGTGTGCGGATAGTAGGGCAATCAATAAATTTACAATCAAGTATTGATTCCCAATTCTAATACTAGATGATATGATGGATGTGCTAGTCGGAACATGATGCTTTAGTAAAATTGACCTATGTAATGGATACTATCAGATTTGAATATAGGAAGGAGATGAAAGGAAGACTCATTTTAAGATAAAATATGTGTTGTACGAATGGATGGT
Organism: Wollemia nobilis; assembly: GCA_028583015.1. Lineage (NCBI taxonomy): Eukaryota > Viridiplantae > Streptophyta > Pinopsida > Araucariales > Araucariaceae > Wollemia > Wollemia nobilis. The sequence continues at coordinate 1,419,213 of JAQPPZ010016697.1, forward strand.
GATGTCATTCAAATTATCCAAGGCACCCAGTACATTTATGAGGATGATGAACATAGTATTGAGGGAATATATTGGTATGTTTCTAGTTGTGTATTTTGATGACATTATAATATTTAATAGGAATGAATAAGAACACTTGTTGCATTTGAAATTAGTTTTAGAGTTTTTAAGGGAGGATAAGTTGTATGTCAATATGAAGAAGTGTATATTTCTTCAGAAGAGTCTAGTATTCTTGGGATTTGTAATCTTAGAGGATGGAGTGAGGATGGACAAAGAGAAGGTGAAAGAAATTTTGGAATGGACAATTCCAAGAAATATGACAAAGATGAGAGTTTTCCATGGCTTGGAAAATTTCTATAAGAATTTTATTAGGAATTTTAGTAGCATTGTTGCACCTCTAACAAAGTGTGTGAAGGGAAGATAATATGTATGCAAAAAGGCAACAATAGAGAATTTCAAATAGTTGAAGAATAAGGTGATCGAAGTACCTGTTTTGGTATTGATTTTAGCAAGTTATTTGAGGTTGATTGTGATGAATTCCACGTGGGAATTGGATCTATATTGAGTCAAGAAGGGCAGCCTATAGCATTCTTTAGTGAAAATTTGAATGAGGTAAGGAAGAAGTATTCTACTTATGATGTGGAATTCTATGCTATTGTGTAGGTATTGAGACACTAAAGATATTATTTAGTGTCTAAAGAGTTTGTGTTATTTACTAATCATGAAGCATTGAGGTATGTAAATACCTAGAAGAAATTAAAAAGTAGGCATGCAAAGTGGGTATCATTCTTGTAAGAGTATACATTTATTTTAAAGTATAATTCAGGTAAGAAAAATCAAGTTGTTGATGCTTTGAGTAGGTGTGTAGTATTATTGACTACTATAGAGAATAAAGTAGTCTGATTTGAGGTAATTAAGAAAACTTATGAATATAATACAAATTTTAGTATTATTGTGAAACATTGTAAGAATCTAGTGTTGGGAGAAGTTGGCAGTGAGTTTGTGATTATCTGATGCAAAATGGTTATTTTGTTTAAAGGGAAACAATTGTGCATTTTTTTTGGTTCAATGAGGGAGAACATTATTAGAGAACTGGACAATAGAGGTTTGGATGAGAACTTTGGAGTGTGAAAGACAATTGCTCTTGTAGAGGAGAAGTATTATTGGTCCAAGGTAAGGAGGGTCATAACTAGGTTTGTGTTAAGATCTAGAGTGTACCAATTAGCTAAAGGCCATGTGTAGAATATAGGAAATTATATACCTTTGCCTGTTCCCATAGGACCATGATATATTTCAGCATGGATTTTGTGTTGGGGTTGCCCCACACACAACGGAGTAAAGATTCAATTTTTGTTGTAGTAGATAGTTTTTCTAAGATGACACATTTCATTGCATTCTAGAAAATCGATGATACCACTAGAGCTGTAGATTTATTTTTAGAGAAGTTGTTAGACTACATGGTGTTCTAAAAGTTATCACCTTATATCATGACATAAGGTTTCTGAGTCACTTTTGGAGGACTTTATAGGGGAATATGGGGAAAAATCTATAGTTCATTAGTGCATATAACCCTAGACTGATGGGAAAACAAAAGTAGTAAACCAAATTTTAGGAAATCTTCTAAGATGTATTGTTGGAGAACACCAAAATAATGGGACTTAGCCTTACCACAAGCCGAGTTTACATATAATAGTTTAGTAAATAAGTGAATAGTAAAATATCTCTTTCAGTATGGTAATAATTTCAATGGTGTGTTATATCTAAATTATCTACCAGTGATGATGCAGAAGCATTTGTAGAACACATACAAGAATTATAGGAAGGTGTCAAAAATAAATTGTAAGATAGTAATGAAAGGTATAAGGTAGCTGCAGATGCAAGTAGGATATTTAAATTATTTAATTTTGGAGACATGGTGATGGTTCACCTTAGGAAGGAAATGTTTCCTACGGGTACATACAACAAATTAAAGTATAAGAATATTGGACCATGTAGAATTTTGAAGAAGATGAATGATAATGCCTATAAAGTGGATTTGCCTACTGATTTTTATATTTAAGAAAGTTTTAATATTATATATTTGTATGAATTTCATAGTGATCAGTTATTAAGATGTTTTTGAAAAATAAGAGGACATAAACTGGGAACAATAGATACCTAAGAAGAAAAATAAAGTCATTCAAGTACTTGATAAGAAGACAATCAATACCAAGAAGGAAAACTACAACAAATAATTGGTACAATGGGAAGGTTTAAAACAAGAAGATAATAATTGTATTTTAGAGGGGAACTAAAAAATATTGATAGTAAAAATTTATAGGAGTTTGATCAAGGGAACTTTTAGGAGTAGAGTTATTTTCAACCAGAGGAGAATGATGCAGGAGCCTATATTTCAAAGGGCATAAATTTTGATTCGGCCATTGGATCAGCTTGAAATTTTATGAGGAGTTGTATAAAGAGGTGGAAATATTGTGGCTAGACCACTTTATTAATTGAGATGATTTTTTAGGCTTTTATCGGGTCCTAATTCCTTCATCCAGTGCCCCAAAAAAGGGATTTAGTACTTTTTTGAAATTTAGAAGAAAACATATTTGGAATAATTCCTTATTTAGGAAATGGGTAGGTGTTTATATTTTCTAGGAGGCTTAATATATATGATAATATTGTGTTTATTAATTTAGGGGTCTATCCAATATTTTTTTGGTGATTTAGTTTTTGGCACTAAATGATGAAATTGCCCCCCCAAAAATATTGTAATTTCTTATCTTTAGGGATTTAAGATTTAGGTTTTTTTTTTAGGGTTTCTTTTGGAATATATATTCCATTGGCATTGTAAAAAGGGGTGAAGTATAAGAATAATAATATAAAATATTTTTTGGTTTATTTCCATTTATTGTAGTTTTTATGTGATTAGAGGTTCTTGTTCTGACCTCTTGCAACTGGATTTACACCACTCATTTGGAGCCTTATAAAAAATGTCCATTACTTGTATTTCGAAGTATTTAATTATAGCAGTGATGACTATGGTCCAACTTGACAAGAATCCTATGCAAGAGACACTGTTACAACAATATATTTTAGATGATGAAGGTTAGTTAAATGAGTCTACATTAAGTGTAAAGTCCCATTAGAGCATTCATTATGGGGTGGGATATTATTATCACAAATGTGTTCCCTCATTGATCCCTTAGTTTTTATTATGAGGGGGTGTTGAAAGCATAATCAAACTTATAAATAGTGATAAAATTTCATGATGTAATAATGTATAACATTATTGGTTGATCAGTTTGAAATATGTGATAACTACTATATGATCTATAGATCATGCCTCTAATTAAATGAAAAACACCATAGTGTATTAATATTTAAATTAGTATTCACCATATTATTCCAAACTTTGTTAGCACCCTCACTAGAACCTTAATAACGAATTTGGTCCTTAGTGAATTAAGGGGATTTTTGAGGTTTATAATTATAAGGTTGCTCCTATTTCCTCCTTTTAATTTATTATGATTTATCATGGTTCTTATTACTTCCAATATTTTTCTCATATCATGATTGATATAGGAATAATCATTATATTTTTGCAAAGTAGTAAAAGCTAACAATTATAATTGGAATACAAATAACTTTAGTCAAATAAAAATTTGGTTGGAGGAGCGTTTGCTAGCGACGTTCATTTGGCATCTTTGGTGGCTGTCGAGGGCGCTTGTTTTTGGTAAGTATGTGGTACGATGGCGAAGGTGGCTGTGAGTTTTCACCCACCGAGTCTGATGAGGGGCCACCTTTGGGGTCTGGCCCTCTCGGCAGCTTAGGTTCACCCTCTTCTTGGGTCCTAAGAAAATTAAGCAATATGGAGGGGGTTAAGTTTGGGCCCAAGATTTCATTTGCGGAAGTTGTTGCTAGCCGTGGAGCCCGAGACAATTTGGAGCCCTGTTCCATGGAGGTAGAGTCCTTCCAAATTTGTATTCCCGATTCTATCATGAATTCTCTTCTGGAGAAGGGATCTTTTGACTTGGTGGGAAAGTTCTCGGGAGGTAGACCGGACCTTGAGGTCCTCAAGCATTGGGCGCTATCACGGTGGAAGCCCAGTGGTTCCCTTGCCTTGGCTTCCCTTCCTCATAATTTCTTCTTGATCTGGCTCTCCTCTGAAGCTGATTCCCAAAAAATTCTTGATGGGGGTCCCTGGTTCTTTGGCAAGCGTGGCCTATTCTTGCATCGTTGGGGCTCTGATTTTAACCCTACCTCACAAAAGGTCAATCTTATTCCCATTTGGGTGTGGCTCCTAGAATTTCCAACCTTCCTCTAGCATGAGAATGTGTTCAAAGTGGTGGCTTCTACTTTAGGAGACTTCATCTCCTTTGACTCTCTCTCTCTGTCAGTGGATAGATGCCAATTTGTTCGTATGTGTGTAATGGTGGATTTGGAGAAGGAGCTCCCTAAGTCGGTTGAATTGGTTTCCCACTTGGGTTGTTGGGTTCAACTAGTGGTCTATGAGAACAAACCTATCCCCTATGGGAAATGTGGTCAAAGTGGTCATATTCAAAAATATTATCCTTTGTCTTAGCCTTAGAAGCCCTCTGCAATTGATTCTAAATGTCCAGCTTCTCAAGGGGCTGCTTCGGGCCCTAGGACCCACTATTAAGAAATGGAAGGTTTGGTGGAAGAAGGCTCTAAGCCCTTCTAAAGAGCAACCGGTGATGTCTCCGAGTGGGTCAAAGCCCATTGGAAGGGACCAAGTTGATCCGGTAAGACCTGTTGCTGTCTCCCCCTCACTGAAAGCTTCTACTCCCACTCCTCACCTAGAGGTGGTTCTCTAGCCCGAGAAGGTAGTGTCACCTTTACCTCTAGTTAACTCATTTGGTTATCTCAAAATGGAGGCCATAGAGGCTCTGGACATGATGATGGAGAATGTGGTTTCTACTCCCAAGGTGGTCTATGCTTCCCCGAAGGATTCCTTCTCGATGCCTTCGAGTGGTCTGGGTAGCCCAATGGGCTCTCCTAAAGTAATTTTTGAAAAGGGCTCCCCGGGCCCAAAGACAAGAAGTCAGCGTAAGAAGGGTTTGGACCTTGGCCTATCCAAACATCCGGGTAGGCCCCCTAGAAAAGCCAATAGAAAGAAACAAATGGAGGAGGCTTTGGCCAATGGTGGGCAAGCAAGGCTTGTTGTTGAAGAGGAGAATGGAGATAAGCATCTAAATCTTGATAGCTTTAAACCTTCACTCTCTGGAGGGTCGAGCAAGAAACTCTCCTTTTGATCTCAATGAAGTTGTGCTCATGGAACGTGAGAGGGCTAAATAGCTCCTCCAAAAAGTGTTTGTTGGCTTCACTTAGGAAAGAAAAATCCCTTAATTTTTTGTGCATCCAAGAGTCCAAACTTGATGCTTCTTCATGGGATTTGGTTCATAATGTAGTTTGGAAACACTCTGGCTTTGCGGTGAGTGAGGCTTTCGATTCTGTCGGTGGTCTTTTATTTTTTTGGGACCCTTCTAAGTTTGATGGCCATGTGGTTTCATCCTCTTCAAGGGAAATAAACATTATTTTCTAGTGTAAGACAACCCACAGAAGGTGGGTCATCTCTAATATCTATGCGTCGAATTCCCCTACTGATAGAAGGAGATTTTGGCATATTCTACTCGAGATGAGAGCCTCCTTTTAGGATGAGGCATGGGTGGTTTTGGGGGATTTCAACACCCCTATTTTTCCTTCAAAAATATGAGGTGGCAATGAAGTGGATGCTAGAAGCCTAAATGATTTCATGGATTTTGTTAATGTCGTAGGTTTAAGAGATTTAGACTTAAAGCGCTCGAAGTTCACATGGAGTAATAGGAGGGTGGGGGCCAATTTGATTCTCAGTAGATTAGATAGAGTTTTTGTGTCCAACTCCTATCTCCATCTCTTTGGTGTGGCTATTTTGTCCACTCTTCCCTAGATTGGTTTGGACCATAACCCTTTGTGGTTGGAGGTCCCCAATGGTCAACCTTTTTTCCCCCACCCATTTCATTTTGAAATGATGTGGTGCTCGCATCCTAGTTTTGATACCTCTTTGTGGGACTGGTGGTTGGAGGAGGTTAACGACATGGGTATGGAAAGACTATCCAATAAGCTTAAAAGGCTAAGGTCCAATATTAAGGTTTGGAATAAGTTTTCATTTGGTAACATTTTCAGAGAGAAAGAAAGGATTCATGGGCAGCTTTCGGAGATTGAATCCAAATTGGAAATGCAGGGAGGTTCTATGGAGCTTCTCTTGGAGGAGTGATATTTTCTTGTAGAGCTTCATAATATTCAAGCCAGAGAAGAGACCCACTAGAAGCAAAAATCTTGAGAAATATGGCTTAAGGAAGGGGACCGTAATTCTTGATTTTTCACACCTCCACCCTTCATCGAAGGAGCCGCAATTGCATAAAGGAAATTAATATTAGTGATGGCAGCTCAACTTCAGATATCTTCCGAATAAGGGAGGAGGCTATGGAGTTCTTCTCCTCCCTTTTGTGCTCGACCCCGACAAGGGCAATCGATGATGAGAATTTCATGCTAGAGGTAATCCCATGCCTGGTAACGAAGGAGATGAATGAGGGGCTAGTTACTCCTTTTTTAGATGAAGAAATTTTTAATGCATTAAAGTCTATGAGCCCTCTTAAGGTACCTGGTCCTGATGGTTTCCCTCTGGGGTTCTTCCATAAGTATTGGCATATCTATGGCTCAAACATTTGTGCGGTGGTTCGAGACTCTCAAGCTTCGATGGTCATCCCTAAATCAGTGAATTTGATGCTATTGGCCCTGGTGCCAAAGAAATACAATGTGTCCTCTTTCAATGAATTTTAGCCTATAAGTTTGTGCAACACTATCTATAAGATTCTTTCTAAAGCCTTAGCCAATAGGTTGAAAGTTATCCTACCTCTTCTCATGGATAGTGCCCAATGTGCCTTTGTCCCTGGCAGACAAATTTTAGATGGGGTGATTGTGGTACATGAACTCCTCCACTCAGTTAAAAAGAGTGGGTGGGCAACATTCTTCCTCAAGTTGGATGTAAGCAAGGCTTACGATAGGGTCTCATGGCAATTTTTATTTCGCATCCTGAGGAAATTTGGTTTTAGTGAAATATGGGTGGGGCTCATAGAGGCTTGCATTTCTTCTACCTACTTCTCTATCCTAGTTAATGGCTCTCAAGTAGGGTTCTTTTAGTCATGTCATGGTCTACGCCAGGGTGACCCTCTATCCCCATTCCTTTTCATTCTCATGGTGGAGGTGCTTGGTCATTCGATTTCCCATTGGAGTTTTGATTTTGGTCTAAGGTCGGCTCTCCCCTACCCATCGATCTCTCACCAGTAGTTTGTTGATGACACCCTCCTCTCTTGTGAGGCATCGATGTTCCATGCAAGGGATGTGAAGTCCATTTTGGTAAGCTACGAGAAGGCTATTGGGTAGTAGATAAATTTTGAAAAAAGCTTCATTTATTTTGTTAATACTCTAGAGACCCGACAAAGGAGAATAGCTAACATTTTAAATTATCACATTTCTTCTCTCTCGACCACTTACTTGGGGCTCCCCATTTTTTTTGGCCGCATTAAGGATGAGTTTTGGACCCCGGTTGTTGAAAGAGTCCAACGCAAATTAGCATCTTGGAAAGGGGTGTTACTTAGTCAAGCGGGGAAGGTGGTGCTGGTCCAAAGCACCTTGCAGAGCATCCCCATATATTTTTTATCTCTCTTTCATTTACCCTCTAAGGTGGCCGCCAAATTGGATAGCATCTGCAAATCCTTCCTATGGGTGGGCCCTGAGTTGAAAGGAAAATTCCACCTTGTCTCATGGGAGCATATTTGTAAGAGGAAGAGGCAAGGGGGTCTCAATCTCAAAAATGTGGTCATGATGAACAAAGCTCTTGTGGTGAAACTTGGGTGGAAAGTTGCTATGAATTCTAACATTCTTTGGTGTAATATCCTTAAGGCTAAATATAAATTTGATTCTTTTTTAGCATATTTCCTTCCTAGTGGAGGGTCGACCTTCTGGAACAGCCTCATCAAATCTCGTAGGTTCCTCAAGTCTTGTTGCAGTTGGATTATTGGAAGTGGTGAGGCGGTTAATTTTTGGGATGACATTTGGGCCAAGGAAAGTCCCTTAGGGGATGATCCATGGTTCACCTCCCTTGTTGCTCATTCTAGAACCCATAGGCTTGAAAAGGTGGTAGACTTTATTACTATCCAAGATGGACATAGATTTTGGTCTCCCTCCCTTCTAGAGCTGGTCGTCGATGCAGATGTAAGATTATGGTATACTTTATTGGTGGAGTTGAGGCTTATTATGGTACATAATGTTTTAAAAGATGATATATTGGTGTGGATGGGGGACCCAGATGGGTCCTATTCAGTTAAATATGCCTACGTTGCTCTTAGCTCAATGGAGGAAGACTTTTTTCCTACAAATCAAATTTGGTTAAAAAATCTAACGTCGAAGATTAACATTTTCTATTGGTTGGTTGTGCAAAACAAAATCCTCTCGATCGAGAATCTTCTCAAGAGGGGGATGTGCCTGGTCAATAGGTGCTATTTATGCAAGAATGATTGGGAATCGATGACTCATATTTTGCTCAGTTGTCATAGTGCGCAGAATATTCTGGCTTCCATTCTCTCTTGGTTGGACGTTGCATGGGTGTTTCCTAATTCCTTAATGGACTGTGTCATCCAATGGAAGTCACCCTTTCTTTCTTCCTGGCTTAAATATTTTTGGAAATTTCTCCTCCCACACTCCTTCTAGGGAGTGTGGAAGGAAAGGAACTCAAGGGCATTCAAAGAAGTGGAAAATAATATCACCCAAATCAGCCTCAAGATTCTGTGGAAGGTGTCAAAAAATGTGTCTTCGACTCTCAGCAATTTGAATCCTTCAAAATTAATTTTGGTGCTCTCCCCAAGTGAGCGGTTGTTGGAAGAATGGTTTGGTTTTGTGTCGTTAGCCCACCCCCTCCTGCTCCTGACCCGAGGAGGGAGGTTCATTGGTCTCCGCCACCCATTGGGTGGTTCAAACTTAACTTTGATGGTGCCTCTAAAGGCAACCCTGGCTTAGCTAGCATGGGAGGTGCAATAAGGGACAACAATGGTGATCTTATTCTGGCTTACATGGACTACCTTGGAGTCCAATATTCCATGGTGGCTGAAGCTAGAGTGGCCTTCATTGGCTTGGAGTAGCTTAAGAACCTTGGCATCAAAAACACAATTATTGAAGGGGATTCCCTATCCATCATCAACATGCTTCATGGAGTTTCCCATCCGGTATGGAAAATAGCTAATTTAATTGATGAAGCAACTTGGCTTGCTCGTTCCTTTTCTAGCATGGAGTTCTCCCATGTTTTTAGAGAAGGCAATTCAGTGGCTGATCTCTTAGAAAACTTGGGAGTTCATTCTCAAGGCTTATCTATCTGGCAGTGGGATTTTTCCAATGATATTGTACTTTGCATCAGGGAGGAAGCTCCTTAACTCTTGTCATATTTTGGTTCCTTTCAGAGATCTGGGTGATCTGGTTGGTGCCCATAGGTTTAAGCACTTTATGGTGTGTACTAGCCTTTATTATGCTATCCCCTCAGTACGTTCCTGCCTTCCCTGATTGTCCCTTCCGGCCCCCTGGTGATGTCGCCCCTTCTTATGCCCGGGCTTGTCGAACGTTGCAGCCTATTGTGACTTTCAAATTTCAAATGATGCATTTATTCGGGTTGGTAGTTTTTGGCCCCCTGCATTGTCCTGCTATTCTTTAGGGTCGAGTTGTTTGGGTTTTTCTCCCTGGCTTGCCTTCGTGGGGATGGTGTGAACTCCCTCGGTTCCCCTTCCCCGGGGGTGCTTGCCTCGGTTTGTAATACCTTGTTGTCCTTTTGGGTGGGCCTCCCTTATGGAGGTCATCTTGTGCTTTAATTGGCCTCTGGGATTTCTTGTTGTATAAGGTTGTGGGGCTCCTTTCAAAACCCTCTTTTAATATTAATACCAAAAAATAAAAAATTCTAATTGTAAGGCACCAATTAAAAATAAAATTTTATCAATGTGTGTAGCAAAGTATGATGACAACCTTAGATTAGAAAATATTTATTTGTTTGAAATTGGTAAGGTGTAAGGTGTAAAACTAGGGATCAAAAAATTTTGGGTAACATTTCTAGCATAGCTATTGATGGGGTAGACAATTATTTTTCTATCCTAATTAAAAAATCTTTCATATGAGCTACATATTCAAAAGTTGTAGCTATAGTTAGCATTACAAACTATTAATTCCATGTCAAATTATAAACCTTTGATATAATATGACAAATATTATTCTTCATTTGGCCAACATTTTATGAAATTAAATTTAAGGATCATAATATTCTAGTATTATAATCATGTATGTTCTCTTAAGGATGTATTTGCTCTGCACTCAATTGAAATAAGATAGATTACTAATTACTCATACAACTTAATATATCCATAAAATTTTCTATAGTTGTTACACAATTTCTAATTGTATTATTAGATAAACCTATACATCATATTGTAGCTTCTTCACTTATAGAATAAATTAGTAAGCATATCATACTATCCTCCTACTAAATATTTTGAATTGATCTAAGCATTGAAATTATTTTGACGTGATCATAATTTTACTTGACATTCCTATCAAAGGTAGGAAAATATTTCACTCTAATAGGTAGGATAGGGGAATATGCTCTAAATATCATTGGTACTTTGATAGGTACAATTTATAAGTTTATTTTGAGGTATAGGAGGTTGAGGCACTAGGTTATTCGATGGAGTAGAAGGTTGACCATATTGTTGTTATGGAAATGAATATGAATATCCTATGTAACCTTGAGAGGGATATAAGGATACTAGTATGGAGTATACTAAAGCAAATTCTAAGGAGTATTTGGTATTTAGAAATGATGAGGTGGTGGATTCTAATAATATCATTATTGATTTGGAGAAGATAGCATGTTTAAGAATGGATGAGGTTACTAGACACCTTGTGGAGGAATTTTTTGGTGCATATGAGCTAGGAATTACTATGTATTTTATTGTATATAGCTAGTTAGAGGTGGTGTTGGTCACTAGGTTTTCCCTATGTCCCTTGCAATGTTACTTGTCTAGTCAAAACTTAACATTTATGAGAAAATCACTAACTTTAGTTAGAAAATATTTATCCTAAAGATTCTAAATTTGGGGTATGAAATATCTGGGAAGAATACTAAAAATGTTATAAAAACCAGATCCAAGGGGACTTTTAGATGAAGTTGTACTAGAAGGGAGTGTAATCTAGGTATTAGGTATAGGATGATTTGCATTAATCTCATTATGATGGGCCGTAAAATTAGGGTTGCTCATAGGGTTGTTTGTATCAAAGGACATCCTATAAATATGATTTGTTTAAGTTGAAATATTGATGAGTATGAGTTGTAAAGTATGGGTGGACTAGTTACAAATAACTATGGACTAGTTTTTCTAAGAAGTTTTTTTTTTATAACACCCTAGTTTTTTGTTGGATATTTTTTTGCTATTTTTTGGATTTGAAGATGATAATTCTACTCTAGGAGGGACTAGTGAGGGTGCCTTAAAATATTATCTTAGATAGACAAATTTTATTTCTATATTTATTAAAGGTAAAATCTTAAACAAAGACTAAAGAAGCACCAAAACCATTTCAAAAATACTCTTTGTACCTACTAGGAAGAGATCAACACCTCAGAGAGTCAATGTATTCCTACCATAGTCTAAATCAAGACCAATGATCATAATTGAGTAGATTATATTAAAATAAATGGTCTTTAATAGATCCAATTATGAAATAACCTATAAATTCATGGGTATTCACCCTAATTTGAATTATGGATTTGGCAAAATTGAGATCCCATTGGTGAGTATTATTTATGGTATATTAGTAATGGATATTTTATTATTATATTTTCCTCACTATCCAATAGAAATAGGGCACTCAAATAAAGAAAAGTGGAATCATAGCTCAATAGGATTATTTTTTCAGCCCTAGAGAGTGGGATTTGATCCTTAAATTGAACCCACTATTCCAGTTAAGGTATAATTGTATGCATTCCCAATTCAGGTATAATTGTATAATTGTATAATTGTATGCATGTATTAGAAATAATTGGTAGCTTTCTTGGAAGATATTTGGGTGCATTTAGAAACACAATTGAAGGAAACATAACCATTTATACAAGATTATGTGTTGAAATGGATCTCAACCATCCTCTTTTGATAGAGGTGGAACTCAAACCTATAGGGACATATTGTATTTAAGAACTACATTATCAAGCGTTGTCATTCAAGTGTAGATTTTATCACAAATATGAGCATTTGGCTTGATCCTTCCCAAATAATATGATCATAGAAATTGGGGCTCCTCTAGGAATATCAAATCCTCCTAAGGAGGGTAAGTCTACAATCACTAAATAAGCAACTAGTAATTCAAAGGGAGAATAAGCAAAGGGAAATGGTTTTGAATAGCCCAAGAGAAGGAGATAAAATAAAAAATATGGCAAAGAGGAAAACAACCCAAGACCTCAAATAAGTGTGATCTCTTCAAGACAATGGTGGAGCAAGAAGAAGAAAAAATATTGGAAGGATTGGATGTGAATAATAAAAATAGTAACAATCATGTTAAAGACCATATTTTTGCTTCTCGTATCTTAGAGTAGGTAACAAAGTGTAGTGAGTTACCACAATATGAGATGGAAAGAGAAATGATAGTGAATAACTAAGAGTAGTCGACAATAAAGGATGTCATCATGAGTGTGGTAGAAAATAATATAGAGAAAAAAATCTTGGGGGTAATCTAGGTAGAGAAAATATCAAATACTATCAACTTTTGAGTAGGAAAAATTTTGATCTTATATCAAGAAGACAAACTAGTCACTAGGGGATCACTGAGGACAAATTAGTAATCAATGAATATATAATATGGAATATTAGGTATTTAAACAATGAAAATCATAAATATATTGTTCGAAGACTCTTCAAGAAAAGTAAAACAATTTTTTTGGCTATCTAGGAGATCAAAAATATTCTTGGATCTCATGTATAAAATTATAAATCAACTATGGAGAGGTGTTGGTCATATGGAAGTGGCTACCTAAAGGGCATCAAGGAGAAATTTACTTTTTGGAACTCTCTTAAATGGATGAAAATAGACCATATATCTTGGAGGTTTGTCCTTACATCCTATTTTTAAACAATATTACAATTGAGCAAGTTCTAATCATAAATTTATGTGGGTCTCAAAACCTAGATGGTCATATTCATCAATGTAATGTGGTGCATAGTATGAGAGTCTTGAGAAAAAGTTGGACTAAATTGTTGTTGGAGATTTTAATGCTAAATTACCTTCCAAAGATCAAGAAGGGAGAAATCCAATTTTTGATTCAAGGGATTCACTTATGAATGTCCAAGTCCATGCATTACACATAATGGATATTAAATATCCTAGAACTAGCTACAGTTGGACTAATAAGAGGAGCGAAGGACATAGCAAGAAGGTGAATTTATATTATTTTATGGTTTCAAAAGAGGAATTAATGAAGTGGAATCTAAAATTTTAGATTTTAGAGGGTCTAGTCTCATATCACTTTCTTATTCTATTGGAGAGTGGATCAAAATGGGGCAACATTGAAAACTATTCAAATTTAAAAATGTTTGGTGAAAAAAGAAGAAACTTGAGAAGATATTCCCATAGTGATGGGAATAAGGATGTCCAAATATGGTAAAAAAATATTTAGATTCTAAAAGTAGCTTCATTATGTTAAGGATCATCTAAATCAATGGATTTAATATAACAAGTCAACCTTCTAAGGATAAAGAGTTTCATTGGTGGTTAGATGGCATGAGGTGCAAAACATTTTTAGGGAGAAGCCGATTATAGATAAGCTCAAGGAAGAGGATGGTGAGTTGCATAAATCAGTGGAGGAAATTGACAATCAAGAGGAGATATAATAAAAACAGAGAGCAAGAAATAGCTGGTTATTCGAAGGGGATAAAAACACTAATTTGTCCATTAGGTCATTTATGATAGGAGACAAACAAACAAGATGGATGATATTCAAGATGATAATGGGCTCTCCTTTGATACAATCGTAGGTATATATTCTCATTCAATGAATTATTTTTCTAAATTATTTAAGGATGGTTTGGTGTAGGATGAAGATAACTAGAAAGAAGTTCTCACTACTATTTCCTCTATCATCTCTAAAGAATAAAATGAAGTCTTTCTTAAACCCATTGATAGAAAGGAGCTAAAGGGGGTATTCTTTGAAATGAGTAATGAAAAATGCTAGGTCCATACGGTTTCCTAATTATGTTTTTAAGACCTTATAGGATAAATTGGAGAAGGATGTAATGGCTATTATGAAGGAGTCCAGGGGTAGTATAAGATTGCTTAAAGTATTAAATTAGATATCCATTACCTTAATTTTTAAATGAGTGGAGGAGGTTCATATTTTAGATTATAGAACTATCATATTATATAATTTCATATAAATAATAATCATAGAGGTAATGGTTGAGCATCTACAATTTTTTCTATAAATCATTATATCCTCAAAACAAGGGGGTTTTCTAGAGGGCAAGTAGATCTTAGATGTCGTGGTTCTAGATTACGAGTCAATGGAAAAATTTGATAATATATGAATATTCACAAAATTATATATACCAAAGGTTTATGATAGGATGGAGTGAAGCTTCTTGTCAAGGATGATGGCATCCTTTGTCTTCTCTTGATATTGGATAGAGAGGGTCATGAGTTGTGTCTCTACTCTACAATATTTAGTGTTAATAAAAGCTCTTTTCTCACAATTATTTAAAGGAAATAAAGGCCTTTGTCATGGACATACTTAATCCCCTTATTATTTTCTCATATTGGCTAAATGCCTATCTTGAGGAGAATACAACAAGGTTTGATCATAACTATCAAGGTGGATGGGTTTTGACTCACCTATAGTTTGTGGATGACACTAAATTGATGAGAGTAACCAACCTTAGGGAAGCAAGAATGATTAGAGATACTCTTAATGTTTTCTTAGGGCCACAAACCAAGTCATCAATTATAAGAAATTCCAAGTGGTCCTCTTCAATCTTGACTAAAGGCTTCAAGATAGAATTCTAGAGATCTTGGGATTCATGAGTACATTTATCCCATTGGTCTTTTTGGGGTTCCATCTGCATTTTAATAAACTAAATATAGTTTTTTGGAGGTATCTTTTAAACCATATCAAATAAAAAATTAAATATTGGTCTAAACAATGGTTAACCTTTTGGGGTAGATTAAATTTTTATAATTAGTCATTCAGGCCATGCTAGTCTATTATCTTTGTTGCCTGATATACCATATGGAAAGAGTTGGACAAGATAACCATAAAAAATTTATAGGGACGAGAAAAAGGAGAGAAGAAATGGGTCAGGGTTATGCATAGTGGCTAATCATAATTAATTAATGAATATATTTATTTTTGAATTTTAGAATTGGCTAATATTGGGGACCCTTGAACAAGGCCCATTAGCCCAAAAATTTTGGGTGTAAATTTTTGTTGGAGTAGATTCACCCCAATTTTATAATAATTTGACCATTTTAAGTTTAAATATCCAATATTTTCCCTAATCATAGGGGACATTTTCACTTTTAAATTATAAAGAATTTTATATTTTGAAATCAATTTGCCCCATTATTTTAAGTACATTTTAGGACCAACACCTTATACATAACCCTAAAATGGGTGTTAGTAGGGTAGGATAAAGTAATTCAGCCCAAGGTAAAGGGAGGATTGGGCCTAGAAATATTAGAGCTAAATAATAAAGATGACTAGCCAATTCCAATCCTTTTAAAACTAACACGTGACATGATTAAAATCTTGGCATATATATTTTTCATAGGTAGGGATGAGGAGGATGAATTATATTAGGGTTATGGGAGACTTGGTGTCTACATGAATAAGGATGGATATAAAAATATCCTTGTCATGCATATCAAGTTGAGGATTGGATAAATATTTAATTGTCCAAGGGTTGGTTGAAAGTAAAAATCTTTACCTGATAGTTCATGCATAATGGAATTGTTACTCTTGGTCATATGATATGTAGGGTTCCCCCATACCAATGTGCTTTATGCTACAAAAGTAAAGAAACATATAGGCACCTAATGATTTAGTGTACGCTCACACACCAAATCTAGGAGATGGTTTTAATCTTATAAAATCTAAGTCAACGATGATTCAAACTAGATTAATATTTGGAAAAAATGAAAGAGAATCAAATTTAAATTTGAAGCTTTTCGTATTAGGTGAAATCATAGATTAAACTTTACTTGATGGTAATTATGGATGGAGAGAAAATAAAGATTTTTTAGAGAAACCTTTTCATCCTTGGATGGCATTTGAAGCAAAGTCATAAAAAATATGGGAGTGTATGCTAAACAGAAAAATTGACCTGATATAGGGATGATGGAGAAGGAAGTTGAAGTGTAGGATAAAGTTAATTGGAAAGCACCCTTAGAAGTTTGAATTAAAATTAATACCAATGGAGTTGTAAAAGGTAATTTACAAAGATCTAGAATTGGAGTGGGCTATAGAAATCATGTTGGGATAGTTCTCCATTAGGAACTACAAAGCCTGGGCAAGGCCATGAACAATGAAGTAGAAGCCTTTAGCTATAAAATATTATTCTATTTGGGTAGTAGCCTTAGCTATAAAATAATATTTGTAAATCTTGGTAGGAGCTTTGTATTATACCAGGAAATTTGATTTGGAGATGTGGGGGTGGAGGATTCTTGTCATCTAAATTAAAAATTTATAGAGATAATTGGATGATGTGATCCTGATCTATGTGGGTAGAGATCTTAATATAGTGGTAAACTTCTTGGTTAATATGGATACTAAGAAGGAGGTAGGGATTTAGTGGTACAATGGCATGGCTGCTAACAATGAGAGGATTGGGTGGGTTGGTGAGGAAATATAATGTTTGGCTATTTTGGCTAGCCATTGTAGACATATGATTTAGTAGATTTGGCTCCAATGTAGATCTCATTTTAATATTGTAACCAAAAGTTGTTAGCTCTTAGGATCTTCGGCATTAGAGTTATCAAAGTTTTTTGAAAAGTTAAAAAGAGGAAATAGGTGCTCTTCTTGGCTAAGTTTGGGAGGAGTCTTGTTACAACCTGTAAATTATATTATTCTAATATAAAATTTTCAAATTATTTAAAAAAAAGGTTATTTTTATATTTTAAGGGAGGACAAATGATTAACCATGATTATTTTATCATAGTGTATTAAAAATTCAATTGATAGTCAAGGAAACCAATTTATTTGGATGTAGGAATTTGAATGAATAGATTAGTTATTGGATAATTTTCTTTGAAGGAAATAGGATTAGAGGTTGAAATCCCCATAAGACTATCATCTTGATGCATTCATATGATAGTTTATTCCATGTTTTTTCCTTTCATACTTTATTTATGGTAAAAAATTACCTTTAGTGTTTGATGATATTTTCCCAATATTTGTGCTCTCAAGCACATATTCATAAGCATGCACCTACCTACTTGCATAAATAGATTTTCAAGATCAAAATTTATAAATTATAAAATTTTATCTATAGAGTAATTTGTCATCAAACTGGAGTATATCACTATCAGACATAGGCAAATAGAAAACAAACATTGAACTTTGAAAATATAAAAATAAGAGAACCAAACGAATTACTTCAATATTCAAATGAATCAATGTCCAAAAAGGAGTTAAGAAAATCTTATATTTAGAATGAATCACTTTGCAAAATTTTAGAAAATTACTTTTTATATTCAACATAGGAGAAAGTTCACTATTCTAGAGTCAGTCACTTGCTAAACAATGCAAATTGCTCACTAATTTGATCTTTTTAAAATATTTTTAAAAAACTGATTTGAATGCTTCTAGCCTAATAGATGTAAAATTGGAGTTAAGTTTAAGTTATCTTGTAATTTTGATGTCATATTAATCACATGATTTATGAATACTTTAAGATTGTAAAGAAAATTTAGGAATTGTCGTTGACAAAGCACCTACCAGAATGGATTACAAATACCAAAAATATGTTAAATTTAAGGTTAGTCTAAGTCTTAGATTTAATAAATCAAGTTCCTTACCTCAATGAACTGCTTCGGATGTAATTTCTATAATTTTGATATATTAAATGTGAGTTGCTAGTAGCATGTAGCAAATCACTCCCTAACAATGACATAGAGGATTTCCAAGCAATCCACTCAACTAGAGCAAATCACTCTAAATTTAGATCAAATTGTTATCTGTGTTTAAATTTGAAATAGAAACCTTCAATTTTGGACCAATCACTCCATCCTTGATGAGTGTAAATTTGGTGCCAAAATTGAGAAATTAAGCCATGTTTTGAATAATAATTCTAAATATGGGATAAATAATGGAGATTCTTCCCATTGGGTATGCTAGAAAGAACAATGTTGAATCAAGGAATAACTTGACTTATACTTTGGTTAATAATACACCTCAATTTTAGGCTTTCAATAGTTGATTGGATGGAAGGACTTGTCGTTCCTTCCAACCTCTAGCTTTAAATAAGCTCCTCACTATCCTTGCTAATCCCTACTTTAATCTACTCTACTTGCATGAAATTAAAATACAAAAATTAAGATGCATGAACAATAAATTTTGAATATTAAGGATGAAAGAGATTGAAAATAAAATTTGGCATAAGAAACTATTGCTCATAATAAAACTAAAAAGTTGAAGATATATCTATCAAAATGATCCACCTCCAAATGTTACATGCCTCTAGTAGACTTAGAAGGCTTCTAAAATAGGTTATAGTGCCGACAAGCCAAAATGTTGTTTTTCAAAGATTCTATGCATGTTTACTTTTATCCCTCTACAAGCTAACAAACAATTTGTTCTATGAAGTGAGTGAATCAGTTAAATTTGCTAGCAAATCGCTACTTTGGCCTTGAGCACTTTGTTTCTAGCAGTGAATCAGGTCATTTTACAAGCAAATAGTTTTTGAATCAATCAACACCTTTGGATCAAATCAACGCTTATCTTGAACACAATCAAAATTTAAAAGATTTTGGAAAACAAATACAGACTGATTTAGTTGTTTTATGTCCTAAAATTATAAATTCTAATGTAGTAACCAGTCACTCTAATGTAGTAACCAGTCACGACATTTTCCAATACTCTCAAAATTGTGAGATCCAATCACTCTCAAAATTCTTGCTGGATATATTTGATTTTAAATATATAATAAGAATTCTAAGAATGATTGAATTTCTCGAGATAAATGCCTTTCGTGACAACAAAGACTAAATCATTCAGTTAATTTGCCCATAGCTTCGACCGAAGGCATCACCAAAATCTTGAGACGGACAACCCCTAATCTGATGGACACCAGGCCCATCAAATACGTATCTAGAAAATGTAGAACCATAGAAAAATGAAGATAAAAGAAATAAAAAATGATATTGTAAAATTGTTTTTACATTTTAATCTAATCTTATGACTCTTTAGCAGGGTCCCTTGCCCTGATCGTAAATTTGAGTTTTATGAGGAGAGAGGGGCGAACACAACGATCTGGCAACGAAAGCCTTGACGCCTCCCAAGGTGGAACGTGGTGCAGGTGCCATCTCCAACATCATTCGGCGGGTGTGTGATATGTGAGCATCGCACAACTTAGGTAAATATACTCCTGTCAATGCTCCAAGAGGATTTAGATAGTGTCGTGTTACTACATGTATGAGGATTCCGTTATAGGAAATATTTGTTCCAGGAGCGAATGAAAGAAAAAACGAAAGTGTCTCTGTTCCTTACCTTCTCCTGCAGCGAGGTTGAAGTAGAGATAAAAAATGTTAGGGCAGTTGTTCTGGCACTTGTCTGAGCACAATTTGGAGGAGAAAGGAGAATATTCCACAAGATCATCAGATGATATGCCCACACTCATCCTCTCCAAACCGCAGGCATGCAGACATACATCGGTCTCTATCCATTCCATCATTCTTTCCGCAATTATCTTCGTCGACTGTAATGAAAAGCATAGTTAACGTTACACAAAAACTATTCTCTGTTGTTATTACAAAAGCAATCTAATTTAATAATCAAATAATGTGAGAGTACCTGGCATTCGTATTGTATTCTTCCGTCCATCGTGGAGTATTTTTTTTCGAGCACACAACGAGATCCTGCCCATGACACAGAGAAAGCGCACATCTCCACGTGAAGTTTCTCACATTCTACAGCTCCTGCACTCCCACAACATTCTCATTGAAATGTATACATTTTCAATTTCTTTTTATAACCATGAACAATTGTGCTTGAATAGCAAAACTAGACGAATAAGCCTTGGTATACTATTCCTCTATGCGGGGAATATAAGAGACTATCATCTCATTGTCAAGAAGCAGGAAATAAGAGATAATATACTCACCCTGCACGGCTTGCATTCCCAGAAGTGCCAGAATGACGAGTGCAAGTGCCTTTCCAGCAGCCATTTATGTAGTTTGCGGCCCTTGCTAAAGAATTACTAAGAGGAACGTCTTAGCAGTCTGCCTTAAACTATATGATTATCACACACTGACGGTGAGCAGGAATTTAATGGGCTGGTTCTTATAGACATGTATAGCAGAAAAAATTGCATTTTTAAAAATTAAAACAATTTTGCTGCCAATGTAGACTTTGGGAGTTTCTTCTTTACTAAAGGTGGCTAATGCTGAAGCAACTTTTAATATATGTAAAGATGATGTAATGGGCACAGAACTAGGACTGAGAAACATATCCGAAGGTAGTGGTTGGAGTGATGCTTACTGAAAATAAAACTCGCCCTTGATTGGAGTTGTAGAAAGTTGTGGATGGATTTCCTACAAAGACAAATTCTGGCAATTTCCGACTTATACGATGTTAATGTTCAATAGTACTGTTACTTCCATTCATTGGGGTGTCCAACCAAATTTCTACAAGGTGTACAATTGTAGGGTGGATCTAGGCTTAGAAGTTGACGATCAAATTGTAGTCATTGAGCTGTCATCTACTGTTTAGATTGGTAAAATAACATTATGCTTATGATATGTTTCACTTCATTTTCAAATTAGTAATTTTAACTCAAACTCGTATGAAAATTTTATTGATATGCATAAAAAATTCCTACCATATCTTAAGATTGATAAATCTAACCATCATACTTATGTAAGAGTTTTGTTCACATACATAAAAACAGGTCAAATAAATTTTATGTGAAATAAAATACCATGGGCAATTTCAGTTCCATAAGAATAATGAAGAAAAATAGCCTGTAAAGCACACAAACAAAAACTACGTCCTACACAAATCTGTGTTTTATATTTAATTAGGTTGGTTTTAGGGGCAAATGATGTCATACTGAGAGTGAAAGCGACGGTAATACAAAAATGCCATGCTAAGCTTCATTCTCTCCATCCTAGGAAGACTACGTCTTCAATGAGGCAAGAGGATATGAAATGGTTATATGTGAACAAGCAAACCAATATGTGACATATTAACAAAGACATGTATTTATTAATATATATACTAGGTACAGACGACATTTATATAGGTTTATATCATAGACGTATATTTGTTAGGGAAAGGTCCCACACCTTAATAATATATTATGAGTAGGTAGACAGTATACATTTCACAATATAAAAATGCTTTTAATCAACTCAAATGGCAGGCTGTACGCACCTTGAATCATGTTTAAGTATGAGCGCATGCAACTCACCGAATTCACCAACTTCATCACTAAGGTATGATTTAAGTGGCTTACCATTTCATTGTTCGCATATATTTCTTGTCCCTGTATATGCCCTGTAGCAGGTCCTAGCAAGTGCCGCTGTAAGACACGAACGAAACATGCAAACTTTGAACCCCTGTGGTCCATCCACGTTTAGGATTTTCTTTGGAAGAGATTAGACCATTGATCTTAAAAAAAATATTCTATTCATTTTAAATAAAATATAATTTTTTGGTTGATGATATCAGATGAAGTCCATCGACCACTAGTGGCATTAGAGTCAAATTAAATGTGATTCGATCTGATTGTTGTGTCTTTTTCCCTCCTCAAGTATTTTATCCCATCTTATGTACGCTACACGCTTCTCTTTTATTACATGTTTATGTGCAAAACCCACTATAATTTAGATTTATTATGTCTATATATACAATATTTAGGAAATTAAATTTTATTATTAGTTTTAATCGAAGTCGACCAATCAGTTAGACATGTGACGTGTAATAATACTGGTGTTTTTTTGTTTTTGTTTTTTTCAAAAGGTTTTTGAACTTGTATATTTTTAAAAATAAAACGATCATGTCATATATAAAATTTGTTATTTTATTTTGTGTTACATTTATTGTACATAATTTATTTTGTATTAAATTTATTCTACATAATTTGTATTGTTTATCATTTATGCTGAGTTTTTGCACATCAAATGATAACTATAATAGGGCAGACAACGAAAATATGGATGATGACAATGCTTCATTCTCATAAACTCAATCATGTTAATATCATCTAAGTTAATAGATAGAATAGGATTCAAGCTATTAGAAATTATGGTACCAAGTAATGTAAAAATGTGACATGCACATATTTTTTTTCTTTATAAACTAAGGAACATATTGGATCACCAAAGGTTTATATTATGGAAGTACGTGAAAACCAACATAAAGGCTTTTAGAGTGGTCATGTATGACGTGTAGGTGTTGGGGAAGCAGGTGGAGTGAGTCTTGGTCTCTTATGTGTATTGTAAATGTTTTTTCCTTTCTTCAATATAGATCATGGCTTACATGTCATCATATTAATTTGAAGTTTGTTAATAATAAATTTTTATATGTGTCTTGCAACTCTTTTTGGTTTTTACATAATAATTTATCATAGCTTGAATTTCATATTTCTTTAAATTAATTTTATGATTTTATATTGATATTTATGACATTCAAGAGTATTAATATGCAATTATGAGATCCTTCACCAACATTTGCATGTAAAATGATTTTGTGATTCAAAAAACTAACATCAAAATTAAGGGTGAACTTAAAATATAAAGGTAGATACCTTGATTTTTTGATTCTATATATAATTATTGGTCAATTTGAATATCCTTAACAACCACTTAATGCTTAATTTTTACTCCAGAGTTTTATGAGTTTTATAGCAATAATCATTGATCCTTAACTATAAATAGAATCATATTTTTTAATCTTTGATTAGCTATGAAGAAGTATATTCATTTTTACTTGTTGACATATGCATGTCACCTACCAACTCAACTACCTCTAGGAATGCCACAAACCAAAATATGATGTTTATTGAAGCCACTATGAAGGCATTGGGATTTGAAAATGGGTCATGATAGTGGCAAATCTAGATTTGGGGATGCAAGTATCTCACAAACACAAATATTTATATTTACCCTCCACACATTTTTACCACTTTCATGGTTTAAGAACATGTGTATAATATAGTCAAGAGTCATCCCTATATTTAAAATATAAACTATAATAGAATCTATAATGAGAATTTTTTAGAATGACATAACTTTGATTTGTGTTATTTTTTCTACTAACATATCACATGTAGGCCTGGACTAGGAAATGATGTGGTTTATGCTATTCATTTTTTAATTTCAAAATCATTAACTCGTCTGAAGGAATTAATGTGGTGTACTCTATACAGGAAAATATTTAACATAGATGACCTAAAAGATAAATATTGAAGCTTTGCTCTAAAGTAATGGGTTACTAAAATATATTAATGAGGATCCCAAAAAGCCTTTCAAGAACACTACTTGTATATTTTGCAAAGCCAAAGTTCACATGTCAAAATTTTATAAGACTCATATCAGGAAACTTGATAAAGTAGTAATAAATGGGGGTATTGATGCTACTCTCTTCTATGCACAAGGTGAGAATAACATTGATGGTGAAACCTTGCAAGATCATGTCATTCTAAATATTACACATTCATTTCTTTATATAAGTGGATAATATTGATTCTAAAATATGCCTAAGTAAGTGAATGAGTGGAATATGCCCTCAAGACCTTGACCAATAGATTGGATGACTCAAAAATAGGGGTTTCTATGTCAACCTCTATAGAAGATCGGTTTCTATGCCTATCTAATATAACTAAATGAGGGGTTGTATACTAGAGTAATAAATGCAAAGGATTAGAAAGATGAGCTAAAAATAGTATAAATTTGACAACATTAAGAGACATGGTGCACAGAATCTTGCAATCTAAATTTAAATTAAACCACCTAACAAAACAACCTATTTTACTTATGCATTCAAAATATTTATCATTAAGAACTCTAAGCTATGCTAAATCATTTCAAAACTATAATGATAAATCAAGTAGAAAAATATAGAATACAAAATAACTATAGTAGGATTACCCATTCCTAGATTTAACCAAAAATCATTAACACTTAGTGAGATATACACACATGTTTTGCATAAGTTAACATGAATATAGACATTAATTTAATTACCATTCAAAAAGGAATATAACATTAATCAATACAATCATGTCAATTGTAAATGCCAAAAATCCAACCATTAGAATGTCTTGCATTCTACTGATTTACAATGTATTCAGTTATCCTAAACTAATTTTTTTTAGAGCATATTTTAGGTTTTAGAGTGTTAGAATATTAATGTGCACTATACCTTCAGTTTCAGTTTGACACTTAGAATATTAATGTGCACTATACCTTCAGTTTCAGTTTGACACTTGTCATGTTTTTTATATAGGCTTATGCCTATATATTGTACTCTTTTCATTTGTCATATATCTCATTCTATTTTTAGTGCCTACATTTGGTATCAGATCTCCAAGTGTTCTCCTAACCTTGTGAGCTTGAGGGGAGATTTCCCTCATGGAAATCCTCCCCTCCCTCATTTTTTTCTCCCTCTCGCATTTCTGTAGTGATGTTTTTTCCAAAATTTTCTTATTATGGTGGGAGAGATTATCCTCTATCTTTAGGCAAAATTGGTTCAGAATAGCCATGAAAAATCTTCCATCCGTATTTCCTAGATTATGTTTAAATTTGTTTGATCTATTTTTATTATTATAATGTGCATCCCTTCGTGATTTCATGGTATTAGCTTATCTTATTGTCAAATATCTGTAAAAATACCATCACACTACTCAAATACACCCATAACTTTATCAGTTGATGTTCGTTTTGGTGATCACATGGTGCATTTTACTTGCTATAATTTTTTGTTTTGACTATGCATTCTCACACCTGTACCAGGAAGGAATCTGAGTGCAGTGTTCGAATCCTGGCTTTACTATCTCTGTTGCAGCCAAACATTACTATATGTTTCAAGGGTATCATTATCACCATAATTTGACATTTAGTTTGTACCCATCTACAAAGATGTTCACTTGATGTACTATTATTTTCCCAACAACTCAGTTCATGACCGCATACCTCCAAGAGTGGTGATATAGAAATTTTTCTCTCGATGTAGCTTGAATATCGATGCTTTTTTGTAATATGTCAGGATTTCGGTGCATCAAACATGAAGAAGAAGATTTTAAATCCCCATAGCTCCTAAAGGACATCAATGCTTATAATTATTTTGGATGAGCAGATAGTATATCTCAATTTCATAGACTCTAGACTCGATCTGGAGGATAATCATGTAATTTTCACAATAATTCTCTCAACATGTAGGCACATTGGAGAGTTGATGACCATTGTGTACTATCTAATTTTTTGCAGTGCAATTATAGAGCATGGAGAAAACTTGTATAGGGGTCCGTATTTCTTGTCATGATCAAATTGTTCATTGAATTTTGTGATGCAAGTTTAATTATGGTAGATGCATGATGGAGGTTTGCATATGTTGTTTCATGGTACAACATGAGTAGATCAAGAGTTTGGTACATGATTGCGGCTGTGACCTGGTGTTGCCATCGATACACCATGCATTGAAGCAGACGAGACTCATTGGTAGTGATAAGAGGTGAAATCTTGTACCGTTGCACACTATTGTTGTTGACCTTACCTAGTGTCAGATTGTCTCTAGGGACCTTCACTTATATGAGCTAGATATCCAGTCCACTTTCCTGAGCAACGTTCACCTTGCCCTGTAAATATTGGATGTGATGAAACATCATGATGAATCTAATGGTGAGGCCCTTTGTTGCAATTTTGGTGAAGATTTTTTTGCCTTCTCCAACGATGCGTGAACAGTTAGCAAATGTCACGCTATGGTTGAAGTATGTAGTTCATTGTTGCATTAGGAGCATTGTGGACCCAATGTTGTACCATTATGCATACACTAAATGCTCTTTATTTTTGGAAAATATGCTAATAAGATGTGTGCTTGTTTGTCTTCTGAAATTAGCTACGTAGGAGTGTGCTACCAGGCATCACAGGTGTTTCCATATCGAAAGCATTATAGTCGGGTATATGTTTTCCATTAAAATAGAGGAAATATCAAAATCTACAAGTTTCAATATTATTTCTATGATTGTAGTACACCTTTATAGCATGTTTTACAACCTATGGGTGTTGTGCTTTTTTGGACTTGTTGTTCCAGGTGGGATGTTCATAAAGCAACAAAATGTTTTTTTACAATCATGAAAAATGACTTGAAGAAATGACCATGGGAGATATGTTGTGATGTGTGAGGTCATTGGGACTAAGTACAGTTCTATGTTGTTATTTACTAGCAGTACTGCACCAAGTATTTTCAACAGCAACAAATTCTAGATCCACATATCAATGGGATTTTTTGAAGGCCTAGATTGTTGTCTAGCATTACGTACTTGGAGGCCATGCCTTTGTTGAGAGGAGCTCCCTGATTTGTTTATTTGAAGCGGTTTTGATGCTTTATTAGCCTCGGTCTAGCAGGCTTCGCCATATGACTAGGGTAGAAGATACTATAGTTTGTTGCAGTTTGATGCTAACTGATAACTATGGCAGCAACCACTATGGTGATGATGTGGATGAAACTAGTGGAGCCCTACTACATTCATTTTTCTATATATACTGAAAGAAACCCTCATGTAGCATGGTGTATAACAATTTCACGTGTTGTTCAGCCATGAGGAGAAGGGTCGCTAATGCATTATTATCCCACGTAAAGAGTGGGTGGGGTATATTTTTTAATATTCTCTTCTTATTCAATATCATGAAAGGGGGCAGATATAGTTTTAATTGGAGAGGGACAATTTATTTTCAATGAAGGGGGCATATTTTATAATAGTGGGAGGACCACTTTATTATTGTATGGGGATTAAGAAGTAAGTGCTTGTAAAAATGATTGGGTATTATTTTTTATTCCACATAGATAATGGGAGGGGTATTTTAATTTTCAGGAATGCATTTCTAAATTGGAAGGAATATTTAAAAACCTTGGTGTGGTTCAACGTGTGGTCAAGTACTCACGTGATGGTCGCATAAAGTAAATTCTAAACATTGTCAACCAAATTTTAACATGCCATTTTTTATTTATTTATTTATTTTACCCACATGACCCCTTTATTGTATAAAACAAATGAAGGCCCCATTGAGAATGTAACATAGGGGTATTTATAGTCATTAGAAAGGTTTTTCTGAGATGGACACATTGGTGGTATCACATTGTAATTTTAAGATTTTTTCATTTGTCATTTTTAGCCTCAAATATTGTTATCATGGAGTGCACTCTCGGTTGAACCCGACACTCCCAAGGCACTTGTAAGTGAACCTAGTATCTAGTATTCTCCTCTATCATACTTGGTGGATGCAACGGCTAGTTACCCATGCATTTTGATAAGATGAGGTGATTACCATAAGGACACCTACTCTAGGGACTATAGACATAGACACCCTAGACTCTATTTGAGGACTTTTTTGGATCAACTTCTGAAGACTACAAACGAAGACACTTGATAAGATTATATTCTCTTCTTTCTTCTTCTCCTCCATATTTGGATTCTATGGCTTAATTTATTGTATTTTTTTGAGTGCATTTTTGGCAAAGATCGACACTCTCATATGGTTCGTATTTCATTTGTATTTAGGTTCACTTTTGGTAAGACAAAAACCTTCTAGATTGAGTTCACCATGAGGGGGTATGATATTCATGGTGAATCTAGTTAGTGACCTATGAGAGGAAATATACCTAGAGGATTACCTGCAGATACAACAGACCCATGGAAGTGGCTGACCCTGAAGCACCCAAGATGACCTTAAGGCACTTAGACAGTTGAACCAGTGGCAACACATCCAAGGAAGTGGTTGACCCTGAGATAATAGACTGAGATGTATACACCATTGATCTAGCATTATTCATAGATGTATATCCAAGTGTAAAGAGCATGAGCCTAGTCCAAATTATGTAGTAAAGGAAGATGTTTGGGTTCTTTCGAGAAGTTAACATTAATGGGTAATGTTATCTAATATTGACTAATTTTTTTCTCTATAGTTAGGATAGTGCACATTAAGGGAGAATGTTAGAATATTAATGTGCACTATGCCTTCAGTTTTAGTTTGACACTTGTCATGTTCCTTGATACTTGTCATGTTTTTCATATAGGCTTATATCTATATATTGTACTCTTTTCATTTGTAATATATCTCATTCTATTTTTAGTCCCTACATAGAGTAGACACAGAGAGTGCCTATCACATTCAAATCAACTATGCTCAACTACTTTAGGTATAGTTTGTTGATGTGGATAATATAAATTTTATCTTGAGACTAGCTTGTGTATTGCATAATTGGATTGTAACCATCAGGTGATGGTCCACTCATTTTTACTATGCATAGCTAGTTGAACAAGAGTATATGTGTGATTTTAAGGGATTCAACCATTGATATCTTTTGATAATAATTATTCTTGATAGCTACTTGACACATGCACACCTTTCAAATTGTATGATTTTAGATTACTTATGTTGAGGTTGCCATTGTGAAGGTATCAATAACTATCAAGCAGTGACATTGGTGTTACAATGCATCCTTTAATTTTATCATCATGCTAGGTTGCACTTTGTACTATCAAATACTATATGACTTATTTGCTTTTGATGTCATCTATCTGAAGGGTTTGATAACTATTTTTTCACATTTATGATGTTAAGCATCAGGTAACATTGCTCTAAGCCTTGATGCTTTTTCTTGATCACAATCCTTTGGATTTATATTACATAGAATGTTATACTTAGATTACTAGGTTTTTAAGCCCTTAGTCTTAACATTGTCTTATTCAAAAATTTGGTGTGTCCTATGTGCCTTTGTGAATTCCCATATTGAATGTCAAATGATGAATGCTAGGCTATTTAGTTAGTCCTTCCTTTTCTCAGATCCCATGCCTTAGAAATTCTTTGGATTGGGCATTGGTATTCATGGTGTCAAATATTTTTTCCCTTCTTGTTGACATCAACATTGCTTTCCAATTGACTAGCTTTATTTTCTTATTTTCAATGCTTAATCATCGAATGTTAGGTTTTGGAAGACAAGTTTCATACTTTGATTTTACTCCTTTTGAAGAATGTTTGAAATCACACTTTTGTTGTCCTAGTGTTACATCAACATCTTAAATGTTTGGCTAGTTATCCATACTTAACCAAATCTACCTTCTTATTATTCCTCTTGATTGGATATTATCTTTTCTTACCTTAGAATTAAAATCTTATTTGATAGATATTTACCCATTAATCTATATTTTATCTTAGTATTATTTTTTATTTGGCTACATCTATCTACACTCTACATCTTTTTGCATTATTTTGGTCTACTTTATCTACTTTTGTGGCCTCTTCTATTTCTCTTTTTGATTATTGCATGCTTATTGTCATACTATTTTTTAGCAAAATAAGTACATTGTCTAAACTATACAATATAATAGATGTAGGTGATAAATTCATCCACATTATTGATAACTTTCACAAATTTTTACTTGTAAAATTTAGAACTTAGTATGCCTTTTCTATGGGATAGCAAAAATTTTAGGGAAAAGAGATATTGAAGATAAGATGATTATATATACAAATAAATAGACAAAAGTAGAGCAATTTAAAGAAAGGAAGTTGATAGAGCTTGACTAGAGATGTATGAGAGGTCGATGCATTTTGCAGCTACAATGAGGCTTTTGAAACACACCTAAAGATAGGTGCATATGTTGATTTGATCCCATTCATCTATAAAATGCATGGCGTAGTGTAGCATACAAAAAAAGAAAAGTACAAAAGAAAGAGAAGATTGGGGTACATGGAAATCTGCACCCAATGGGGGAAACTAGGGAGGTGAAGGTTACTTAGAAGAATGAATAATATGGTTTAGTATAGGGAAGGGAAAAAAAAAAGGTATTGGAGCACTAGAGTTTGATGGTAGAATACTCAAGTTGATAGGGTGTGGATTTGTGAAGGCAAGATGAATATTGGTAAGAAAAGAAAGGAAGGGTAAGATGAAGATACCTGCATGTAAGCACCTTCAACAATAGTAAATTTTTTTTGATAATATTATGCTATAGCTTAGTACTTATCTAAATCTAAAGTAGTTGCTTTAGATGAATGTCTACCCATGTAATCCATCTATGAAAAATATTCCAAGTGCTCAACAATTTTCCTTCTTTCTTTGCTTTCATTTGGGAATAATTGTCAATAGATAGTCACATTGAGCCCCAGACTGATGGCCTAGTAGCCATCATAAGTTCTAGAGGATGAGACAAGTGATTAGATTGATGGAAATACTACTTCTTTATTTGGTGCACTTGCATGATTGTATTTTACTTAAGCATTATTAACCTTGATAATCGATGAGCATGGAGTAAATGGTTTACCTCCACAACTTCATATATACCTCGATAAATAAATTATTGATTTATTTTAAAAGAAAAAATATATTGTTTAAATAAATAATTGATTTAGTGACTCATCTGTTTAAAAAGCAAAAATATATTGTTTAAATAAACGATTTATTAATTTATTGATTTATTTAAAAAGAAAAGAACATATTGATCAAATAAATGATTTTTTATTTAAAAATAGCAAAACAAACATTGTTATAAATAAGTGGTTTATTATTTAAATAATGTTGGTAGATATTATTTGAAATAATGGGTTGATTTATTTGATATCATATGTTATTTAAATAAGTAAAGAGATGAACGATTTAGCCAATAATTGATTCATATAAGCAACGAATAACCTGTATTAAAATAAAAAATAAATAAATATGATTCATTAATCTCCAAAGGTCAGGCTTGTCACCATGCAGTGAATGGGAAGCCACTGCTCTACCAACGATTGATCATATGACGTAAATGTGATAAGATTATCTTTGGTAGAATAGATCGGGTTACCCTTTGGAGGTCTAATTTGTTCAGATATGCGAAGCTCCTCTTATGTGAGAGGAAATATCTTTATGGTGATCACCTTGGGAAGAGAATAGGGGATGTCTGTTCTACCACCTGTAGAAGGTGGTCGAAGAGTAATGGAGGGTAGGTTGGGATGAAGACCGAGGAGGTACGTACATAGGGTAAAGAGAGGCAAATGAGGATGGCCTTGGAGAGGAGAGTACCAAGAGGAGAGCACAGAGAGGAGTGCAGAGCATGGTGAGAAAATGGAAGTGGACGATGGGCATCCATTCAAACAATGCAGGTGATCCATATTTGGAGAATAAACAAGGTTGGTCTACATTCCTAAAACTATTGTTAGCTTCCTTTATTTATTCATTATTTACCACTGCATTGGTAGATGGTTTGAACATCCTTCCTATGTTGGAGAATATGTACTAAGAATTATTGTTTACCAGTATGTTGGCAGATGTTGTGAATGTCCTCCTTGTGTTGGAGAAGATGCACTAAACATCGTTGTTTACCATTATGTTGGTAGATGATGTGAATGTTGTCCCAATGTTGTATAACACACACTAAGCATCATTGTTTACAATTGCATTGGTAGATGGTGTGAATGTCCTCCCTGTATTGGAGAAGACGCACTAAGCATTGTTGTTTACTACTGTGTTGGCATATGGTGTGAATATCTTCTATGTGTTGGAGAAGATGCACTAAGCATCATTATTTACCACTAGATTAGCATATGGTGTTAATGTCCTTCCTATGTCAGAGAATATGCACTGAGAATCATTGTTTACCACTACATTGGCAGATGGTGTGAATGTACACCCTGTGTTGGAGAAGACGCACTAAGCATCATTGTTAACCACTGCATTGGTAGATGGTGTGAATGTCCTCCCTGTGTTGGAGAAGATGCACTAAGCATCATTTTTTACCACTGCATTGGCAGTATCTATGAATGTCCTCCCTATGTCGGAGAAGACATGTTAGCATATTTGCTTTTATTTTTACAAAATTTTGTAGGTAGGTCCCCTCTTATGTACTGATGGGTTCCATTGACTTCTTAACTACTTCAATAGAATGCAAGGTTGCATAGAATGATCGATTAATTACATACATTAGACGGTCATACACTTCTAATTTATAGCCAATTATTTAAGTTGATGATAACTAAATTTCTAATTAGCCCAAGATTTTTGTCATAATCCTCCCAGATGGACCTTTGAACATGGAAAAATAATGTATTAACAAATGTGGCTAGTACTCTATTTTGTGCAATTAAGTATCCTCACAATATTAAATAGATGATGAATAATATGATACTACTAATCATATCAGCTGCACTCATGAGTGGAAAAAATTTATTCATACACCGGAGACGAGGGTACTTAAGGAAGGGTAAATGATGATAAGGCAAATCGAAGGTAACACAGATAGATACCTTCATATAGGCATGCATTCAATTATGAATAATTGTCAATAACTAGTCACATTCAGCCCCAGACTGATGGCCTAGTAGCCATCATAAGTTCTAGAGGATGAGACAAGTGATTAGATTGATGGAAATACTCCCTCTTTGTTTGGTCCACTTACATGATTGTCTTTTATTTAAGAATTATTAACCTTGATAACCGGTGAGCATGGAGTAAATGGTTTACCTCCACAACTTCATATATACCTTGATAAATAAATTATTGATTTATTTTAAAAGCAAAAATATATTGTTTAAATAAATGATTGATTAGTGACTCATTTATTTAAAAAGAAAAAAGATATTGTTTAAATAAATGATTTATTTATTGATTGATTTATTTAAAAAGAAGAGAACATATTGATTAAATAGATTATTTATTTATTTAAAAATAGCAAAATGAACATTATTATAAATAAGTGGTTGATTATTTAAATAATGCTGGTAGATGTTATTTGAAATAATGGGTTGATTTATTTGATATCATCTATTATTAAATAAGTAAAGATATGAATGGTTTAGCCAACAATTATTCATCTAAGAAATGAATAACCCATAATAAAATAAAAAAGAAATTAATATCATTCATTAATCTCCAAAGGTCAGGCTTTTCACCATGGAGTGAATGGAAAACCACTGCTCTACCAACGATTGATCATATAACGTAAGTGCGACAAGATTACCTTTGGTATAATATATTGGGTTACCATTTGGAGGTCTGATTTGGTCAGATATGCGAAGATCGTCTTATGTGAGAGGGAATATTTTTATGGTGATCGTCTTGGAAAGAGAATAGGGGATGTCTATTCTACCACTCGTCGAATATGGTCGAAGAGTAATGGCAGGTCGGTAGGTATGAATACCAAGGAGGCACGTGCATAGAGGAAAGAGAGGTAAATGAGGATGAGCTTGTAAAGGAGAGTACCAAGAGGAGAGCATGGAGAGGAGTGTAGAGCATGGTGAGAAAAGGGAGGTGGATGATGGGCATCCATTCAGTGCAGGTGATACATCTTTGGTGAATAAACAAGGTTGGTCTACATTCCTAAAACTATTGTTAGCTTCCTTTATTTATTTATTATTTACCACTACATTGGCAGATGGTTTGAACATCCTTCCTATGTTGGATAATATGTACTAAGCATTGTTATTTACCACTACATTGGTAGATGGTGTGAATGTCATCCCTGTGTTGGATAAGATGCACTAAACATTGTTGTTTACCATTATGTTGGTAGATGATGTGAATGTTGTCCCTGTGTTGCATAAGACACACTAAGCATCATTGTTTACAACTGCATTGGTATATGGTGTGAATGGCCTCCATGCATTAGAGAAGATGCACTAAGCATCATTTTTTACCACTGTGTTGGCATATGGTGTGAATGTCTTCTGTGTGTTGGAGAAGATGCACTAAGCATCATTGTTTACCACTATATTAGCATATGGTGTGAATGTCCTACCTATATCAGAGAAGATGCACTAAGCATCATTGTTTACCACTACATTGGCAGATGGTGTGAATGTACTCCCCGTGTTAGAGAAGACACACTAAGAATTGTTGTTTACCACTGCATTGGTAGATGGTGTGAATTTCCTCCCTGTGTTGGATAAGATGCACTAAGCATTGTTTTTTATCACTACATTGGCAGTTACTGTGAATTTCCTCCCTATGTGGGAGAAGACATGTTAGCATAACTTGCCTTATCACTACCATGGTTAGTAAGGGTTATTGGTCTATGGTAGTTAGTTGTACTAACACCGAGGTGAGAGCACTATTGTCGGCTAGTGAAAATAGCTCTACTTTTGGATAGCTAGCTACACAAAAACTCACATTTCTCTACCTGAGCTATCACTATAAAGTGGGCATATTGGGTTAAGGAATGAGAGAGGAGGTCTTAGAAAAGAGTGTTTGATTAGGCATCATGGGTAACCTTACCTACGGGTTGTAGGAGGGTTGTGAAAGGGAACACCTTCCCTTATCCATGACTTATAAATTATTTATCAATAAAATAACATACAATGCATATAACTCATGAATTCGAATAACACATGATGCAACAAAAGGATGAATAATGAAGTAATAAATCAATTCGCCAATCAAGGATGGCATATCCCTATTGCAAATGGGTAAACTATAATGCAAATGCACAAATAAAATATTGATGATAGATGAATAATTTTTTTTTGGATAACTACTATAAGTAATAATTAAATATATCATCTTGTAATATAGCCGATGACTATATTAATATTGGAATGTAACATGACTCCCCTCCTCGGAAAGGTTTATCTTCAAAGTTGGAAATTTCTGGAAAATGTTTTCAAGTTCCCATGTAGCATATTCTTAGGTTAGATCCTACCATTTGATGACAAATTCTTGGATGTGATGTGATCTCAGTATGCGTATTCTACTTTGTAAAATTACTTCATGCTAGAGATATGTACGCCCTTTTTCATTGAGTACACGTAATTCTAACTGAGATTGCACTTTATGGTCGATCACCTTCTTGAGATAGGAAACATGAAATACTAGATGTATACGTGATGAGGTAGGTAACTCTAGTTGATATTCCACTTCTCCAATGTGACACATAATTTTTTAAGGACCATAAAATCGTTGAGCCAAATTTTGACTGGATTTGATCTTTAATGACAATTGTTTGTAGGGCTACAAATGTAGGAACACCATATCACCAATATCAAATTCTATTTCTGAATGATGTGTATCTTGCTACTGCTTAATACGATTTTGTACTTGGACCAAATTGTCTTTGAGAATGGTGAGCATTGATTGTAGTTGTTGAAACCAATCATCTACTTGGGCCACTTTGGAGGATCCTGATACATAATATGCTACTATTGGTGGATTAGTTCCATACAATGCCTCAAAAGGAGACATATTTATGGAGTAATGGTAAGATGTGTTGTACCACCATTTTGTCAATGATAGCCACTAACTCCATTGATATTTTTTATCCTAAACAAAACATATTAGGTAGGTACCCAAACATTTGTTAACTACCTCGGTTTGGCCATCTGTTTGTGGATGGTATGCGGAAGACATATTTAATTTGGTACCACTAAGTCAAAATAATTCCCTCTAAAAATTACTAATAAATATGGGATCTCGATCACTTACAATATTTTTTGGCATTCCATGCAATTTGAAAAGTGAGTCCATAAATACCTTAGCCACTTTGCTTTCTGAAAATGGATGTTGTAGAGCCTGAAAGTGAGTATATTTGGAGAGGTGATCAACTACCACGAAAATTACTATTTTGCATTTTAACTTAGGAAGACCTTCAATAAAATCCATGGAAATGTGTTCCCATTGACGATATGGAATGGGTAATGGTTGAAGCAACCCTGGTGATTTGACTATTTTACCCTTATTGCGTTGACATACTTCAGATTCAGCTACCCATTATTTGACCTTTGCTTTTAATACTTTACAACAAAAAGATTGTTTAAACTGTATATAAGTTTTCAAAAAACCTAAATGAACTACTGATGGAGAAGCATGTGACTCATCTAGAATCCTTGATCTGATTGTCGAAGTATGTGGAATGTAAATATGATTCTCCTTTCTTAATATCTTGTCTTCATAGGAGAAAAGAGGGTGCTTGGATGAACCGGCTAAAAATTCCTAAATTATTTGAGTAGTTTCACTATTGGACAACCATTCTTCCTATAATTGAGATACCCATTGAGAACAAGGACCCAAAATAACATTAATAACCACTTCATCTTCATATTTTATGGATAATGCATCTTCTGCCACATTTTATTTCTCTTTCTTGTATTTGATAATGAAATCATATCCCAATAATTTGGTTAACCATTTGTTTTGTTTTGGATAAGAAAATCATTGTTCTAGGAATTGCTTGAGACTACTATGATCTGTTTTTATAATGAAACGACTACTGATTAAGTAGTGTCTCCATTTCTCCATTGCATGTAGAATAGCCAACATTTATTTTTCATATGTAGATCTTCCTAGATTTTTTCTTGAAATTTATTTACTTTTGAGTGCTAAGGGATGAACTTCCTACATTAACACTGCCCCAATACCTGTTCCTAAAGCATCACATTCGATTACGAATGGTTTGTGAAAATCTAAAGTTTCCAAAACCAGAGTAGTACACATTGCTTCTTTGATATCATCGAAGGCTTGAGTGGATGCTTCTGACCAATGAAAAATATCCTTCTTTGTTAGGGTTGTGAGAGGAGCTACAATTTTACCATAGTTACACACAAATTTGTGATAGTAGCTAGTGAGACCCAAAAAACCATGAAGTTTCTTGATAGTTTTAGGTAAGTACCAATCCTCAATTACCTTTATCTTATTGGGATCCATTTTAACACCTTCATGAGAAACTATATGACCTAGGTAATCAACTTATTGAACACCAAACGAGCATTTAGAGTGTTTGACAAACAACTTTTCCCTATGTAGGATATGAAGAACCCTTCCCACATGCAACAAATAATACTTCCATGATTTACTATATATGAGTATGTCATTGAAGAATACTAGGACAAACTTGTGGAGGAATGGATGAAACACATGGTTCATGAGACTTTGGAATGTAGATGGGGCATTAGTGAGACCAATTTGCATGACCAAGAATTCATAATGATCTTCATGGGTTCGAAAAGCTATTTTGGGATTATCTTCTTCCCTAACTCTAATTTTGTGAAACCCTGAACGTAAGTCCAATTTGGTAAAACAATTACATCATGTAGTTCATCTAATGGATCATGAATGACCAGTATAGGAAATTTATCTTTGATGGTGATTTTGTTAAGAGGACAAAAATCCAAACACATATGCCAAGAATTATATTTACGACGGGCCAAGACTATTGGTGAAGAATAGGGGCTAGTACTATGACATATGACTCCATGTTCTAATAGTTCTTGGACAATTTTCTCAATTTCTATTTTTTGAGGTTGGGGATATTGATAAGTATGGCCATTAGGAGGAAGACTTCCTAAAAAAAGGTGTATGGCATGGTCATGGGATATTTTGGGAGGTAGTCCCTTTAGTTCTTGGAAGACCTCACCATAGTTGGCCACAATGTTTTGTAGTTCTTCTGATTGGATTTCTAGTGTATCTTGTGCTTGCATTTGCATGCAATTAATTTGAGAAATGAATACATAACTAAATTTTCTTAATATTTTTTCCATGTTATGCGAACTTACTATATTTTATGAAGGTGTTGGAATTCCATGGAGGCGAATGGTATTCCCATTTTCTTTCCATTCAACAAAGCATTGCTTGTAATTAAAACCGACTATGGTTTCCATTTGTTCTAACCAAGTGACTCCCAAGATAACTTTTGAATTCCCTAAATTCATAACAAAAAGAGGACCATGCCAAGTATAACTTCCCATTTGTAATGAAATTGAAGATGTTTTACCAATACATTGAGCACTACTCTCGCTCGTAGTTCTAACTTGAAATTTATCTTGATTGGAGGAGTATATGTGCAAGTTTAATGCCTTGGCAAGCCTTGTGTCAATAAAGTTATGAGTACTACCTAAATCAATTAATATAGTTACCTTTCTTTGTCGAATAAATCCTGCTACTTTGATTGTGTGGTGAGATGATAACCCCATAAGAGCATGTACTAAAATTATCATAGTATCTTCCTCAGCTACAACCTCCTCGTGTTCAAGTTGATCTTTATTTATGGGATCAGCAGGAGAGTTGTTCTTCTCTATTTATTCATCTTCCTTGTCAGCATATTAAATTTGAAAGTTTTTTCATGGTACACATGGCTAATATTTTGGATGGTGATTACGGAATTTATAGAAAAAATATCTTGATGGTTTATCATTTTTGTAAAAAGAGTTGTGGTATTGAGGTCGACCATATGAATCACGTCGTATGAATTTTTCCATTTGCACTCTCATCCAACTTGGCAATCCGTATATAGGCATATACAGTGGATGGATCTTGTAGATCCACTTCAAATTTAATATTCTCTTTCAAACCATTTCTAAAAGAAGCTACCACTACATTGGTTTGTACATTTCTTGCATAGGAAAGCAGGCTAGTGAATTCTGATATATAATCCAGTACTGATCCTATTTGCTTAAGTGATAACAACCACACCATGTAAGAAATGAGGATCCTTCATCAAAATTTTTAAGAAATTATTTGGTGAAATCATCCCAGTAGATGGTTTTTCCCTTCTCGTATTTGAGCCATAAAAACCATTGATAAGCTTCAGTACCTAGTTTGGAAGTAGCAAAAGGAATTTTTTCTGAATCTCAAATTTGGTATAATTCGAAAATGCTTTCCATTTTGGTTATCCAATCACATGGATCATGACCCTCAAAGGTGGGCATATTGATGCATGGAAAATTGACACTATTAGGACCTCTTGGTTGTTGGTAAACTTCATTTCTATCTTGGTCCTCATTATGCCTATGTCTATGGAAGTGATGTTGGGTAGGACCTCTTTGTTGTTCATAAACGTCTTCATTGTTGATATCCTCATCATTTTGATGTCCATTAAAGCGATTTTTAGTACTATTATTATGACATCTTTGTTATGCATAAACTTCTTCTCCATAGTGATCCTTCATGTTCTAGTGTCTTTGGGGATGATTTGGGCTAGGAGGATTAGGTGGGCTTTATCTTTCCAATAGTTGGGTCACCTTTACATTCAAGTTGGTCATACTTTCCAATAGTGTTTGTATGGCCTTGGCAGTGTTATTGGGACTCCCTATTTCCTTGTGTGTGAGGTTCTCATGGGAAGAATTTGGGGAATTATTGGATGCCATATTGTTAAGCAATGGATGGCTGGGATCAAAACTATTAATTTTTAAGGGAGAAGAAGAATAATGTATACCTTTGTTTCTTGGAGGTCTTCTTGGTGACTTTAAGATCCCTTCTTTTGAGTTCTTCGAGCTTGATAGTTGCACGTTTGATCCTTTGATCCACCGTCCACTCATGCACTTGTTAATACATCTTGCTTAATAGTTTTACCTTTGATTTATGCAAAATATTTAGGTTACCTTGGCAAAAGATTGGTTGTTTTACTGCTTCACTGTCACTTCAACTGCAACGCAGATTGACTTTTGAAGTTCCCACTTGAGGCTTCATGGCTAATCGACTGATCTCGAATTTGAATAAAAAACTCTTCTTGCACCACACCACCAATTTGACACTACTTTTGGCACACCAATTTTGACATCACTTTTGGTGCACCAATTTGACACTACTTTTGGCACACCAATTTTGACATCACCTTTGGTGCACCAATTTGACATCGAGTGGGCACCAATTCTGACCCACCAATTGATACAACAATTTTGACCACCAATTGATATGACTGCTTTGGAATTTGAATTATCAACTCGTCAGTTTGATGCCAATTTTGACACACCACTTTAGTTGATCCTAATGACACTACCTGATACCATAATTTTGACATTATATGACAAGGACCGAGGAACCAGAACCAATAGAGACATGATAGATATGCTAGATGACAAGGACCAAGGAACCAACACACGACCGAGACACGACAAAGAAATGCAAGAGAATACATGAATACAAGGGACTCAGGATATGTAACCAAACCTAAGGACAACATGCCAATGGACACGACCTAAGTGACACAAAGGACACAACCAATAGAAAGGACATAGAAGTTTGAAACCGGTGGACACTGAGTACTCTAGGCTATGAGACAATGACACCAAATGACACATGGGATACGAAGGATACAATATGCAAAGTGACTAACTACTACAAGGCCCTTCATGTGAGGTGATAGTGGGAGTGTGTGACCATAGTCGCACCCACTTAGTTGCGATGTTCATTATTTAAATTCTCATGCACCCATAGTACCACTAATGTGGGATAAATGTCTACTAATAAAAATAAAAATAATAATTTAATGCACCGATACCTTAGGTTAGGCAGTGATAATGCTAATATTCCAGCGTTCTGATT
Organism: Wollemia nobilis; assembly: GCA_028583015.1. Lineage (NCBI taxonomy): Eukaryota > Viridiplantae > Streptophyta > Pinopsida > Araucariales > Araucariaceae > Wollemia > Wollemia nobilis. Next base: position 1,459,990 of record JAQPPZ010016697.1, read on the forward strand.
GGACGATGAGCTATTTCATGGATGCAAGTGAATTTATCAACTGAAACATTGATCTGGACCAAGAGTTTGAGCGATTGACATGCCTTTGGAGGCTAAAATGTAGACAACATAAATTTTATAATTTTTATGATCTTGCCTTTCTCGTTTCACACCACCATGAGTGATTTGGAATGCCTATTTTAATGGCACACGTCACTGCATTGAGTATGCATGTGTTGTATTTGCTTTAGCCTAATTGATATCTCTACCATTTCTTGATTATGATTTCAATTTCCTCTACATCATGCTACTGCTATGCCAGATATTGCTTGTGATGATGTTGCTGGAATACGTGTATTTGTAGAGCACCACTACACCAGGACATGAATATGATACCCCTTGGAAGGGAACAGATGGGGACTCCCCTCAGGTGTCGACACCAAGGATGATCTTCCCACATCGTGGTAGCTTTTTGTTCCATATGAATGAATGCTCCACTTGTTCTTGGGCTATGTCAGGGGCATAAACCACCTTGGCTAAACCTCTATTTATTCATTGCTTTGCCAACTGATAGTTTAATGAAAGTGTAGAAGCTTTAATTATTGTTCATTATCTAAAATTTAGATTTTAAGGTAATGAAAGTGCAGAAGATTTAATTATGTTCATTAAATAAAATTGTATATTTTAAGGTAATGAAAGTGTAGAAGCATTAATTATTTTTCATTACCTAAAATTGTAGATTTTAGGGTAATGAAAGTGTGAAAGCTTTAATTATTGTTCATTATTGAAAATTGTAGATTTAGGGTAATGAAAGTGTAGAAGCTTTAAATATTGTTCATTATCTAAAATTGTAGATTTTAGGGTAATGAAAGTGAAACTTTAATTATGTTCATTATCTAAAATTATAGATTCTAGGGTAATAAAAGTGTAGAAGCTTTAATTATGGTTCATTATCTAAAATTGTAGATTTTAGGGTAATGAAAGTGTAGAAGCTTTAGTTATGTTCATTATATAAAATTGTAGATTTTAGGGTAATGAAAGTGTAGAAGCTTTAATTATTGTTCATTATCTAAAATTTTAGATTTTAGGGGAATGAAGCACATTATGGTTTGTTTTGTAATTTAAGGGTATGGGACATTATTTTATGAAATGAAGAAAAATATTTATTTGTAAATTAGAGTAGATGACTTAATTGGATAATAAATGTGATGATGGTTTATTTTGTAATTTAAGGATACGAGACATTATTTTATAAAATGAAGAAAAAAATTTATTTAAAAGTTAGAGTAGATGGCTTTAATTGGATACTAAATGTGATGATGGTTTATTTTGTAATTTACGGTTATGGGACCTTATTTTATGAAATGAAGAAAAAAATTTATTTGAAAATTAGAGTAGATGACTTTAATTGGATAATAAATATGATTATGGTTTGTTTTGTAATTTAAGGGTATGGGACCTTATTTTATGAAATAAAAAAAAAAAGTTTATTTGAAAATTAGAGTAGATGACTTTAATTGGATAATAAATGTGATTATGGTTTTTTTTTGTAATTTAAGGGTATGGGACCTTATTTTATGAAATGAAAAAGAAGGTTTATTTGAAAAGTAGAGTAGATGATTTTAATTGGATAATAAATGTGATGATGGTTTATTTTGTAAATTAAGGGCATGACACCTTACTTTATGAAATGAAGAAAAACGTTTATTGAAAAGTAAAGTAACTGCTTTAAGTAAAGGAATGTGTGAATATATTTTATTTAACAATTAAGGGTATGGGACTTTAATTTTTAAGTAGGGTTAGTTCATTTATTGTAAATAGCGCATATGAGCTAATGCATGGTTTACTGACTCTCATGAATGGATGAGAGGGAAAATGGAAAGAGTAGTTTCTATTATAGTAACTATGCATTAGTATGTTGAATTGTTGGGGTTATTTGTATAGTTGCAATTTGGCAATGAAATAAAGAAGTGCATTTAGAAGCATGTCTATTTGGATCCATGAGTGTCCTAATCCCGTACTATCTTCACTAATCGATGAAGCAAGAGGGAAAAAGTCATGATATGGACCAATTTACAAGTTTTATCTCTACCTTACATCTTGTTAATTATGCAATAGATTAGATTGTGGGGATATTTCCCTAATGAAATGGATGTAAAGTATTATGGAAATTATGGGGTGTATCATTATTAAATGAAAATTGGAATTGCTACATTTAGTACCTCTTTATTGGTTTATTGTATTTAAATATTTCAATGTATGTTCATTTGGTGATTGTTGCTTTACACTTTGATTATCCTTGTTTGTTGATAATTCATATTTAAAAAAAAAATAAAGAAACATTAGTAAGTTCTATATGAAATTAGAGGTGGATGTAAGAGCTTGAGACTAACTAGGTTTAGAATATTGTACCAGAGTTAAGATAGCTTTGGCAGGTGACTAAACCCTTGGTAAGGGTTCTTCACCTTGTAGATGGTAAACACTTGACCATGGGCTATCTATATGAGAAAATTAATAGAGCCAAAGATGCCTTTCACCATTATTGTAGTAATATTCCATACAAATATAAAGCAATTACCCATATTTTTTAGAAGATATGGACAAGGCAACTATGTCAACAAATTCATATCTTGGGATATATATTAACCCCAAATTATTTTACAACAGTAATCTATGTGATAATTATGAGGTCGAAGAAGTGTTTTATACTTATGCAAAGACAATGATAAAAAACCTCAAGAAACAACACCCTATACCAAATGAGTTGTAGATCTATGATACTGTAGGAGAGACCTTGTTTGCATCCCATTTTCCTAGATAAACAAGGTCAACCTTATGACCAAGTAAAGAAATCAAACTTTTAAAGTTTAAAATTTTAAAAGGAATTTTATATAGTTAACATTAGTGTAGTATAACATTTTATTTTTATACTTTTAAAATTATCATTCTTTTGTAGATTTATGGTGGGAGGACTATGACGAAAAAAAACTTAACCTATAGAATATGTTTGTTTGCATCTTGAGTCAACCTTGTAGCTCTTCGAGGTGTGAGTACAATTGGTCTCCATTTGAGGCCATACACACCAAGAAGTACAATAGGTTATCCCAAAAGCACCTCAATGACCTTGTATTTGTGAAATACAATCTTAGACTTCACACAAGACAAATGGAGGGTAGTGAATTCTACATGGCAATTCAATTGTATGAGGTAGATTCACTTTCTAATTAGATTATCATGGGTTCATTGCATGCATAGTTTACTAAAGAGGATTTTGAGACACTTGAGGAGAAAACAAAACATTTAAGAGGATTGGATGGGATATACCATGATGATATTGCACTTGAGTAGCCTCTAACTTACCCACTAGTTCAAAGCCAAGGCCGAACATCAATATTAACTACAAAGGGAAGAAGAGGGAAACAAAAAGTAGTTTAAAAATTATTTTACATTTCACTTTTGTTGTAAATTTTTGTTGAGGGACATCAAAGACATGATGTTATGTTTTTTTCACAAATATATATCTAGGGAAGAGTTAAAAATTCTTGTTGAATCTTAAATGATAGTTTTTCATAGTTATAGATTTCTATGATACACAAAAATATTATGTTCCATGGTATTTCAACATCATTAGTATTAGTTTAACATTTATTTTATAATAATTTAGTTTATACAATAATTATTTAGTGGTTAGGTTCATAAATTACAGACCACTGATAACTATTGGTATTGTCTGCTTGGAGGTTCTAAAGGCAATAGAACAATGCAAAAGTCTGAAAAAATGTTATTACCAAAATGAGACATAAGGAAAAGCATTTTTAGTGGTTTTGAAAAAGTACAAAATTGATAAACAAAAATCTTGATTTTTTTACTTTATTTTAGTTGTATAACCACAACATTTGAATATGTAGTTTTATTAAAGTTACTTTTAGTGATAACTTAGATGAGGTGCCATCATTAGAGATTATATTAGCTTCCTTTCTAGAGATGAATAAAAACCAATACAAGATGTTGAACCTGGAACTAGGTTGAAATCTTCCAATACATGTCCAAGTCTTTATCAAAACTTTAACTCCAAGCAAGGGCTTTCATTACCAACTAGATATTGAAATATTCAACAAATAATTTATCTTCCTACTCATAAACTTGATAATAAAAACAATCTTGTCATGTAAAAATATGAAGTTATTTTGCTCTTCTTTATCACTTGGTAATGAAAACACCATGGTTGTCCATTTTTTGGTATAGGTGATGAAATCCATCTCAATTAATTTGTGTTAGTGTCTCAACTCTCTAATTTTTCATAAATATTTTTTAATTTTTATAACTTAACTTTTGAAATGACACCCTATCTCATTTCCACTTACTGGCATCAACCTCCATACCTTATTTTCATATTGTAAATGATTAATAATTTGTCTAACATCGTAATGAAAGGAAAATATGTTCTGAAATTTTCAAATATTGAACTTGGAAACTTCATTATACCCATATTACATCTACAAAATATTATTAATTTTGAAATGCTATTGTAAACTCAAATTAAAAAATAATAATTGTTTGTTTATTTATTTTTTAATTTATTTTGTTTTTTTTCCAAGTTGCCTATTAACTCTCCAAAATTAGGCTATGATTTTTTCCTTAAATAACTTTCATTACTATCATTGGTTGTGGATTTTTCTCCTAAATAACTTGGCGAGAAGTGAAGCAACTTTGAGTAAAAGTATAAAATATGGGCACAGTATCATGATTGAGAAATATATTCAAAGCTAGTCATTTGTCGCCATTAGATTTAATAAAAAAAGAGAAAAAGAGACTTCTTCATCTGTGATTGGTGCTGTAGGAAGTTGTTGATGAATTTCCTACAAAGATAGAGAGAGATTATAGGAATTCGTAACCAACCCTTCCAATATTGTTGTTTAAGAGTAGTGTTTGTTGGATATTAATCCCAACTGCCATCATAAATATAGACATACAAATATATATTATAAAATATGATGTCGCATATTGTCTTAGTCATAGCATTAAATGTATTTACTATTTCCTATTTTCTCTAGAAGTCTCCTTCACCACCACAGGCTCTTTATTGTTATTTGTTGGAAATTTCCTTGTGGGGGTGTCCCAAATGTTTGAAGTGGCTTTTTCTTTTGTATGAAGTAAATTTTTTTAAAAACAAAGTAACAAATAATATAATATCATTTTTCTCTTTAGTTGTAGCTCTATTCTTGCTCTGTTCTGCGTTTATTTTCTCTATTTCCACTATATTTCTCATTGTATTTGAAAGGTGTAGCAACACTTCATGAGACAACAAACTGGTATCAGAGCAAGGTCATGGAAGCATTTAGTGCAAGGTAAAGGTGAATTTATTTTTGTGGCTACAACTACTATTTAGAGTCAATGCCTATGAGAAGGAGAAGTTCGTTTGATCTAAATTCTGCATGAAGAGTTTGCTGCCCATAGAAATTCCTATATAGTCTCATGATATCTTGTGGATAGATTGCTCTCATTTCATCCATATAGGAAAACAACAAAAAAATCTGCAGTAAATTATGTAGTCTTTGAAGGAGTCGAAGGTATTTGCAAGTGTGTAGAAGTCAGTAATGGTAGTTTTAGTGGCAGTTCCAAACACAAGCTTGACAAATCCCCAAATTCTTCAATTCAATTGTAAGAACTATGAATATTTGTCTATTACAATGAAGGCTTTGTTTTGTTCTCAACATATATGGGATCTTGTGGAGAATGGGTTCCCTAAACTTGAAAATACGACAACCTACAATACATTAACACAAGTAGAGAAAGACACATTGAGGGATAATAGGAATGACTCCAAAGCTCTCTTATACATATTTCAAGCAGTTCATGAGAGCATTTTCCCAAGGATTGCATCGAAAACAAATTCTAAACAAGATTGGGATATTCTTCAGACAACATATCAAGGTATGTAGAAGGTAAAGATAACTAAATTGCAAATTCTAAGAAAGGATTTTGAAACAATATACATGAAAGAGTCTAAATTAGTAGATTCATTCTTTAAAAAAATAATTGGGTTGGTAAATCAAATCAAATCAAATCTCATGGGGATAATCTTGAAGATAGGAGAGTGGTTGAAAATATATTGTAGACACCAAAACAACACCAATCCGATTATGTGGCTACAAGAACTGACCGAATTGGCATACATAGCCCCTAGGGCAGCCCCCAGAGGTTAAGCAGTGGTACTAACCACTCCCAAAGTAGTTTTGGAAGGTCAAAGGTCAATTTGGCACCTTTCAAGAATTATGCTCCCTATTCGTTCCACCCTAGGACAATTAGAATGCTATTCGTCCCATACCGGGATGATTAGCAACAATCGCTCCAGGGTGGGACGAATAGTAGGTTTGATGGGCAAAAAGTCAAACCTTGACAAATGGTAGCCCAGATCCACCACTCAACTCCACCTCCAATGCATGGGAGTGGGAGTGAGTGTTTTAGATCTCAAAGAGGTATTCATGGAGGCCTAAATAAATGAACTCTTAATCAAGGAGGAATCTTCTCTCCCCTGACAAGGCATGATGGCCAAGTGGCGCCCCTGCATGTGCATTCAAAGGAGACCCTCAAGTCTATAAAATTGTGATCCTTCTCACCCCCCAAAAAAGAACAGAGCAGGAGAATTTGGAGCAATGGAGTGATGCCAAATTATACCCTCACCCCTCATTGTGCTTCCTACATCCTTGATCTCTCTTTTGGAAGGGATGTTATCAGGTGAATATTAGGAGCGCAATCCAGACCCAAAACCTAAACAATAGGCCACAATACCATACCAAATTTGTCGACACAACCACCAAGGATTTTTTGGACCCATCCCAAGTGGATTTGTGTCAAAACCAAACCCCAAACGTTGGGCATCCTACCCTCGGGTGCCCCTCGCATTATTGCAGTCCTAATTGCCCTACCTCAAAGTGATTAGAAATATACATTATATTTCTTTATTATTTATTTTGCATCATGTTGTATGTGATTTTTTTATACTTTTGTTCAATTTTCACTACATTCTGACTTGTTTTGACTATGTTTTTATCATTTTACGTGTTCACTAACCTACAGGGGGCACCTTTATATACAGGGAAATATGGGTAGAATATGCCAAATATGACCTTCTGGTTCTTCTCAAAATTCCCCATTTTACCTAAAACCAAGTTTACAGGTATTTTGGAGGCCTTTGGATAGGACATTTGGAGGTCACTTTTGCACATTTTATGACAGTCGCCAACGTCCCACCCCGGAGCGATTAGAAATCCACTCATGATTTCCTGACTGTTATTTTTGCAGTGTGTCCCTAATGATTTCTAGATGCTCCTGTTCAAGTTTCATATGATTTTGACATGTTTTTATTTCTATTTTATTATTCCATGTATTCACTAGCTAGAGGTCTTGGGGATTGCATGTTTCCTTCCATCCGCATATGCTATTAACCATTTTCTATTTCTCCATACATATTATCTTAACACCAGAGGTGTAGAAATTAATGATGGACACACTCATGCAAGTGGCGGTGATGCTTGGCCTGCCCATTTTGAATGTGGGCACGCAAAATATCTGAAAGCGGAGTGTACCATCCGTTGGTGTAACAAAATTGTATCAAATGCTTCGAGCCCCTAAAAATGGGGCGAACATATTGTAACTGGATCATAAGAAACATTAATAAAATATGCTACACTTTAGTTTTACTTTAAATCTTGTTTCATTGTGTCATTTTACCTTTTCATGTACTTGTTCTTCGCATTTTCGTAGGACTTAGCGTTTGATTATACATCTAATTTTGTTTGCATCACACCCAGTATGATGTACTTCTATAGACATGATTTCAATGGTGATCACGATGGGACCCTGTCCCCTGCTATTGGGATCAATTTTTTGATCAAAAATTTTGTGTTTTTCTGGTAGGTGTGTTAATCCTTAGGGCGCTGGACTGTTTCTCATGCCACCCTGTGATGAATACAAACTAGCATTCATTTCACCCAGAGACAAATATGCATTCATACCACATTGGTACGAATATAGACCTACTATTCATCCCACCTTGGGATGATTAGCTCTCTATACATTTTCTAAGTAGAAACTCAGAGGCATCTAGTTTGGGCAGAGAAGAGGTAGGTTTTCTAGACATCCTCTATGCTTTTCTATTTCTATCTCTACAATTGTTATGTTTTCTTTGCTTGCATAGGGAATTTTGCTACATGTTTTATTTCTTTGCACGAGTAAAAGGAACCTCACACACCACGTAATAATATTAACATCAAGGAGTTGGTCTTAAAACCCCAACACTTGATCAAGACCAACGGTGGATTTCATCACTACCTTGGCTTGGATTTTGCATACATAACCCTGATCACGACTATTGCTAGACGTAAATCTTGACGAAAGTTTACCAAGTGCAGCCAAGGTGATTCCCCACACATGAGGATAAGTCTTCTATGATAGGTGTCAAAAATAGAGTGATCCCCCTTCCGTACCGCCTATGTTCCACGTACTGTTCTACTCTCGCATACCAATAGTTTCCCTCAAATAAGGGCGGGTATATTGAGAGGTTCGGTATAATGTCCTGGCAGTGGTATATTGAAGGGGTGACCATTTTGGAGATATAAGAGTCCTCATCATGCATGAATAAAAAAAATTTCTTTACACGGTTTGCACAAAAAAAATCAAAACACAGTGAACCAAATTTAGGACACACATTTAATTTTTAAATGAGATAATCATTTCTTTGTTTGTGTGGTCCCTTTTTTTTGGTGTAGCATAAAAAATCGTAAAGGAAATAAAAACATACATACCTTGTAGAGAACCACCACCATGGTGTATAACCATAGCCAAGCCCAATCATGGGCAAAAGCTATGGAAAGTGTACAAGGAGGCACTAGTCACCTCCATTATAGCCCCAAGGACTTCATTATACCACCTTTGCATCCTGACCCACAACATGGTCCATATTATGCTACTACAAAAAAGAACTATAGAGGCACCCATTTGAGGGGCACTCCCATTGAACACAGACCCTCTCAGGAGGAGTACAGACATGGGAAGACCCCCTTAGACACTCATTATGAGTGGCAACCATGTGATGAAGCACTGGAATAGCATAGGGTTCATACGGAGGACCCACATGATTATATCATCCCTCCTCTACCCCTCATTACTATTAGAACTGATAGGCCAAATCCAAAGTGCAGGGCTCTTCAGACAGGGCAAGCTAACTCCACCCATCCCTTTCACATGTATGAGAGGGAGCATGAGAAAAACTAGTATATTCCTCAAGAGCAATACACAGTGTGGTAGTAATGCGCCTCCGCACCTACTAATTATCAATATCACCTATTGAGACTAGAGCCTCAAGTGAATGCTACTAACCTCGATAGAGGAAAGCAACCCATAGACATCTCGGATCACCATGACCGAGATAGATATGTAGGGGAGGCATCTAGGCCTCCTAGACCTAAGACGACAAAACAAATCAACTTGGCATTTTCCAAACATACCACCCGCCAAGCCCAAATCATGTAGCTTAGGCAATATCAGTAGTAGTTAGAGCAACTGTATCATCTTAACAAAGAGCACATTCAGTGCCAGACAAATGAGTTGCTCTAGAAAACTATGCATGAGAGGTTTCCACCCCCTCGCACGCATAGGACAAAAATTTATGATAGGCACAACCCCTTAGTGCGAGACAGGTCTCCACGACCTTATCAAGTGTTGCCTCCAAAACCTTTGAGACCTGAGCGGGAGGCCACCCCTAGGACCAATGATGGGCACCTTCCTCGGGCACCCACCCATGTTTATAGGTCATGCCCAGGAACTCCTCAAGAAGCCTATGAGGAATTTGAGTAGGAAGAAGAGTGGGCTGAAACGCCCTACCAAGGTAGGAGGGTGCTATCCGGCTACCCCTCCATCGGCCTCAAGTTCCCTGCAATTCACAATGGTAACAAGCCGAGGAGGAAGAGATCAAATCCTTCGATGTATACAAAGCATTGCTAGAGCACTTAGAGTCTATGGATACCAAGACTTTGGGGTCCCAACTCCCACATTACGCTAGCTCCGTAGTCACACTGTGCATCCTTCAGTGTCGACACCACCATACCCTGAACTCTTCAAAATGCCTCAATTGGAAATTTTTAGAGGGGATGAGGATGCCCAAGAGCACATGACAAGATTCATAAGTCAATGCTTTGGCATTCAAGACAACGATGCATTGCTTCTAAGAACGTTTATAACAATGTTTGTAAGCCCTGCCTTGGATTGGTTTACCTAGTTGCCAAAGCATAACATCAGTAACCTTGACTAGCTAGTGGACGCGTTCCTCAAACTTTTCACCTTCAACACCAAGAAGAAGACATCATTAAGCAACCTAGCTAGCCTCAGGTAGTATGAGGAGGAAACCATGGCTGCTTATGGAAATCGATGGAGGATGTTGCTTTCAAAGCTACCTTACATCCCTCCCATGGCTGATCTGACCTAAATGTTCTCAAAGATTTGCCTAAGGTCGATCTCTGTGTTGTTGTAGCTACAACACTATGTCACTCTCAAGGAAGCCCTGGTGCAAGCTAGGATAATTGAGGAGATCAAGATACAAGATGGTGATATTGCCAAGCCACGCAAGAAAGAGTGGCCCAAAAATGCCAAAACTGGGCCCACGCAACCGAAACCCACCACGGTCAATCAAGTTGCCATAAACATACCAAATCCTACACAAACGACACAACCTCCAAAGGCTAATTATCAGGTAGATCCTCTTGACAGCTATGAAAATGAAAATCATAAGCAAGAGTAGAATCAACAGTGTCATCCTAGGCGACAATCACACACTTCACAGAGTCTAAAGACTCCTTGTTTGACCGCTTATTTGCGGTAAACTTGATAAAATTATCAAAAATTCAACCTGTAGACCCCAATGCACCAAAACCTAAGGGCTATAAGGAAGAATTATGTTGTAGATTTCATCGATAGAAAGGACACGACATCTACACATGTTGGAAATTCAAAATCTTAGTGAAGGACCTAATAGACAACAAAATGCTAGTGGTGGATAATCCCGTAGCACTGAGCAACCAACAGATGGAGGTCTTCAAAGACCCCCTGCCTTCCCATGATGCACAGGAAAATATTTTACAAGTAAATGAGGTGACACAAAATTACCCCATGCAAGGGTACATAGGGATGATCAGCATAGTGACATGGAACAAGAGATACCCAAGCACAACTACCCCTACTGCAGCTATAAAATATGTTCCATCAACGTCACAACTCCCACAACACCCTACACAACCTCCCTCACCTAGACTAGTGGCCATGATTCGGACTAAACTTACTCAAAGTTTAAGGACCATGTCGGCTAGGCTCTCCATTTATGAGCTCATCCAAAAATCACCACCCCATCGGGAGGCTCTGATGGAGATACTCAAATCCATTGAGCTACAACCCCATGAAGCAAATTCTTTCAACAAATTTGTGGGACATGTAAAATAATACATAGAACCAATCATAACCTTTAGAGAAGATGAATTGAAATCGATGAATGGTGATATGGTGGATCCACCCCTGCACGTCATTGCACAGGTCAACGAGATTCCATTCAAGAGGGTGTTGGTGGACACTGGCTCGTCCAAAAATATAATCACAACGATGGTATTAAAACACCTTAAGATGCCAACATATCATTTTGTGTCCTCCACCTATACTCTTTGGGCATTCAACGACATGTTATGCTCGATGGTTGGCACAATTGTCCTACCCATCCAAGTGGGACAAAAGACTATTCCTACATTGTGTCACATCCTCGAGGGTGATATGGCCTATAATATCTTGCTAGCTTGGCCTTGGATCAGGGACATGAAATGTGTCCCATTGATAGCCCACCAATGTCTAAAATATACATACAAAGGGCAAGTACATGTAGTCCCCATAGACTTAGAGCCCTTTAAGTATTGCAATGCGATGCATCTGATGCCACAATCGACCCTTACATCGACAAATTTGGAATTTCAATTGAATATGTCCAAATAGGGTCTGATTATGCCTACTTCCTTGCTGTTAAGTCCCTCACCTCACCAATCGGGCCCATCTTCATCATTTGTTCCTTCACGAACGATGCCACCTATGGTGGCCACATCGAAGGAAAACAGGAAGAAGCCCCTACAAGAGATACCACCATTAGTCTCAACCATCTCTATCGAATATGTGCTTGACCTAATGGAAGTCAAGACACTTGGTTCATCCAACATGGAGTGGACTCAGGTAGAACTCCCATTCCCTCCCTCTCAACCGCTGACGATTACCATTGAGATGGCCAATACGGTCCTAGGGGAGTACCTAGTGTGGAAAATTGTGCCAACACCCATGCTCAAATCCATGTAATACATGGGGATACCTCGCATTCCCATTGAAACTATCGTCCCTTTAGGCTACCCACAAAATCAGACAAAATTTGTGTATGGGTGCCTCGACAATGGCATAAAAACTTACCTACAAGAGGAAGAAGACGAAGATCCATTTGTTGAGAACGTCTACTATCTATCCAACCCAAAATTAACCTTGAAATACCTTGGCCAATGTAATTGGCATGGATATGGATTGGGTAGATACAAACAAGGAATACATGTTCTTAGTCAACCAAGATATCAAATGCCATATGATAAATCAAGAGTAGGGTTCAACCACCCTTTTCCCCTTGAAATCTTGGTAGAAAACATGCAAGGCCTAGGGCTAGGCAATAAGGATGGGTTCACACTAGATCCATATGCCAATCCCAACACAACATATACATTGGGGGATTATCTCCCATTATTAACAACAAGCCTTGTTGACCTCAACAACTCCTTCCCTTCGATCGAGAAATGGGAAAGTTCAATAAATTACCTCCAAGAGGGATATAGATAAGATCAGGGGGGATCTTCTAAAGACGAGTCAGAGTATGAGGTAGCACCTTGGGAACCTTTCAAATCTGATAGCAATCACTCACAAGTGACACCCATAGATGACTATCAGGAGAACTTCATGACAATGTTCCCCTTGAATGCTCCAATCGAGCAATTGCCACCTCACGAGAATCTAGTCCTCTCGGAGAGAGTGAAACAACCCATAGGGGATCAAATCAACTTGATCGAATAGAATGAGCCTCACATGTTGCATGTAGTTTTCATAGCCAATGAAGGCCTATGGATCTCTGATAGCGACTATGAAGATGAGATTGAGATGGCATATCTCAACCATATGCGGCAACAGCAACACCCCATGGACATTGATGATATGTTTGAACAGCTAAACATGGGGCCAAGGCATAGGTGGAATTTGAACCAAGAATAGTTGGACCAAGCAGTGCATCCACTACTTTAGGCATATAGAGAGCACCTTCCACCCAGAGACCCTATAGATCCATTAGTTCCAAGGGAAGACCCTGTCCTATTCACACATATGGCCGATTGATTCATGCCAATACCCACAGAGCCAGATCCAGGGTATAAGGATCACCAAGGAAGTCCAAGACAATGCCCCCATAGTAATGGAGACCAAATTCACTTCATCAACATGATCTCCATTGACTTAACCACCCCCATCCGCAATCCAACCGATCCAGCATGACCATTGTATCTAGACCTAGATGCCATAGATTGGGATCATGCTAACTCGCCACCATCCCCATCAAAGTATTGGCCTTGCAGTGAGATGCTTCATTTTGCCCCAAGACCAACTCAAGATATCTTCCATGCTAAAGAGGAACCTGACATTCCCAATGCAGATCTAAATTTAGCAAATGATATCCACTTGATCCCAACTCCACACTAGTTGGAGGATGGGTCCCACATGTCAATCAAAGAGACGACTAATGTAGACATCAACTCTGATCTAATGAATCCATAGATCATCAAGCTGGGGGTAAGTCTATCCCCTGAAGAGCAAGCTTATTAAATTGCCCTTCTCAAAGAGAAGAAAGAGGTTTTTGCATGGTCCTACAAAGACATGCCAGGGCTAGACCCATAGCTAGTCATGTATAATCTAATGCTTGATCCAACAGTCAATCCAGTCAAGAAAAAGCTATGTAAGATGCACTCAACAGTGGCCTTAATGGTCAAATATGAGCTACAAAAGCTGTTGAATGCATAGTTTGTCATCTACATGGATTACCCATCATGGTTGTCCAACATGGTACCCGTCAAAAAGCCTAATGGGAGGATTCGCATATGCATCAATTTTTGAGATTTAAATAAAGCAAGTCTCAAGGATGATTTTTCCTTGCCTAGCATCGACGCATTGGTAGATGCTACAACAGGCCATGAAATGCTTTCTCTCATGGATTGTTTCTTGGGATACAACCAAATTTGTATCAATCCTGATGATTGACTAAATATGGCATTCACGATGCCTTGGGGGACATTTTGTTATAAGGTCATGCCCTTTGGCCTTAAAAACATTGGCGCAACTTACCAACGTGCTATGACATACATATTCCATGGTCACATGCATAAAACTATGGAAGATTATATGTATAATTTGTTGGCCAAATCTCTTTTGCGCCCAGATCATCTTGATGACTTACGCAAGATCCTTGATCACCTCATCGAACACAAAGTTAGGCTAAACCCCAAGAAGTGTGTATTTGGCATCACATCTAGAAAACTCTTGGGTTTCATAGTCTCAAAATGAGCATCGAGGTGGATGCAAATAAATTCAAGGCAATCCTTGAAATGCTTCCCCCAACCACCATCAAGCAGCTCAAAAGCTGGCAGGGTAAGGTCACGTCAATCAAGCACTTCATAGCGTAGCTATCTGACAAGTGTCGACCCATGAATAAATTATTACACAAGGGGGTAGCATTTCATTGGGATGATGAGTGCCAGTCTGCCTTCAATGACATCAAACAATACTTGGCTTTATCACTAGTATTGGCACCACCTAGACGAGGAGTGTCATTCTACTTATACATCTCAGCTACTGAGGTGGCACTGGACGCCATGCTAGCCCAGAAAAATGAGTTACATAAAGAACAAACTAATTATTATCTTAGCTTCACCCTGGTTAGTTATGAAATTAACTATGCATACATCAAGAAGCTATGCTTAGCAGTGGTATTTGCCACAAAAAATCTATGCCATTACATGCTAAGCAATACGACGTATGTTGTGTCTAAGGAGAATCCATTGTGGTACATGATAAGTCATACTTATCACAGTAGCCGCATGGTGAAATGGATCATGTTGTTGATGGAGTTTGACATTGAATTCATTGGAAAGAAGTCCATAAAAGGTCAAGTCATCATCGATCAACTAGCAGAGGCTCCTCTCAAAGATGATCAACCTCTGACCGTAGAGCTACTTGATGATGGGGTCTTCCATATCTTAGAATCACTAGATTCTAATGAGCCTGAGTCACAGGCCAACATAACCTTATTTTTCAATGGTTCTAAATGTGAGCAAGGGGGTGGCGCGTGAATCATATTTTTCACATCGCAAGGGGCTCCAATGCCTTTATCATTTAAACTTGATTTTTTGTCCACCAATAACAATGCAGAATATGAAGCCTTGCTCATAGGTCTTCAGACAACCATCACCATGAACATCAAATGCTTGAATATCTTTGGTGATTCACTGTTAATTGTCAACCAAGTGAAAGGGGTATTCCAATGCAAATGCCTAGTTCCGTAGGTCTACAAAGCCCTTATGGATAAATTCTTGGTAAAGCTTGAATGGTATGACATCGAGGCACTCCCTCGATCATTGAATCATTTTGTGAACACTATGGCCTCCTTGGGGTCACTAATCTCGTAAGAAATTTTTGGTGATATGACAACCATTCAAGTCAAAACATTATCGCAATTCGTGATGAAGCTTGCAAGCTCTAACCTAATGCCAGGAATCCATATGATCCAGATTGAACTGTCTTAGGATAGATTCTCTCAAATCCATGATAGTCTGAATCATGCCAACTGGGGGTCTTTGTTCTACCTGACCCCTCTTAATAACAACACATCACTATTCTTACAAGTTATTTCCCACTCAGATTTTGCTAGGGACAGACTTCAAGAGGGATTGGTCGTTCATACCATCAAATTTTTTGATCAGCAAGATTGGTACACACCCATAAGAGACTACCTCAAGTTAGGTAACCTCCCACTTGGATTGTCGCATGCCACAAAAATATCATTCAAATAGAAAGCGACAAAACATGTCTTGCTAGGAGATATTTTGTATCATCAAAGCTACAAAGGAATCCTCCTCCATTTCTTGGACCAGTAGGAGTCCACTTGGGTGATAATCCAAGCGCACGATGATACATACGGTGGCCACTTCAGCGATATGGCCATCGCCAAGCGCATTCTTCACATGGGCTATTATTGGACATATTTAGAGCGATATTGTTTGTGCATATGTACAAAAGTGCGTAAAGTGTCAACACCATGCTAATTTGACACACATACCTTCTCAGGCCTTGCAGCTAATCCAATCAGCTTGGCCGTTCTCGTAGTGGGGCTTAGATCTAATTGAAAATATCTTCCCTACGTTGTTAGGCCATCACACATTCATCATAATGGCCATAGAGTACTTCACTAAGTGGGTGGAAGCGATTATGCTTATCTCTACGACTGGGACCCGAATTGCAGAGTTTATTTTAGATAACATCATATGTCATTTTGGTATTCCATCCAAGATCATCTCGGATTGTGGGACATCATTTAAGAATAAAGATGTGTGTGCTTTGACAACAAAGTACAAAATTTAGCACAGTTTTTTAACACCTTATTATCCACAGGCAAATGGGCAAGCGAAGGTGTCAAACAAAATGCTAGTTGTCATCCTTAAAAATATGATCATAGATAATCATAAGTATTGGCACATCCAAATACCACTTTCCCTATGGGCTTATCGCACTAGCATTCGGATGCCCACTAGGGCAACTCCATTTTTGTTGGTGTATGGCTCTGAGGCGGTCATGTCTCTCGAGTTAGAAATACCCTCCCTAGGCATATCAATGCAAGATTTCATCGATGATGACACTATGCGGTAGGCCCGGTTAGACCAACTTACATTGCTTGATGAATGACGCGTAAATGCTCTTGAGAATTTATGTATCTATCAAGAGTGAATTAAGAAAGCATACAACATGAAAGTTCACCTGAGGGACTTTTCAGGTCAGTGACCTAGTCTTAAAAGAGAACCAACAAAATTCTAACTTGTCACCACATTTAAGGGACAAGTTCATGGTAAATTTGTTAGGTCCTTATGTAATCGACGATAAAATAGGACCTCGAACATACCGGCTCGCCTCTCTTGAAGGAATCAACGAATAAGAACCCTTGAACATCAGTCATTTGAGGCCATTCCACATTTAGAAAGCCATAGCCCACCCCAAAAGCTCCAAGGGTTCCCACAATCGCTTGGTCACCCAAAATGTCCCAGAAGTATCTATAATCTCTTTGGTCAAACCAAAAGCTCCAAGGATTCCTGCAATCGCTTGGTCAACCCAAAATGCACCAAAGGTACCTGAAAGCACGAGATTCCAGAAATAAAAAAGAAATACTAAGATGCAATGAAAACAAAAACTAAATCGATGCATGAAATAGGAAGAACGTAATCAAATCGAGACAAAATATAAAGAGAAAGCAGGAGCACAGCCCTTTTATATTAATTCCAACTCGGTTACAATACATCTCCTCAGTTACATATTTTCAGTTACAATCATGATTAGTAATCTTCTTTCCGCATGCCCACATGTGAAATGGGCGAGCCAAAGTGCTGCCACCTCTTATGCTGATGAATCCTTGCTTGCTACTGTTTCTCCTATGATCAAAGAAACACAGAGACGTTAGTAGCACCTGCAACAAAATATAGAATGTTTGACTTTTAAAAATCAATGAGAAATACGTGTAGAGATTGATTAAATATGTGAATAAAATAACTCTATGCAACCTGCAACTCTGACAAAAAATGTCAACAGATGGCCACTGCCATTGAAACAGTCAGCCAATCTGTTATCGAATTAAACGTCACTGCCTGCAGGTTAGTGGGATAGAAAATACCGCGAGAGCATGATAATATTCGATAGATATGGTAATACAAGATATATTCGTAGTGACAGAATAAATTAATCATGCAAAAAATAAAAGTGTGGGGTGACCAAGCGGGCCGCCCCTATTGAAGCTCGACTTTGACGCCAATCCACTAGGGATGGGCCCAAAACCTCAGAGAAGGGGTTGTCAGCAAATTGGTTGATTCAAGTGGCCAAAATGTCGGGTTTGAAGGTTCGGATTCACCTTCTGGCAACCAGCAATAACCTCTCCTGTGAAAGAGATTACAGGTGTAGAAGGGATGAATCGAAAAGGAGCACAATCGAGTGTTTGGTCTGACAGCACTTCGTTCCTTTCAAATGCTTCCTAACTTGTTTTTTGGGTGGAAAAATCGACCATTTTATAGACCCAAGGGGTCTCTTTGAATAGGCATGCATAAGTGCCACGTGTTGGTCAAAGGTGCCATGTGGCGATCGTGTATCCACGAGAGAGGAAAGTCCTCCATGACTCGGGCTTTCGTTAATGCCACTGTGACAGTCCTCCAACGGCCCACGTAACTGACTGACTTTCACTGCCAGTTGTTTAATGCCCATTCTCGTATCTTTGTCAAAATGCCTGTATTTGTTTAAAGTTCGCATTTGTTGGTTAATGTGCTCTTTTAATTTTTTTAATGTCTGCTTTTTAACGGGTTGAATTTTGCCTTTGAATGACTAAAAATCCACCCAGTCGCAAATGCCGAAGTGTCGCGATATCACGACGTCGCGATATCGCGAAACTTTTGCCGAGGTTCCCCTTTGGGCCTTAGGTGTCACGATTTTGCGACGTTGCGAAATCGTGAAACCTTCGGTCGAAGCTCCCTTTCGAGCCTTAGGTATCATGATTTCACAATGTTGCAAAATAGCGACACCCTCAACCGAAGCTCCCCTTCGGGCCTTAGGTGTCGCGATTTTGCAACGTCACAAAATCGCGACACCCTCGGCCGAAGCTCCCTTTCGGGCCTTAGGTGTCACGATTTCGTGATGTCACAAAATCATGACACCCTTGGCCGAAGCTCCTTTTTAGGCCTTAGGTGTCACGATTTCGCGATGTCGTGAAATCGCGACACCCTCGACCGAAGCTCCCCTTCGGGCCTTAGGTGTCACGATTTCGCAACGTCACGATTTCGCGACACCTAAGGCCAAGGTTCCCCTTTGGGCCTTAGGTGTCGCGATTTTGTGACGTCGCGAAATCACGACGTCACAATTTTGTGACATCTAAGGCCAAGGTTCCCCTTTGGGCCTTAGGTGTCGCGATTTCGTGACACCTAAGGCCAAGGTTCCCCTTTGCTTAAGGCTTGCTTGCTTAAGTTTTGCTTTGAATTTAAGGCTTGTTCTTGCTTAAGTTTTGCTTTGAATTTAAGGCTTGTTCTTTCTTAAGTTTTGCTCTTCCTTAAGACTTTGTTTTGCTTAAGACTTTGTTTTGATAAAGGCTTTGTTTTGATAAAGGCTTGCTTTTGACTTTGATTAAGACTTTGTTTTGATAAAGTCTTTGTTTACTTTCCAACATTCTGAACTGCTATGTAAGTGGCTAGGACCACTGTTTGACCTCTGAGGGCTGCCCTAAAAGCTGTGTATGTCAATGCAATCAGTTTTTGTAGTCACTTAATCGGATTGGTGCTATTTTTGTGTCTACAAATGCCCCTTTTTGGGAAGCGCTACGGGTGATGCAGTGCTGAGCAAAAATAGATAACCAAAGCACTAATGATTAGGGTTTCTTGGTGACCTAACCAAATTTTGATGCCCCAAGTATGAAAAGGGCATGCATTCTTGAATCCTTGCTTCTGACGAGCTAAGGAATTTGATTTCAAGTGTTAACCTGTTTTGGTGAGGTGTGACTTGATCTTGGACATTGATCAGTCATGATTAGGCAAAGGGCGCAACCTTTTGTCCATGGGGGAACCTTGTGTTCATGCTTCGGGAATACCAAGTGTTTGATCAATTTAATAATTACTTGTTTACTGCCCCAAGCAAGAGCGTGATTGTCTTTGTCAATGATTATCTGAATGCATGTCATTGCCTTGATTGGGTGTGTGCCTGTTGATTTGTGACTAAGTGTGACTACTCCCTCAAGCGACGAATCGATGAGGGAATGACCTTCATGAGAAAAGCGACGAGTCGCTTGACCCAAGATGACTTGTGCAAGGGTGCCTTTAGATGTTTTACCGTTTAAGCATGTGCAATTTCCCGACATTTGGACCTATTTTTGGTGGGTGTTAACCCTTTTGGTGATGCCATAATGGGGTGAAATTGTCGAAAACCCGTCTTCCCGTGGAGCGGTCCGACTATGGTAGCCTTCTTGGGGAAGTAGGAGAATGACAATTTGAGCCCCGACATCAATTTTCTATGCCAAGAGGTTAAGTGCAAGAGCACTTGTGTCCGACAATGCTTATTGCTATGTTTTTGTGTTGCATTTTTGTGATGTTTTTGTTGTTTTGATTTTCTTGTTGTTTTTTAGTGGGCTTTGACCCATTTGTGACGCCGTTTGGGGGTGAAATTGTCAAAAATTTGTCTTCCCGTGGAGCGGTCCGGCTATGGTAGCCTTCTTAGAGAGTAGGATAGTGACAATGTAAACCCCGACATCAGTTTTTCTATGCCAAGAGGTTAAGTGCAAGAGCACTTGTGTCTGGCAATGTTTATTGCTTTGTTTTTATGTTGCATTTTTGTGATGTTTTTGTTGTTTTGATTTTCTTGCTTTGTGTATATGTCATGATTTTATGTTATGCACAGTGATTGATGTTGATGGATGCATGCTACTTTATATTGATGGATGCATATGATATGATAAATGCGATTGTTGTATGGTGATTTTCGATGGATGCATATGTTGTGATGAATGCAAATGTTTTTGATTTATATGTGATATGCGGAAATGAAATGAATGAATAGAATTTGTGATGTTTGGCTATGGCACCATAGACTATTTATGACTTTGTTATTTTGTCTTTTAGGCGATTGCTGTAGTGGATGACTTTGTATGTATACATGTGGTTTTTCTTTTTTTGTATTTTTTGATGGTATTGTAAGGATGAAAAGTAGTGCAATTGGTTTAGAAATGTAACTAAGGTTTTTCGAGACTCAGACGGTTTTAACTTACTAGCCATGACTGTACTTTATCTTACAAGACTTTTGAACAAGGTATGAATCGGACTTGTTTTTGACCAAGCTATTTCACATCCCTCTGTGTGCAATTGAGTTCATTTATATGGTATTTGTCAGGATACCACCAAGTGCCAGATGGGATTTCAACCGAACCTGTACTGAGGATCACCTAATTAGATCCACTAACTCCTTTGTTGTATTTAGTTAGATTAATCTGGGGTGTTATACAGGATACCATAAGCTAGCTCATCCTTATGCAAACATTGGTCTACACATATGCAAAACGAATGTGACAGACATATCGTCATGCTGGTAGGATACCACCATTGCCAGATAGGCTATCAACCAAACCTGTAATGAGGATCACCTAGATGGTTTTCGAATGCTGAGAATTCCAGGGATTCAAGTTCAGGATTTTTTTTGGCTAAATGATTTAGAAAGTTGCTCATCTATATAGTGATGAAGATCACTATTTATTTTCTATTAATTTTTTTTGAGCAAGGATTTTGGATAGTGGTGATAACCACTGTTATTTGATTTTGTTTTTTTTGAGTATTATGAGTTTGGGCTTGTGAGTGGCCTTGATCCTTGTGGCCTTGGGGACGACTATGCATCCTTTGTAGGGATGTGTAGTACGAATCCTTACGACGTTGGGGACCAAGGGGATGATGGAGATTATGGAGCAAGGGCATTGATCTGTTAGGCCTTGGGGATGACTACCCATCCTGATTAGGGGCGGATAGTACGAATCCTTACAACTTGGAGATCACAGGTGAATGGAAAGTTTTAGTATGATGATTTGTTGGAATTTTGTTTATGAATGGTGTTGATCCCTTTAGGTCTTGGGGATGACTACCCATCCTTGGCAGGGACGTGTAGTAGAAATCCTTACAACTTTGGGAACCAACTATGATTGGAATTTGATAGTGGTGAAAACCACTGTATATGGAGGTGAATGGATAGGAAAGAGCTTGTCCTTTTGTAAATTCTTAGCATTCTAGGACCATTCGTACGGGGGATGAGCAAGATAACCGTTTCACTTATGGTGACCTGGATTACTGCGCAGGTTTCATCTTTCGTTCACACAACTTGTGAATTTTTATGTGTTTTAATTTGTGTTGGGATGTTATGTAAAAAGGTGTATTTCAAGTGTAACTCTACCTTTGTAAAATATGTCTGAATTGATACATTACATGGCTAAAGAGCAAAATGATGACTGAATCACGAAATCCTTGATACATTAAAAGACCACTGACTCTAGTGTGGTAAAAAGCAATGCATGGTGTTTTGTTGTTTTTGTAAAAATGGAACAAGGTGGAACAAGATGGACTAGCAGAGCAATTACAACCTATGATGCCTTTGACCCGTACGACCACAAATATGCAATGTATGGATGCAATGCTTTAATGCAGCTATGTATTTTTGTATTTTTGATGTATTGATTTTGGTGAATATGAAGATGAGGTGCGAGAAGAGCTCTCTATTGATGAATTTGAGTATGCCTAGAAATGAAATGCAAAAATTTTTGTTGTTTTTGATGATTTTTGTTGTTTTTGAATTTTCTTGATTTTTGACCAAGCGATTGTGGAAATCCTTGGAGCATTTTTGGGATTGACCAAGCGATTGCAAGAATCCTTGGAGCATTTTTGGGATTTGACCAAGCGATTGCGATAATCCTTGGAGAATTTTTGGGATTGACCAAGCGATTTTAAGAATCCTTGGGGCCTTTTTGGAATTGACCAAGTGATTTTATGGATCCTTGGAGCCTTTTGTTTGGATTTGACCAAGTGATTGTGATAATCCTTGGAGAATTTCTGGGATTTGACCAAGCGATTGCGATAATCCTTGGAGCATTTTTGGGATTTGACCAAGCGATTGCGATAATCCTTAGAGCATTTTTGGGATATGGCTCTCTTAAATATAGAATGGTCGCAAATGACTGATATTCAAGGGTTTTGTTTCCTTGATACCGTCGATAGAAGCTAGCCGGTATGTCCCGAGTCCTATTTTGCTATCAATGACATATGGACCTAACCAATTTGTCGTGAACTTGTCCCTTAGGTGGGACGGCAAATTAGAGTTTTGTTGGTTTTCCTTCAAAACCAAATCACCAACTTGGAAGTCCCTTAGGTGAACTTTCATGTTGTAAGCTTTCTTAAGCCGCTCTTGATAGATACGTAAGTGCTCGAGAGCATTAACGCATCGTTCGTCAAGCAACGTAAGTTGGTCTAATCGAGCCTGCCGTGCAGTGTCATCATCGATGAACTCCTGCATTGATATGCATAGGGAAGGAATTTCCAACTCTAGAGGCATTACTGCCTCTGAGCCATACACAAGTGAAAACGGAGTGGCCCCAGTTGGCGTCTGAATGCTGGTGCGATAAGCCCAAAGGGCAAGTGGGATTTGGATGTGCCAATCCTTATGATTGTCTGCGATCGTATTTTTAAGGATGGCAACTAGCATTTTGTTTGACGCCTCTGCTTGCCCATTTGCCTACGGATAATAGGGTGTCAAAAAACTGTGCTAGATTTTGTACTTTGTGGTCAAAGCACGCACGTCTTTGTTCTTGAATGATGGCCCATTATCCGAGATTATTTTGGATGGAATACCAAAACAACATATGATTTTATGCAAAATGAACTCCACAATGCGGGGTCCTATCGTAGAGGTTAGCGGAATTGCTTCCACCCATTTGGTAAAATACTCTATGGCCATTATGATAAACGTGTGATGGCTTGATGATGCCAGGGAGATCTTTCCAATTAGATCGAAGCCCCATTGATAAAATGGCCAAGCAGACTGGACTGTCTGCAAGGCCTGGGAAGGTACGTGCATCAAATTGGCATGATTTTGACACTTCACGCACTTCTTGACATATGCGCAACAATCTCGCTCTAAATATGGCCAATAATATCCCATGTGAAGAATGCACTTTGCAATGGTCATACCACTAAAGTGGCCACCACATGTACCATCGTGTGCTTGGGCGACTGTCCAAGTGGACTCTTGTTGGTCCAAGCAATGAATAAGTATTCCTTCATAGCTGCGACGATACAAAATGTCTCCTATAAAGACATACTTAGCCACTTTCTGCTTGAATGTTCATTTTACGGTGTGCATCAATCCAAGGGGAAGATTACCTAACTTGAGGTAGTCTCTAATGGGTAAATACCAGTCCTGTTGATCGAAAACCTCGACAGTATGAACAACTAATCCCTTTTGAAGTTTCTCCCTAACAAATGCTGAGTGGGATAGAACTTGTAAGAACAACATTGTGTTGCTATTGATGGGAGTAGGGGAGAATAAGGACCCCCAATTGGCATGTTTCAGATGATCGCGGATTCGGGAGAACTTATCTAAGGATGGTTCAATCTGGATCATGTGGATTCCTGATGTCAAGTCAGAGCTTGCACGCTCCATCACGAATTGTGATAAGGTTTTGACTTGAATGGTTGTCATATCACCAAAAAGGTCTTACGAGATTAGTGACCCCAAGGAGGCCATTGTGTCCGCAAAATGATTCGATGATCGAGGGAGTGCCTCGATGTCGTACCATTCAAGTTTTTCTAGGAATTTGTCCATAAGGGCTTTATAAGCCTGCAAAACTAGGCATTTGCATTTGTATTCCCCTTTGACTTGATTGACGATTAACAGCGAATCACCAAAGATGTTTAGTCGTTTGATGTTCATGGCAATTACTGATGAAGAACTAGGAGCAAGGCTTGAATATCTTTGGTGATTCACTGTTAATTGTCAACCAAGTGAAAGGGGTATTCCAATGCAAATGCCTAGTTCTGTAGGTCTACAAAGCCCTTATGGATAAATTCTTGGTAAAGCTTGAATGGTATGACATCGAGGCACTCCCTCGATCATTGAATCATTTTGTGAACACTATGGCCTCCTTGGGGTCACTAATCTCGTAAGACATTTTTGGTGATATGACAACCATTCAAGTCAAAACATTATCGCAATTCGTGATGAAGCATGCAAGCTCTAACCTAATGCCAGGAATCCATATGATCCAGATTGAACTGTCTTAGGATAGGTTCTCTCAAATCCATGATAGTCTGAATCATGCCAACTGGGGGTCTTTGTTCTACCTGACCCCTCTTAATAACAACACATCACTATTCTTACAAGTTATTTCCCACTCATCTTTTGCTAGGGACAGACTTCAAGAGGGATTGGTCGTTCATACCATCAAATTTTTTGATCAGCAGGATTGGTACACACCCATAAGAGACTACCTCAAGTTAGGTAACCTCCCACTTGGATTGTCGCATGCCGCAAAAATATCATTCAAATAGAAAGCGACAAAACATGTCTTGCTAGGAGATATTTTGTATCATCAAAGCTACAAAGGAATCCTCCTCCATTTCTTGGACCAAAGAGGAGTCCACTTGGGTGATAATCCAAGCGCACGATGATACATACGGTGGCCACTTCAGCGATATGGCCATCGCCAAGCGCATTCTTCACATGGGCTATTATTGGACATATTTAGAGCGATATTGTTTGTGCATATGTACAAAAGTGCGTAAAGTGTCAACACCATGCTAATTTGACACACATACCTTCTCAGTCCTTGCAGCTAATCCAATCAGCTTGGCCGTTCTCGTAGTGGGGCTTAGATCTAATTGAAAAGATCTTCCCTACGTTGTTAGGCCATCACACATTCATCATAATGGCCATAGAGTACTTCACTAAGTGGGTGGAAGCGATTATGCTTATCTCTACGACTGGGACCCGAATTGCAGAGTTTATTTTAGATAACATCATATGTCATTTTGGTATTCCATCCAAGATCATCTCGGATTGTGGGACATCATTTAAGAATAAAGATGTGTGTGCTTTGACAACAAAGTACAAAATTTAGCACAGTTTTTTAACACCTTATTATCCACAGGCAAATGGGCAAGCGAAGGTGTCAAACAAAATGCTAGTTGTCATCCTTAAAAATATGATCATAGATAATCATAAGTATTGGCACATCCAAATACCACTTTCCCTATGGGCTTATCGCACTAGCATTCGGATGCCCACTAGGGCAACTCCATTTTTGTTGGTGTATGGCTCCGAGGCAGTCATGTCTCTCGAGTTAGAAATACCCTCCCTAGGCATATCAATGCAAGAGTTCATCGATGATGACACTATGCGGTAGGCCCGGTTAGACCAACTTACATTGCTTGATGAATGACGCGTAAATGCTCTTGAGAATTTATGTATCTATCAAGAGTGAATTAAGAAAGCATACAACATGAAAGTTCACCTGAGGGACTTTTCAGGTCAGTGACCTAGTCTTAAAAGAGAACCAACAAAATTCTAACTTGTCACCACATTTAAGGGACAAGTTCATGGTAAATTTGTTAGGTCCTTATGTAATCGACGATAAAATAGGACCTCGAACATACCGGCTCGCCTCTCTTGAAGGAATCAACGAATAAGAACCCTTGAACATCAGTCATTTGAGGCCATTCCACATTTAGAAAGCCATAGCCCACCCCAAAAGCTCCAAGGGTTCCCACAATCGCTTGGTCACCCAAAATGTCCCAGAAGTATCTATAATCTCTTTGGTCAAACCAAAAGCTCCAAGGATTCCCGCAATCGCTTGGTCAACCCAAAATGCACCAAAGGTACCTGAAAGCATGAGATTCCGGAAATAAAAAAGAAATACTAAGATGCAATGAAAACAAAAACTAACTCGATGCATGAAATAGGAAGAACGTAATCAAATCGAGACAAAATATAAAGAGAAAGCAGGAGCACAACCCTTTTATATTAATTCCAACTCGGTTACAATACATCTCCTCAGTTACATATTTTCAGTTACAATCATGATTAGTAATCTTCTTTCCGCATGCCCACATGTGAAACGGGCGGGCCAAAGTGCTGCCACCGCTTATGCTGATGAATCCTTGCTTGCTGTTGTTTCTCCTACGATCAAAGAAACACAGAGACGTTAGTAGCACCTGCAACAAAAGATAGAATGTTTGACTTTTAAAAATCAATGAGAAATACGTGCAGAGATTGATTAAATACGTGAATAAAATAACTCTACGCAACCTGCAACTCTGACAGAAAACGTCACCAGATGGCCACTGCCATTGAAACAGTCGGCCAATCTGCTGTCGAATTAAACGTCGCTGCCTGCAGGTTAGTGGGATAGCAAATACCGCGAGAGCATGATAATATTCGATAAAGCATAATGCATGATAATATTCGATAGATATGGTAATACAAGATATATTCGCAATGACAGAATAAATTAATCATGCAACAAACAAAAGTGTGGGGTGCCCAAGCGGGCCGCCCCCGTTGAAGCTCGACTTTGACGCCAATCCACTAGGGATGGGCCCAAAACCTCAGAGAAGGGGTTGTCAGCAAATTGGTTGATTCAAGTGGCCAAAATGTCGGGTTTGAAGGTTCGGATTCACCTTCTAGCAGCCACCAATAACCTCTCCTGCGAAAGAGATTACGGGTGTAGAAGGGATGAATCGGAAAGGAGCGCAATCGAATGTTTGGTCTGACAGCACTTCGTTCCTTTCAAATGCTTCCTAACTTGTTTTTTGGGTGGAAAAATCCACCATTTTATAGACCCAGGGGGTCTCTTTGAATAGGCGTGCATAAGCGCCACGTGTTGGTCAAAGGTGCCATGTGGCGGTCGTGTCTCCACGAGAGAGGAAAGTCCTCCATGACTCGGGCTTTCGTTAATGCCACTGTGACAGTCCTCCAACGGCCCACGTAACTGACTGACTTTCACTGCCAGTTGTTTAATGCCCATTCTCGTATCTTTGTCAAAATGCTTGTATTTGTTTAAAGTCCGCCTTTGTTGGTTAACGTGCTCTTTTAATTTGTTTAATGTCTGCTTTTTAACGGGTTGAATTCTGCCTTCGAATGCCTAAAAATCTGCCCAGTCGCAAATGCCGAAGTGTCGCGATATCGCGACGTCGCGATATCGCGACACTTCGGCCGAGGTTCCCCTTTGGGCCTTAGGTGTCACGATTTCGCGACGTCGCGAAATCGTGACACCCTCGGCCGAAGCTCCCTTTCGGGCCTTAGGTGTCACGATTTCGACGTCGCAAAATCGCGACACCCTCACCGAAGCTCCCCTTCGGGCCTTAGGTGTCACGATTTCCACGTCGCAAAATCGCGACACCCTCGACCAAGCTCCCTTTCGGGCCTTAGGTGTCACGATTTCGTGACGTCACAAATCGTGACACCCTCGCCAAGCTCCCTTTTGGGCCTTAGGTGTCACGATTTCGCGACGTCGCGAAATCGCGACACCCTCGACCGAAGCTCCCCTTCGGGCCTTAGGTGTCACGATTTCGCGACACCTAAGGCCAAGGTTCCCCTTTGGGCCTTAGGTGTCGCGATTTCACGACGTCGAAATCACGACGTCGCGATTTCACGACATCTAAGGCCAAGGTTCCCCTTTGGGCCTTAGGTGTCGCGATTTCGCGACACCTAAGGCCAAGGTTCCCCTTTGCTTAAGGCTTGCTTGCTTAAGTTTTGCTTTGAATTTAAGGCTTGTTCTTGCTTAAGTTTTGCTTTGAATTTAAGGCTTGTTCTTGCTTAAGTTTTGCTCTTCCTTAAGACTTTGTTTTGCTTAAGACTTTGTTTTGATAAAGGCTTTGTTTTGATAAAGGCTTGCTTTTGACTTTGATTAAGACTTTGTTTTGATAAAGGCTTTGTTTACTTTTCGACCTTCTAAACTGCTATGTAAGTGGCTAGGACCACTGTTTGACCTCTGAGGGCTGCCCTGAAAGCTGTGTATGTCAATGCGATCAGTGTTTGTAGTCACTTAATCGGATTGGTGCTGTTTTGGTGTCTACAGATGCCCCTTTTTGGGAAGCGCTGCGGGTGATGCAGTGCTGAGCAAAAAATAGATAACCAAAGCACTAATGATTAGGGTTTCTTGGTAACCTAACCAACTTTTGATGCCCCAAGTATGGAAAGGGCATGCATTCTTGAATCCTTGCTTCGACGAGCTAAGGAATTTGATTTCAAGTGTTAACCTATTTTGGTGAGGTGTGACTTGAGCTTGGACATTGATCAGTCATGATTAGGCAAAGGGCGTAACCTTTTGTCCATGGGGGAACCTTGTGTTCATGATTCATGAAATGCCAAGTGTTTGATCAATTTAATGATTGCTTGTTTACTGCCCCAAGCAGGAGCGTGATTGTCTTTGTCAATGATTCTCTGAATGCATGTCATTGCCTTGATTGGGTGTGTGCTTGTTGATTGGTGACTAAGTGTGACTACCCCCTCAAGCGACGAATCGATGAGGGAATGACCTTCATGAGAAAAGCGACGAGTCGCTTGACCCAAGATGACTTGTGCAAGGGTGCCTTTAGGTGTTTTACCGTTTAAGCACGTGCAATTTCCCGACATTTGGACCTATTTTTGGTAGGTGTTAACCCTTTTGGTGATGCCATAATGGGGTGAAATCATCAAAAACCCGTCTTCCCGTGGAGCGGTCCAGCTATGGTAGCCTTCTTGGGGAAGTAGGAGAGTGACAATTTGAACCCCGACATCGATTTTTATATGCCAAGAGGTTAAGTGCGAGAGCACTTGTGTCCGGCAATGCTTATTGCTTATGTTTTTGTGTTACATTTTTGGGATGTTTTTGTTGTTTTGATTTTCTTGCTTTGTGTATATGTCATGATTTTATGTTATGCACAGTGATTGATGTTGATGGATGCATGCTACTTTATATTGATGGATGCATATGATATGATAAATGCGATTGTTGTATGTTGATTTTTGATGGATGCATATGTTGTGATGAATGCAAATGTTTTTGATTTATATGTGATATGCGGAAAATGAAATGGATGGATAGAATTTGTGATGTTTGGCTATGGCACCATAGACTGTTTATGACTTTGTTATTTTGTCTTTTAGGCGATTGCTGTAGTGGATGACTTTGTATGTATACATGTGGTTTTTCTTTTTTTGTATTTTTTGATGGTATTGTAAGGATGAAAAGTAGTGCAATTGGTTTAGAAATGTAGCTAAGGTTTTCTGAGACTCAGACGGTTTTAACTTACTAGCCATGACTGTACTTTATCTTACAAGACTTTTGAACAAGGTATGAATCGGACTTGTTTTTGACCAAGCTATTTCACATCCCTGTGTGTGCAATTGAGTTCATTTATGTGGTATTTGTCGGGATACCGCCGAGTGCCGGATGGGCTTTCAACCGAACTCGTACTCGAGGATCACCTAATTAGCTCCACTAACTCCTTTGTTGTATTTAGTTAGATTAATCTAGCGGTGTTATCCGGGATACCATAAGCTAGCTCATCCTTATGCAAACATTGGTCTACACATACGCAAAGCGAATGTGACAGACATATCGTCATGCGGGTAGGATACCACCATTGCCAGATAGGCTATCAACCAAACCTGTAATGAGGATCACCTAGATGGTTTTCGAATGCCGAGAATTCCAGGGATTCAAGTTCGGGATATTTGTTGGCTGAATGATTTAGAAAGTTGCTCTTCTATATAGTGATGAAAATCACTGTTTATTTTCTATTAATTCTTTTTGAGCAAGGATTTTGAATAGTGGTGATAACCACTGTTATTTGATTTTGTATTTTGAGTATTGTGAGTTTGGGCTTGTGAGTGGCCTTGATCCTTGTGGCCTTGGGGATGACTACGCATCCTGGTTAGGGGCGTGTAGTACGAATCCTTACGACGTTGGGAACCAAGGGGGTGATGGAGATTATGGAGCAAGGGCATTGATCTGTTAGGCCTTGGGGATGACTACCCATCCTGATTAGGGGCGGATAGTACGAATCCTTACAACTTGGAGATCAAAGGTGAATGGAAAGTTTTAGGATGATGATTTGTTGGAATTTTGTTTGTGAATGGTGTTGATCCCTTTAGGTCTTGGGGATGACTACTCATCCTTGGCAGGGACGTGTAGTACAAATCCTTACAACTTTGGGAACCAACTATGATTGGAATTTGGTAGTGGTGAAAACCACTGTATATGGAGGTGAATGGATAGGAAAGAGCTTGTCCTTTTGTCAATTCTCAGCATTCTGGGACCATTCGCACGGGGGATGAGCAAGATAACCGTTTCACTTATGGTGACCTGGATTATTGCGCAGGTTTCATCTTTCGTTCACACAACTTGGGAATTTTTATGTGTTTTAATTTGTGTTGGGATGTTACGTAACAAGGTGTATTTCAAGTGTAACTCTACCTTCGTAAAATCTGTCCGACTTGATACATTACATGGCTAAAGAGCAAAATGATGACTGAATCACGAAATCCTTGATACATTAAAAGACCACTGACTCTAGTGTGGTAAAAAGCAATGCATGGTGTCTTGTTGTTTTTGTAAAATGGAACAGTGTGGAACAAGATGGACTAGCAGAGCAATTACAGCCTATGGTGCCTTTGACCCGTACGACCATAAATATGCAATGTATGGATGCAATGCTTTAATGCAAGCTATGTATTTTTGTATTTTTGATGGATTGATTTTGGTGAATATGAAGATGAGGTGCGAGAAGAGCTCTCTATTGATGAATTTGAGTATGCCTAGAAATGAAATGCAAAAATTTTTGTTGTTTTTGATGATTTTTGTTGTTTTTGAATTTTCTTGATTTTTGACCAAGTGATTGTGGAAATCCTTTGGAGCATTTTTGGGATTGACCAAGCGATTGCAAGAATCCTTGGAGCATTTTTGGGATTTGACCAAGCGATTGCGATAATCCTTGGAGCATTTTTGGGATTGACCAAGCGATTTTAAGAATCCTTGGAGCATTTTTGGAATTGACCAAGCGATTTTATGGATCCTTGGAGCATTTTTGGGTTTTGACCAAGCGATTGCGATAATCCTTGGAGCATTTTTGGGATTTGACCAAGCGATTGCGATAATCCTTGGAGCATTTTTGGGATTTGACCAAGCGATTTCAAGAATCCTTGGAGCATTTTTGGGATATGGCTCTCTTAGATATAGAATGGTCGCAAATGACTGATATTCAAGGGTTCTGTTTCCTTGATACCGTCGAGAGAAGCTAGCCGGTATGTCCCGGGTCCTATTTTGCTATCAATGACATATGGACCTAACCAATTTGCCGTGAACTTGTCCCTTAGGTGGGATGGCAAATTAGAGTTCTGTTGGTTTTCCTTCAAAACCAAATCACCAACCCGAAAGTCCCTTAGGTGAACTTTCATGTTGTAAGCTTTCTTAAGCCGCTCTTGATAGATACGTAAGTGCTCGAGAGCATTAACGCGTCGTTCGTCAAGCAACGTAAGTTGGTCTAACCGGGCTTGCCGTGCAGTGTCATCATCGATGAACTCCTGCATTGATATGCGGAGGGAAGGAATTTCCAACTCTAGAGGCATTACTGCCTTGAGCCATACACGAGCGAAAACGGAGTGGCCCCAGTTGGCGTCCGAATGCTGGTGCGATAAGCCCAAAGGGCAAGTGGGATTTGGATGTGCCAATCCTTATGACTGTCTGCGACCGTATTTTTAAGGATGGCAACTAGCATTTTGTTTGACGCCTCTGCTTGCCCATTTGCCTACGGATAATAGGGTGTCAAAAAAATGTGCTGGATTTTGTACTTTGTGGTCAAAGCACGCACGTCTTTGTTCTTGAATGATGGCCCATTATCCGAGATTATTTTGGATGGAATACCAAAATGACATATGATGTTATGCAAAATGAACTCCACAATGCGGGGTCCTGTCGTAGAGGTTAGCGGAATTGCTTCCACCCATTTGGTAAAATACTCTGTGGCCATTATGATAAACGTGTGATGGCCTGACGATGCAGGGGAGATCTTTCCAATTAGATCGAAGCCCCACTGTGAAAATGGCCAAGCAGATTGGACTGTCTGCAAGGCCTGGGAAGGTACGTGCATCAAATTGGCATGATGTTGACACTTCACGCACTTCTTGACATATGCGCAACAATCTCGCTCTAAATATGGCCAATAATATCCCATGCGAAGAATGCGCTTTGCAATGGCCATACCACTAAAGTGGCCACCACATGTACCATCGTGCGCTTGGGCGACTGCCCAAGTGGACTCTTGCTGGTCCAAGCAACGAAGAAGGATTCCTTCATAGCTACGACGATACAAAATGTCTCCTATCAAGACATACTTAGCCGCTTTCTGCTTGAATGTTCATTTTGCGACGTGCGTCAATCCAAGGGGAAGATTACCTAACTTGAGGTAGTCTCTAATGGGTAAATACCAGTCCTGTTGATCGAAAACCTCGACAGTATGAACAACCAATCCCTTTTGAAGTTCCTCCCTAACAAATGCTTGAGCGGGATAGAACTTGTAAGAACAGCGTTGTGTTGCTATTGATGGGAGTAGGGGAGAATAAGGACCCCCAGTTGGCATGTTTCAGATGATCACGGATTTGAGAGAACTTATCCGAGGATGGTTCAATCTGGATCATGTGGATTCCTGACGTCAAGTCAGAGCTTGCACGCTCCATCGCGGATTGTGATAAGGTTTTGACTTGAATGGTTGTCATATCACCGGAAAGGTCTTGCGGGATTAGTGACCCCAAGGAGGCCATTGTGTCCGCAAAATGATTCGATGATCGAGGGAGTGCCTCGATGTCGTACCATTCAAGTTTTGCCAGGAATTTGTCCACAAGGGCTTTATAAGCCTGCAAAACTGGGCATTTGCATTTGTATTCCCCTTTGACTTGATTGACGATTAACAGCGAATCACCAAAGATGTTTAGTCGTTTGATGTTCATGGCGATTGTTGTCTGAAGACCTAGGAGCAAGGCTTCATACTCTGCATTATTGTTGGTGCACGGGAAGTTTAATTTAAATGACAGGGGCATTGGAGCGCCCTACGGTGTGAAGAATACAATTCCCGTGCCACCACCTTGCTCACATTTAGAACCATCAAAAAATAAGGTTATGTCGGCCTGTGACTCAAGCTCATCAGAATCTGGCGATTCTGAGACATGGAAGACCCCATCATCGGGTAGTTCTATGACTAGAGGCTGATCGTCTTCAAGAGGAGCCTCTGCTAGTTGATCGGCTATGACTTGTCCTTTGATAGATTTCTGTCCAATAAATTCTATGTCAAATTCCATCAACAACATGATCCATTTCGCCGTGCGACTACTATGATAGGTACGACTCATCATGTATCGCAATGGATTCTCCTTAGACACAACATACGTAGTGTTGCTCAGCATGTAGTGGCGTAGCCTCTTGGTAGCAAACACCACTCGCAAGCAGAGTTTTTCAACGTATGCATAGTTAAGTTCGTAACTGACCAGGGTGCGGCTAAGATAGTAAGTAGCCTGTTCTTTGTGAAGTTCATTCTTTTGGGCCAGCATGGCGCCCAGTGCCACCTCAGTAGCTGAGATGTATAAGTAGAACGGCACTCCTGGTCTAGGTGGTGCCAATACTGGTGGCAAAGCCAAGTATCATTTGATTTCATCAAAGGCTGACTGGCACTCGTCATCCCGGTGAAATGTAACCCCTTTGTGCAATAATTTGTTCATGGGTCAACACTTGTCAGATAACTGTGCTATGAAGCGCTTAATCGATGCGACCTTTCCTTGTAGACTTCTAAGCTGCTTGATAGTGTTGGGGGAGCCATTTCGAGGATTGCCTTGACTTTATTTGGGTCCACTTCGATGCCTCGCTTTGAGACTATAAAACCCAAGAGTTTTCCAGATGTGACGCCGAATACGCACTTCTTGGGATTCAGTCTGACCTTATGCTCTATGAGGCGATCGAGAATCTTGCTTAAGTCACCGAGATGATCCGAGCGCAAAAGAGACTTGGCTAACAAATCATCCATGTAATCTTCCAAAGTTTTATGCATGTAATCATGGAAGATGTACGTCATGGCACGTTGGTAGGTGGCGCCAGCATTTTTAAGGCCAAAAGGCATGACCTTATAACAAAATGTCCCCCAAGGCGTTGTGAACGCCGTTTTGAGTTGATCCTCAGGATTGATACGAATCTGATTGTATCCTGAGAAACCATCCATGAGGGATAGCATTTCGTGACCTATTGTAGCGTCTACCAATGCGTCGATGCTTGGCAAGGGGAAATCATCCTTAGGACTCGCTTTGTTTAGATCTCGAAAATCAGTGCATATGCGAATCCTCCCGTCGGGCTTTTTGATGGGCACCATGTTGGACAGCCATGGCGGATAGTCCATGCAGATGACAAACTGTGCATCCAACAGCTTTTGCAATTCATCTTTGACCATCAAGGCCACTGTTGGGTGCATCTTTCGTAGTTTTTGCTTAACTGGCTTGATTGTCGGGTCAAGCGTTAGATTATGCGTGACTAGCTACGGATCTAGTCCCGGCATGTCTCTGTATGACCATGCAAAAACCTCCTTCTTCGCTTTGAGAAGGGCAATGTAGTCGGCTTGCTCTTCAGGGGATAAGCTTACCCCCGGCTTGATAATCTATGGATTCATTGGGTCTAAGCCGATGTCTACGTCAGTCGTTTCCTCGACTGACATGTGGGATCCGTCCTCCAACTGATGTGGAGTTGGGATCAAATGGATATCATTAGCTGAGTTTAGATCTACGTTTGGAACCTCGGGTCCCTCTTCAGCTTGAAAAATATCCTGAGTTGTCCCCGGGGTAAAATGAGGCATTTCACCGAAAGGCCAATACTCTGATGGGGAGAGCGGTGAATTGACGCGATCCCAGTCGATGGCATCTATGTCTAGATGCAATGACCATGTTGGATCGGCCGGATTGCGGATGGGTGCGGTCAAATCAATGGAGATCATGTGGATGAAATGAATTTGGTCTCCATTACCACGGGTGTGATAACTCGAACATTCTGGATGCTCCCTATGCTCTGGATCTGGCTCTGTAGGGACGGGCATGAACGGATCGTCCCTATGTGTTGATAGGAAGACGGGGTCTTCCCTCGACACTGATGTCATGATAGGGTCTCGGGGTGGACGGTGCTCATCGTGAATTTGGAGCCATGGATCCAACACTTGGTCCCACCCTGCTGGG
Source organism: Wollemia nobilis (assembly GCA_028583015.1). Taxonomy (NCBI): domain Eukaryota; kingdom Viridiplantae; phylum Streptophyta; class Pinopsida; order Araucariales; family Araucariaceae; genus Wollemia; species Wollemia nobilis. The sequence continues at coordinate 1,496,131 of JAQPPZ010016697.1, forward strand.
TCTACCCACCATTCATGCCCTAACCTTATGCCCATCTGTCCCATTAGATCTTCATGAGTTAAAGGGCGATTATTCCATCGTGCATGTCTGAGATAGATCATCTCAGTCTCATCTTCTGAATCACTTTCGGAGATCCAAAAATGTTCATTCTCTTCAGCAACTATTTGCGACGTTGAGGGTTCTCCTTGTTCCAACAAATTAATCTGGTCCCATTGCGGTTGTTCCACTCTTGGTGGAGGGACCTGATTCTCTTGACACTGTATTGACTCAACTGGAACCTCTAAGGGGAACAACTTCAAAAAGATGTCCGGACACCGTCTATGTTCTCTTTGGGGATTACTATCCGAACTTTCACCTCTCTCTAGCAAAGGAGGGGGATTACTGCTGTTGCCAAGGGTGTTTGTTGACCATGGGAGGTAATCTCCCAATGTATATTCTGTATTTGGGTTGGCATAAGGATCTAATGCCAATCCACCCTTGCTGCCTATTTCTAGGCCTTGCATGTTTTCTACCAAGATGTCTAAGGGCAGGGGGTGGTTGAACCCTACTCCCGACTTATCATAAGGCATTTGATATCTTGGCTGGCAAAGGACACGCACCCCTTGCTCATACCTGCCTAACCCGTATCCGTGCCAATTGCATTGGCCTAGATATCTCAGAGCGAAGTCCGGGTTCGACAAATAATTGATATTTTTGGCAAAAGGCTCTTCGTCCTCGTCCTTTTGCTTGCATGGTTCTACACCATGATCAAGGCCCCCATACACAAAATTTGTCTGGTTTGGTGGGTAACCTAAAGGAACAATTGTCCCTATGGGAAGGCGAGGTCTCCCCATGTCCTGCACTATTTCTAGCACGGGCGTTGCTACAACATTTTGCACCAGATATTCTCCTAGGCCCGTACTGGCCATTTCAACAATAATTGTTGACGATTGAGAGGGAGGAAATGGAAGGCCTTCCTGAGTCCATTCCATGTTGGGTGGATTAGGAATCTCAGCTTCCATTGTGCTAAGTATTTCTTCTGTTGAGACAGTTGATATCGTTGGCAACACCTCTTCTAGGGGTTGAGCCTCTTCCAAGATCTTTTTTCCTTTGTCCTTCTGTTTAGCCATGACAGGTGGCATTGGTAATGAAGGAGCCGATGATGTAGATGCACCTGGTCGGGGTTTCGATGGATTAGTCATCCGTGGTGTCTACGGTATCGGACCCTGTCTAGATGGATTTAATTGGAAATCCAAGTGCGTCGACGGGAGGGTCGATTGCGGCATCAAATGCATTGTATTGCAATATTTGAAGGGTTCTAAGTCCATCGGGACTACATGTATTTCTCCTTCAAATGCATACTTCAGACATCGGTGAGCTATCGAAGGGACACACTTCATGTCCCTGATCCATGGTCGCCCTAGCAGTATGTTGTATGCCATCTCGCCTTCCAGAATGTGGCACAATGTAGGTATCGTCTTTTGTCCTACCTGGACGGGTAGAACAATTGTGCCGACTGTTGAGCATATTGCATCATTGAATGCTCGTAGTGTGTATGTTGAGGCCATGATATGAGAGGCTGGCAGCTTCAGATGTTTTAATGCTGTAGTGGTAATGATGTTACTGGATGAGCCAGTATCTACCAACACTCTCTTGTACGGGATCCCGTTGACCCGCGCGATAACGTGCAGGGGTGGATCTGCCATGTCATTCGATACTGCTTTAACTTCATCCTCTCTGAAGGTAATGACTGGCTTTGTACATCATTTTACATGTCCTACAAAGTTATTGAAGGAATTTGCTTCGTGAGGCTGTAATTCGATGGCTTTCAGAATTTCCATGAGAGCTTCTCGATGGGGCGCTGATTGTTGTATAAGCTCATAAATGGAAAGCCTAGCCGATGTGGTCCGCAAACTCTGCGTGAGTTTGGTCCGTATCGTGACCTCGGGTCTAGGCGGAGGCAATTGCACAGTGGGTTGTTGAGGTTGCGATGTTGAAGGAACTTCTCTTGTAGCTACCTCCGGGGCAGCTGCTGGGTACTTTTTGTTCCTCGTTACTATGCTGATCATTCCCACATATCCTTGCATGGGGAGATTTTGTCGCACCTCATTAACTTGAAGAGGTTTTGCCTGTAGCCTCATGGGCAGGCAAAGGGTCCTTGAATATCCCCATCTGTTGATTATTTGGTGCTATGGGGTTGTCCACTGCCAATGTTTGATTATCAATTAAATCTTGTATCAGTCCTTTGAATTTCCAACATCCATTTAAGTCATGTCCCCTTCGCCTATGGAACCTACAATATAAATCCTCTCTGTATCCTTTAGGCTTGGGAGCGTTAGGATCTATGGTTTGGATTTCAGGAAGGTTGATTAGATTTGTCGCTGACAAGCGGTCAAACAGGGAGTCCCTGGACTCCGTATAAGGGGTGAATTGTCGCCTAGGGCGACGCTGCTGATTCTTGCTCCTGTATTTTATTTTCTCTTTCATAATTGGGAGGCACTACCTGATAATTAGCCTTTTGAGGCTGTATTTCTTGCACAGGCTTGGGGACATTTATCGTGACTTGATTAACTGCAGCGGGTTTTGGTTGCGTAGTCCCAGTATTAGTGTTTTTGTTCCACTCTTTCTTTTTAGGCTTGGCGATTGCGCCCTCTCCTATTTTGATCTCTTCTATAACTCTGGCTTGCGCCAAAGCTTCTTCTAAACTATCGTATTGCTGCAGCAGCAATAGCCCAGAGATTGATTTTAAGCAACTCCGTGCAAACATCTGTGTGAGATCAGACATAGGGGGACGGTAGGGTAGCTTAGAAAGCAAAGCCCTCCATCGATTCCCGTATGCTGCCATTGTTTCTTCCTCATATTGCTTGAGGCTGGCTAGATCACTCAGTGATGCCTTCTTCCTTGTGTTGAAAGCAAAACGTTCAAGAAACGCATCTACTAATTGATCTAGGTTGTTTATGCTGTGTTTTGGTAACTGTGTGAACCAATCCGAGGCAGGGCCTACGAATGTGGTTATGAATGTCCTAAGCAACAATGCGTCATTATCTTGGATGCCGAAGCATTGGCTTAGGAATCTTGTGACATGTTCTTGTGCGTCCTCTTCACCTTTAAAGACTGCCAATTGAGGCAACTTGAAATGTTCGGGGTAAAGAGGTGTGGGCACTGAGGGATGCACTGGATGACTGCGGAGTTGACGTAATGTGGGCTTTTGATGCCCAGAAGCTTTTGTCTCCACAGACTCCAAACGCTCTAATAGCGCTTTATATGCATTGGAAGATTTAATCTCTTCTTTCGTAACTCGTTCCCATTGGGCAACTGGGGGCCTGTGGAGGGGTGGCTGGATAGCACCTCCTCTGCCTTGATAGGGCGTTTCGGCCCGTTCTTCTTCTTCATACTCCTCATAAGCTTCCCGAGGAGTTATTGGGTGAGCTCGATGAACAGGAGTGGGCGCTCGCGAAGGGTGCCCATCATCATTCCTGGGAGTGGCCTCCCGCTCATGTCTCGGGTGTCTTAAAGGCACCTCTTGGCGAGGTCTTGGGGACCTATCATGCACTATGAGGTTGTGCCTCTCGTACCTTTCTGCCCTCTACATTTGGGGGGTCTGAACCTTTTCAGGCATAGTGATGCGGAGCAGCTCATTTGTTTGGCGCCGAATGCGCTCTTTATTAAGGTGATATAATTGTTCTAGCTGCTGTTGATCCTGCTCAAGCTGCTTGATCTGCGCTTGGCGGGCGGCATGTCTAGCAAATGATAGGTCAATTTGCTCTATTGTTTTAATTCTAGGAGGCCTAGCCACCTTTTCGATGTATCTATCTTGGTTTTGAGGATCCGGGACTTCTATGTGATGCTTCCCTCTATCGAGATTAGCGGCATTTACTTGAGGCTCCGGCCTTAATGGGTGATCATTATATCTAGCAGGTGCGGAAGCGCAAGGCTCCCGCGCTGTATGTTGCTCTCGAGGAATGCGATGATCTTCCTCGTTCTCCCTTTCATGGGTGTGAAAGGGGCGGGCAGAGTTAGCTCGTCCTGTGTGGAGGGCCCTGCGCTCTGGGTTTTGTCTTTCAGTTCTAATGGGAGGCAAAGGAGAGATGTCGTATTCACGTTGTCTCTCTTCATGGACACTATGCCTCTCTAGCGCTTCATCGCGTCGTGGCCACTCATATCTAGCCTCAAAAGGCGGTTTTCTATTTGCATTGAGTGCTACATGTAAAGCTTCTTCCCGAAAGGGGCTGTTCTGAATGGGCATATCCCCTAGAGGGGGGTCCCAATAATTCCTTTTAGACATGGAATGATGTGGATTCTCTTGTGGCCCAGACCGCCAAGGCGGTATGACCAAGTCTTCAGGACTAAAGCGAAGGCGACTTGTGCCTGCTTCTTGTGTACCTTCCGGAGCTTCTGCCCTTGATTGGGCTTGGCTACGGGTGTACACCATTGTGGTGCTTCTCTACTAGCTAAGCAGATTTTTATCTTGTTTATGATGATTTTTCTTTTTGTCTACACTAAGCAGAAATGAACACACTCATACACAAACCGTGATTATCTCTTTTAAGGATTAAATAGTGTGTCCTAAACTGGTTTAGTGCATTTTGATGTTTTGTTTTGTTTTTGCAAGTTTTGAAGAACGTTTAAATGCATAATGTTGGCTCATATGACTCCCATAAATGGTCGCCCCTTCAATATACCATTGTCGGACCGATATACCAACCTCTCTATATACCCGCCCTTACGAGAGGGAAACTATAGGTACGTGAGAGCAGATGGTACGTGGAACATAGGCGGTACGGAAGGGGGGATTGTCCTGTTAATGACACCTACCATAGAAGACTTATCCTCGCGTGCATGGGAATCACCCCAGCAACACTCGGTCAGCTTTCGTCAGGATTTACGCCTAACAACAGTGACAATCGGGGGAAATGGATGCAAAGCTAAGCCAAGGTGGTGATGAACCCACCGTTGGTCTTGCTCAAGGGCTGGGGTCTTACGACCAGCTCCTTGGTTTAATTTTACCACGTGAAGTGTGTGTGGTTCTTTTTATTTAAAAATGAAACAGGCAGCAAAAAAGAAACTTTCCCTAAGCCATACAAACACTACAAACCGGAAAACAGTAAATAGAAATTGGACTAAATTTTTTTTTTTTTCAACAATTAAATAAATAAAGCATGAAAATTGACGACAACTTTCTCTACCCTTCTTTAACAATTAAAAAAAAATGAAAGTAAAAAAATAAACAAATAAAATGATTTTTTTTTATATATATATTTTTTTGAAATTTTTTACTTTAATGAAATTTTCCTAAGAAGGTAAACATGAAAGTAAACATAAAAACAAAAAAAAAAACAACGGGAACAGTTTTAAAACCCTTACCTTTCTCTGTCCAGACTTGTTGTTTCTGATCTTCGGCTCTAAAATTCACAGACAAAAATTTGTCCAAGCAAAGACGAATAACAGTCAAAAATTAAAAAGGTACCTGTAAGCACAAAAACACAAGTTTTAATCAGTTCCTGTGATCTCAAAATTCATGGGACAGGGTCCCACCGTGATCGCCATTGAAAGCATGAGATTCCGGAAATAAAAAAGAAATACTAAGATGCAATGAAAACAAAAACTAACTCGATGCATGAAATAGGAAGAACGTAATCAAATCGAGACAAAATATAAAGAGAAAGCAGGAGCACAACCCTTTTATATTAATTCCAACTCGGTTACAATACATCTCCTCAGTTACATATTTTCAGTTACAATCATGATTAGTAATCTTCTTTTCGCATGCCCACATTTGAAACGGGCGGGCCAAAGTGCTGCCACCGCTTATGCTGATGAATCCTTGCTTGCTGCTGTTTCTCCTACGATCAAAGAAACACAGAGACGTTAGTAGCACCTGCAACAAAAGATAGAATGTTTGAATTTTAAAAATCAATGAGAAATACATGCAGACATTGATTAAATACGTGAATAAAATAACTCTACGCAACCTGCAACTCTGACAGAAAACGTCACCAGATGGCCACTGCCATTGAAACAGTCGGCCAATCTGCTGTCGAATTAAACGTCGCTGCCTGCAGGTTAGTGGGATAGCAAATACCGCGAGAGCATGATAATATTCGATAAAGCATAATGCATGATAATATTCGATAGATATGGTAATACAAGATATATTCGCAATGATAGAATAAATTAATCATGCAACAAACAAAAGTGTGGGGTGCCCAAGCGGGCCGCCCCCGTTGAAGCTCGACTTTGATGCCAATCCACTAGGGATGGGCCCAAAACCTCAGAGAAGGGGTTGTCAGCAAATTGGTTGATTCAAGTGGCCAAAATGTCGGGTTTGAAGGTTCGGATTCACCTTCTAGCAGCCACCAATAACCTCTCCTACGAAAGAGATTACGGGTGTAGAAGGGATGAATCGAAAAGGAGCGCAATCGAGTGTTTGGTCTGACAGCACTTCGTTCCTTTCAAATGCTTCCTAACTTGTCTTTTGGGTGGAAAAATCCACCATTTTATAGACCCAGGGGGTCTCTTTGAATAGGCGTGCATAAGCGCCACGTGTTGGTCAAAGGTGCCATGTGGCGGTCGTGTCTCCACGAGAGAGGAAAGTCCTCCACGACTCGGGCTTTCGTTAATGCCACTGTGACAGTCCTCCAACGGCCCACGTAACTGACTGACTTTCACTGCCAGTTGTTTAATGCCCATTCTCGTATCTTTGTCAAAATGCCTGTATTTGTTTAAAGTCCGCCTTTGTTGGTTAACGTGCACTTTTAATTTGTTTAATGTCTACTTTTAACGGGTTGAATTCTGCCTTCGAATGCCTAAAAATCTGCCCAGTCACAAATGCCGAAGTGTCACGATATCGCGACGTCGCGATATCGCGACACTTCGGCCAAGGTTCCCCTTTGGGCCTTAGGTGTCACGATTTCGCGACGTCGCGAAATCACGACACCCTCGACCGAAGCTCCCTTTCGGGCCTTAGGTGTCGCAATTTCATGACGTCACGAAATCGTGACACCCTCAGCCGAAGCTCCCTTCGGGCCTTAGGTGTCACGATTTCATGACATCATGAAATCATGACACCCTCGGCCGAAGCTCCCTTTCGGGCCTTAGGTGTCACGATTTCGCGACGTCACGAAATCGTGACACCCTCGCGAAGCTCCCTTTCGGGCCTTAGGTGTCACAATTTCGTGACGTCACGAAATCGTGACACCCTCGGCCGAAGCTCCCTTTCGGGCCTTAGGTGTCGCGATTTCGCGACGTCGCGAAATCGCGACACCCTCGGCCGAAGCTCCCTTTCGGGCCTTAGGTGTCGCGATTTCGCGACGTCGCGAAATCGCGACACCTCGGCCGAAGCTCCCCTTCGGGCCTTAGGTGTCGCGATTTCGCGACGTCGCGATTTCGTGACACCTAAGGCCAAGGTTCCCCTTTGGGCCTTAGGTGTCGCGATTTCGTGACGTCGCGAAATCGCGACGTCGCGATTTCGTGACACCTAAGGCCAAGGTTCCCCTTTGGGCCTTAGGTGTCGCGATTTCGCGACACCTAAGGCCAAGGTTCCCCTTTGCTTAAGGCTTGCTTGCTTAAGTTTTGCTTTGAATTTAAGGCTTGTTCTTGCTTAAGTTTTGCTTTGAATTTAAGGCTTGTTCTTGCTTAAGTTTTGCTCTTCCTTAAGACTTTGTTTTGCTTAAGACTTTGTTTTGATAAAGGCTTTGTTTTGATAAAGGCTTGCTTTTGACTTTGATTAAGACTTTGTTTTGATAAAGGCTTTGTTTACTTTTCGACCTTCTGAACTGCTATGTAAGTGGCTAGGACCACTGTTTGACCTCTGAGGGCTGCCCTAGAAGCTGTGTATGTCAATGCGATCAGTGTTTGTAGTCACTTAATCGGATTGGTGCTGTTTTGGTGTCTACAGTACCCATAATCCCTTTGGTCAAACCAAAAGCTTCGAGGATTCCTACAATCACTTGGTCAACCTAAAAACGCACCAAAGGTATCCATAATATATTTGGTCATACCAAAATCTCCAAGGGTTCCCACAATCACTTGGTCAAAAACAAATATTCAAAAAAAAAAAAAAAAACAACAGATAATCAAAAATAACAAAAAAATAGCATCTCACTTTCATGCATAAACTTAAATCAAAACACAAAAAGAAACTGCATTAGGCATTGCATACATACATTGCATATTTGCTAGTCATACATGTCAAAAGCACCATAGACTGTAATTACTCGACAATTCCATCATTTCCCACATTTTTTTGCTTTGTAAATGATCTAACAAGCATAACGCCATCCACATTTTTCACCATATCATAGTCAGTTGTCTTCTAATGTATTTAGTATTTTTTTGTAATTCTGCTGCCTTTAGATTCCTAGCCAAAAATTGTACAAAGTCAGAAATATTTTACAAAGGTAGAGTTTTACTTGGATTACACCTTGTTACGTAGCATCCCAACACAAGTTAAAACACATAAAAATTCCCATGTTGTGTGAACAAAAGATGAAACCTGCAGAGCAATATAGGATACCATAAGTGAAATGGTTATCTTGCTCATCCCCCTATGCAAATGACCCAAGAATGCTGAAATTTGGCAAAAGGACAAGCATATTCCCTACCCAATTCCCCAAAATAAATAGTGGCTTTTACCACTGTCAAAAATCCCAAATTTTGACAAGGTTGCAAACATAAAAAAATTGCAAAATTCAAAGTACAAACTCCAAAGTTTGACATCAAAATCCTCAACGTGCACACATAAAAAAGCACAATACATAGTGATTCTCATCACTCAATAGTCAAATCCTTTTCTCAAAAAAAAATAAAAATAAAAAAAATAAATTGTGATTTTATCACTACATACGAGAGCAAGTATCCCAATAAAATTGAAGAAAAGAAGGGAGTCAAACTTGAATCCCTAGAAATTTCAACATTCGGAAGGTCATGAGGTGATCCTCAGTACTGGTTTTGTGGATAGTCTGCTATTCACTGGTGGCAAAAACTCCTGCATGACGATATATCTATCGCATTAAATTGTGTACAGATCAATGTTTGCATGTGGATGAGCTAGCTTATGGTATCCTAGATTGCACAGCAGATTAATCTTACTAAATAAAAAAAATGAGTTATTGGAGCTAATTAGGTGATCCTCGGTATAGGTTTGGTTGACAACCTATCTAGCACTGGCGGTATCCAGACAAATACCACATAAACGAATTCAATCGCACACACAGGGAAGTGAAATAACTTGGTCAAACTCAAGTCTGATTCGTACCTTGTTCAAAAGTCTTGTAAGATAAACATACAGTCTTGGCTAGTTAGTTAAAACATCTGAGTCTCATAAAAACCTTAACTACATTTTAAAACAATTGTCGTACATTTCATTAACACCATCAGAAATAAAAAAACAAAAATTACAAATACAAAGTTATTTCATAAAGTAATCACATAGTACAAAAAGCCAGTTAATCTTGTACAGTATATGGTGTGACCACCTACATACCAACAAATTATTCCATCCATTCCATATGCATACATCCATATCATATAGCTAACATCATCCGTAGTCATAACAACATATGCATACATAAACATAAATAAAGGTGCATAAAAAGAACAATAAACCATAACAAAGTAAATAATCCAAAAAGAGAGTCATGTATATATTAAGTCAAAAATACCCTCAGGCTATAATAAAAAGGTCCTCTAACCTCACAAAAATCCAAAAACACAAAATCCCCAAAGCCTAGGGAGTCTGCCACCATGATCACGTAGGATTGGTGTGACTGGAACTACCCCTAGTGGTGTGGGTCCTATGGGTCCTCTTAGGGCGGCTGCTGCTAGCCTTCGCATCATACCCACTAACGCTACCCTCACCCACCTGCCTATGATGAAAGGATACATACTGCTTAGTCTCACTGCCTCTCGTACGATATGACGATCCACCTCTAGTGAGCTCAGGTAACTGCCCATCGAGGCAGATAATCTTGACCTCCAACTCCACCTAACACTGACCCCACTCCACATCCCACTGACGATACGTAGCCAATGCGTCATCTTGTTGTGCCAACTACGCCCACAAGAGATCCCTCTCAAATCTATGCTCCTTATCTCGTCTTCATAGTAGATCCTCCAATCGTGCTATCTCAACATGAAACCTAGCCTCCATATCCCTTGGGACTACCTGAGGCATGGGCATCTTCGAGATGACATGCTGCTTTGGCATCCACTACTCTGGGATGTCCTGTGTATTCGGCTGCTCTGGAACCCCTAAATCATCCCCAGTCAAGTCATCTACCTCCATCATATCTGCATCATCGAGTGGAGCCCCTCAACCCTCCATCGATGCCTCCACACACCCATCGCCTGCTGCTACTACATTCGGACCTCCTAGAGGCCCCTCACCCTACCATCTTCGCATAGTCCACCACTGGTCGTACTCTACAGTCACCTCGACATTGTCCACGTCGGGTACATCAATCACTACATCAGACTCCTCATCCAATGGCTCAATAATCAGCCAGGCTAGAGTCCTCTCATCGCCCCAACACCGATAGATCAAAGGCACACTAGGCAATCCCTGGTGGACCCCAAACTGTCAAGTCACCTGAATGTACGAGAAGTACTCCTGCTATGTATCATGTCACCCGATCAACCATCTCCCCCTATGCACCCACTGGAGCCACTCTTCAACCTTAGGCTAGGTTGGACAGTCCTGGTATGACCGCTATAACACCTCCCCTAGAGCTAAGCGAGAGAAGGCATTAGTATAGTGCCCTACGACACCTGCCCATCATCGACTTTGCCCATGCTCCTCCGACCTCAGCCATAAAGTAGTATACCCAATCTCCTTGTCCACCATGCTGCCACCCCTAGCACTACAAAAGATAGCTACATCCGATCCCCTTCCGCCTTTGACAGTGGACCTCATACAGCTCATCGTAAAGCTACACCAATAGTTTTTGATCCCATATCATAATAAGTGGCACTGCTGTCGGACACTCCACTAGTTTGAACACCACCTCAAGTAGGTTCCAAAGGAACCTCACACCTAAGGAGTCAAGAAGCAGCATGTTGGAGATGAGGGTCATGAGCAATGCATGCCTCACCCACAAAATGCCCTTATCAAACCACCACCACACCAAAATCCTGCCAATCAGGCAGTCCTCCTCTACCCTCTCCACAACCCCATCCACCCCCATATCCACTGCCTTCCCAAAGCACCGTGTCAACACCACTGTCCACTGATCATGGGGAGTCGTTCGAATGGGCAGTTTGTCTATCGAAATCCATAGAATCCGATATAGGTCTTCCAAAGTAACCATCATCTCCCCTATTGGGAGATGAAAGGTGTTGGTGCGGGGATCCCACAAATTGATCAAGGCAATCAGATATGCCTAATACCCCACCACAGGCTCCAATCGCATGACCTGCTTGAGCCCAAGGGCTTCAAGCCACTCCCAATCTGCAATAGTCAGCGCATCCCGAGCATCTGAGAACACAGTCGGTTGGCAATACCAACTCTTCACAACCTGCAAAACAAAAACAACACAAAAACATTAAAACATGACAATAGAAAAACTATACAGCAAAAGTACAAACAAACAAAGTACAAAAAAACAAAGTACAAAAAAACTATACAACAAAAGTATAGATCATTCAAATAAACTGTACAATAAAAAACATAAACAAAAAACAAATTAAAACAGAAAAAAATTAGGGTTTCAACCTTAATTTAAACAAAAACATTCAAATTAAACTATACAATCAAATACAAAATAAAATGAAAAATCATGCTGGGGTTTAAACCTTACTGTGAACTAAAAACCAAAATATAACAACAAAAGCAACTAGGGTTTCTAACTTTAAGTGTGAACAAAAAATCAGATAAACACAAAAAAATTCATACTAGGGTTTCTAACTTTAAGTGTGAACAAAAAAAATCAACTAAAAACAAAAAATTCATACTAGGGTTTTTTAACCTTAAGTGTGAACAAAAAACTCAAATACACACATAAAATTCATACTAGGGTTTTTAACCTTAAATGTGAACTAAAAAACAAGTAGAATAAAACTAACAGACATTTTATGTGCGTTTTAAAAGTTCATATAAAAACAAAAAAAAATAATAATAACAAGTAGAGAGAAGGAGCACCTACTGGTCTAGCCTCGGCTTCGCCACTCAAACATATGGTCCTTGCACTCATGGTGTCCAAGAAATTTTTGTAGCGCTCCGCTACGCAAGCTCGCACTCCTCACAGCTCCAAATCGCCAAAAAAAAAGATTGCAAATGAGCCCAAAACCTAGTTTTGGTCCTTATATAGGATCTTAGACCTGTAATCATTCCACCCTGGGATGAGCACTCTAGTTAGCACTCGTACCACCCTAGGATGATTACCAAATTGCTATTCGTCCCACCCTGGGATGATTACAGAGCAAAAAATAAAGCAACAAAAACAGAATCCAAAAAATGCACCAAAAATAGCAATAAAGCTGCCAAACAAAGGTGCCCTTGCACCTGATATTATTGGCATGCAAAACCGATGTCGGGGTCACAAATTATCACTATGCTACTCCCTAAGAAGGCTACCATAGCCGGACCACTCCATGGGAGGAAGGATTTTTGACAATTTCAACCCCAAAAGGCATCACAACAAAGGGTCAAAACCCACCAAAAACAACAATAACTCTATTGAATAAAGGTGCCTTTGTACCTAACATTCTTGGCATGAAAAATTGATGTTGGGGTCACAAATTATCACTATCCTACTCCCTAAGAAGGCTACCATAGCTGGACCGCTCCACGGGAGGATGAATTTTTGACAATTTTAACCCCAATCGACGTCACACAAAAAAGGGCCAAAACCCACCAAAAATAGGTTTGATTGTTGGGAAACTGCATAAGCGTTCAATGAAAAACAAATGAAGGCACCCTTGCAAAAGTCATCTTGGGTCAAGAGACTCATTGCTTTTATCATTTTGGTCATTCCCTCATCGATTCGTCGCTTGAGGGGGTAGTCACACTCAGTTACCAATAAAAAAATACACACCCGATGAAGGAAATGGCATGCATTCAAAGAATCATTGACAAAAACAATCACACCCCTTCTTGGGGCAGCAAAAAATTAATAATCACAAGCTTATCAAACACTTGGAATTCTAGAATCATGAACTCAAGGTTCCCATAGACAAAAGGTTGCGCCCTTTGCCTATTCATGACTGAACAATGTCCAAGATCAAGTAACACCTCATCGAAAAAGGTTAATACTTGAAGTAAGTTCCTTAGCTTATCAGAAGCAAGGATTCAAGAATGCGTTCCCTTTCCACACTTGGGGCATAAAAATTTGGTTAGGTTACTGAGAAACCCTAATCATTAAGTGCTTTGGTTATCTATTTTTGCTCAGCACTATGCCACACACAATGCATCCCAAAAAGGGGCATCTGTAGACACCAAAACAACACCAATCCGATTATGTGGCTACAAGCACTGATGAAATTGCATACATAGCCCCTAAGGCAGCCCCTAGAGGTTAAGTAGTGGTCCTAACCGCTACCAAAGTAGTTTTGGAAGGTCATAGGTCAATTTGGCACCTTTCAATCATTATGATCCCTATTCGTTCCACCCTCAGATGATTAGAATGCTATTCGCACCACCCCAGGACAATTAGCAACAATCGCTCCAGGGTGGGACAAATAGCAGGTTTGACAGGTAAAAAGTCAAACCTTGACAAATGGTAGCCCAGATCCACCACTCAACTCCACATCCAAGACATGGGAGTGCGAGTGAACGTTTCAGAGCTCAAAGAGGCAGTCATGGAGGCCTAAATCAAGGAGCCCTTAATCAGGGAGGAATCTTCTCTCCCCTGACAAGGCATGATGGCCAAGTGGTGCCCCTACATGCGCATTCAAAGGAGACCCTCAGGTCTATAAAATGGTGAGCCTTCTCATCCTAAAAAAAGAACAGAGCAAGAGCATTTGGAGCAACGGAGTGCTGCCAAATTATACCCTCACCCCTCATTGTGCTTCCTATATCCTTGATCTCTCTTTTGGAAGGGAGGTTATCGGATGAATATTAGGAGCGCAATATGGACCCAAAACCTGAACAATCAGCCACAATACCAAGACAAATTTTTTGACACAGCCCCTAGGATGTTTTGGACCCATCCCAAGTGGATTGGTGTCAAAACCAAGCCCCAAACGACAGGCGTCCTGCCCCCGGGCGCCCCTCGCACTGTTGTAGTCCTATTTGCCCCACCCCAGAGCAATTAGAAATCTAGATTAGATTTCTTTACTATTTATTTTGTATCATGTTGTATGCAATTTTTTTATGCTTTTGTTCAATTTTCACTGCATTATGACCTATTTTGACTGTGTTTTTATCGTTTTACGCGTTCACTAACCTAAGGGGGCACCTTCGGATACAGGGCATTTGTGTAGAATCTACCAAATATGACCTTTTGGGTTGTCTCAAAATGCCCCATTTTGCCTAACCCCAAGTTTGCAGGTATTTTGGAGGCCTCTGGATAGGACATTTGGGAGGTCACTTTTGCACATTTTGTGACAGTCGCCAGTGTCCCACCCCAAAGCGATTAGAAATCCACGCATTATTTCTTGACTGTTATTTTTGCAATGTGTCCCTAATGATGTATAGATGCTCCTGTTCAAGTTTCATCTCATTCTGACATGTTTTGATTTATGTTTTATTATTTCATGTATTCACTAGCTGGAGGTCTTGGGGATTGCATGTTTCCTTCCATCCGCATATGCTATTAACCATTTACTATTTCTCTGTACATAGGATCTCGACACTAGAGGGGAAACAAGGAATGATATACGCACTCACACAAGCAATGATGACGCTTGGCCCGCCCATTTCGAATGTGGGCACGCGAAAGATCCCGAAGGGAAGCGTACCATTCGTTGGTGTAACAAAATTGTATTGAACGTTTCGAGCCCCTAAAAAGGGGGGGAACATATTGTAACTATATCACAAGAAACATTACTAAAAGAGGTTGCACTTTAGTTTTTCTTTACATCTCGTTTCATTGCATCATTTTCCCTTTTCATGCACTTGTTCTTCGCATTTTCGTAGGACTTACCATTTCATTATACATCTGCTTTTGTTTGCATCGCACCTGGTACGACGTGCTTCCATAGACATGCTTTCAGATATTGAGAAATATGCCTACAAAATTTGACTCTCTTGTGGTAGCCATAGAGGAAACAAAGAATTTGGCACAATATTTTGTTGATGAACTTCATGCATCTCTAGTTTCACATGAACATCGGTTGAGTAGGTCTGGAAATTCCTCATTGGAGAATGCTTTCAAGACACAAGCTACTATTGGTCTTGGTAGAGGAAGAGGCAGAGGAAGATCAAATTTCAGAGGTAGAGGAAGGAATTCATTTAGAGGAGGAAGAGGTAGTCCATCAAGCTCAAGTGGAAGAGGTTACAATCAAAACCCAAACCAAAACTCAAGTCAAAATTCGAGCCAGAATCAAGCTCAAGGACAAAGGTATGATAAATCTCAAGTTCAATGTCATTATTGTAAAAAGTATGGGCATTATGCAAATGAATGTAGAAAGAAACAATATGATCTTAGCAAACAAAATGCAAATTTCACAAGAGAAAACCAAAACCAGGATAGTATGCTGTTAGCATGTAATGTAGTGCAAGAGAATCAAAAGGATGTATGGTTTTTAGACTCAGGTTGCAGCAATCATATGTCAAGAAACAAAGAATTATTTTCAAATCTAGATGAGAATGTAAAATCATATGTCACATTAGGAAATGACAACAAAGTTTCAGTCATGGGGAAAGGAAACATCAATATTCTAACCAAGAAGGGGGAGAAGAAGCATATATCAGATGTGTATTTTGTTCCAGGCTTGAAACACAATTTTATGAGTATTAGATAACTTGTTCAAAAGGGTTATAGAGTTTATTTTAAAAACAAGGAATGTATAATCTTAGATAAATTTCCTAGTAATCAACTTATAGCAAAAGTTCAAATGACAAGCAATAGAATGTTTCCCCTAAATATAACACATGATTTGATGAACCCACAAGTGGAATAAAAAATTGCATCACTCACTCAAACTATTCTTCAAGCTGAAATAAAGGATGAAAATTGGTTGTGGCATCTAAGATTTGGACATCTTAACTTTGGAGCTTTAAACCTACTACATAGGAAAGGAATGGTAAAGGGTTTTCCACCCATAGAAAAATCAGGAAGAGTGTGTGAAGGATGCATCTTGGGAAAACAACATAGGGAATCATTTCCAACAGGAAAGTCAATTAGAGCAAAAGCACCTTTGGAGATCATTCACTCAGATTTGTGTGGGAAAATGCAAACACCCTCATTTAGTGGAATGAATTACTTCTTGAAATTCATATATGACTACACAAGAAAAACATGGGTCTACTTTCTAAGACATAAGGATGAAGTATTTGAGTATTTCCATCAATTCAAGGCTCTTGTTGAGAAGCAAAGTGGGCATTATATCAAAGCATTGAGAATGGATAGAGGTGGTGAATACATTTCAAATGAATTTCTAAGTTTTTGCAAGCATCATGGAATCCACAAACAATTTACAGCTAGGTACACCCCTCAACAAAATGGTGTAGCTGAAAGGAAAAATAGAACAATCATGGAAATGGCTAGGAGTATGTTGAAAGCAAAGCATTTACCAAATGAATATTGGGAAGAAGCAATACAATGTGCAGTCTATATTATGAATAGATGTCCAACAAAAAGTGTAAGAAATATGATTCCAGAAGAAGCATGGAGTGGAAGAAAGCATAGTGTTTCTCACATGAGAGTATTTGGATGTGTGGCCTATGCACATGTCCCGGATGAGTTGAGAAAGAAATTGGACAGCAAAGGAGAAAGATGCATATTTGTGGGATATAGTGAAGAATCCAAAGCATACAAATTATTCAATCCAATAACCAAGAAAATCATAATCAATAGGGATGTGCAATTTATAGAAGAGGAAGCATGGGATGGAAGTTTGGAAAAAATAGTAAAAGTTATTGCAAATTCACCACAAGAAGATGAAGAAGATTTAATAACAATAAATACTCCTTCAATTGTGACTCCTCCCACACCCATTCAAGCTCAACAAAGTGGTCCTCAAGTGACACCTTCAACAAGCACAAGGATAGCCTCACAAATTCAAGCAAGTACTCCTCCAAGTGCACATCAAACACCAACAGGTCCATCTACAAGTCCAATTTCAAGTGATTCTTCAAAACAAACTTTGGCAAGCTTAAGGAGGCAAAAATTTAGAAGTCTAAATGATATTTATCAGCAAGAAGAAGGTGAAAATAATGCAGGTCAGAATTCTCTATTTGCTTTATATACACCATTAGATGATCCAATTCATATTGAAGATGCAATTAAGGAATAAAATGGATAGCAACCATGGATGAAGAAATAGAAGCTATAGAAAAGAATGATACATGGGAATTAGTGAGTCTTCCACAAGGAAAATATGTCATAGGTGTAAAGTGGGTCTATAAGACCAAATGCAATGCTGAAGGAAAAATTGAAAGACATAAAGCAAGACTAGTATTTAAGGGATACAAATAGCAGCAAGGAAATGATTATGATGAAACATTTACTCCAGTTGCAAGGATGGAAACTGTGAGGATAGTTTTAGCAATAGCAGCTCAATATGGATGGAAAGTATATCAAATGGATGTAAAGTCAACATTTTTAAATGGATTGTTGAAAGAGGAAGTGTATGTGGAGCAGCCACCTAGTTATGAAGTTCCTAGACAAGAAGACAAAGTATATAGGCTGAAAAAGGCACTCTATGGACTCAAGCAAGCCCCAAGAGCTTGGTACAACAGAATAGACTCTTATTTTTTGAGCAATGGTTTTTGTAAAAGTGATGGTGAGCCCACTCTTTACATTAAAGCAAGTAATGGTAAGATTTTGATTGTTGTTTTGTATGTAGATGATCTAATATTTACGGGAAATGATGATATCCTCATTGTTGAGTTTAAAGAAGCTATGAAAAATGAATTTGATATGACAGACTTAGGGTTGTTAAGATATTTTCTTGGCATAGAAGTTCAACAATTGGATCATGGTATATTTATTTCTCAATCAAAGTATGCAATGGATATCTTGAAGAGATTCAAAATGGAAAATTGCAAGCCTACTCCAACTCCAATAGCTATGGGATTAAAACTGAAAAAGGAATATTGGAGCAAGAATGTAAATCCAACTTTATACAAGAGCATTGTAGGAAGTTTGATGTACTTGACAGCCACAAGGCCTAATATAATGTATGTTGTGAGTCTAATTTCAAGGTTTATGGAGACTCCAAAGGCAACACACTTGCAAGCAACCAAAAGGATCTTAAGATACGTTAATGGAACAAAGGAATATGGTATTTTTTACACAAAGGCTAATGAGTTCAAGCTGATTGGATACACAGACAGTGACTGGGCAGGTAGTGTAGATGATAGGAAGAGTACATCAGGATATGTTTTTCATCTTGGATCAGGAGTTATTTCATGGGCCTCAAAAAACAACCAATTGTTTCTCTTTCTATAGCTGAAGCTGAGTATGTGGCAGCTACAGGAGCTTATCAAGCAATGTGGATGAGAAGGATGTTAAAAGATTTGGGACATAAGCAAGAAGAACCAACAAGAATTTTTTGTGACAAGAAGTCTACAATAGCTCTATCCAAAAATTCATTTTTTCACAAGAGAACTAAGCATATAGATACAAGGTATCATTTCATTAGGGAGGTGATCAATGCTGGAGAAATTCTTTTGGAACATTACAGGTCTGAAGATCAATATGCAGAAATATTTACCAAACCATTGGGAAAGAAGAATTTTGTTTATCAATGAGACAACTTGGGCATCATAGATGGCAACAATAGCAATTGTGATTAAGGGGGAGTGTTGGATATTAATCCCAACTGCCATCATAAATATAGACATACATATATATATTAATAATATGATGTCGTATAAAGGCTTAATCATAGCATTAAATGTATTTACTATTTCCTATTTTCTCTAGAAGTCTCCTTCACCGCCATAGGCTATTTATTGTTGTTTTCTAAATATTTCCTTGTGAGGGGTCCCGAATGTTTGAAGTGGCTTTTTATTTTGTATGAAGCAGTTTGTTTTAAAAACAGAGCAACAAATAATATAATATCATTTTTCTCTTTAACTACAGCTCTGTTCTTGTCATGTTTTGCATTTATTTTCTCTATTTCCACTTTGTTTCTCGTTGTGTTTGAAAGGTGCAGTAGCACTTCAGGAGACAACAGTGTCGCCCAACAACCTGTCTTCTCTAGTCTTTCTGGATTTCAAACAAAGTTAATAGAACCTTACAAAAAATTGTCTCGCCTACTCAATGACTAGAAATCATAAATAAATCACTGTCAACTGTGCTGGTCAAAAAATTGATACGACCTCTCGAATTCTATTTACAATTATTTTATTTATTTATTTATTATGCATAGAAGAATCACGGGATGCTCCCATTAAACCTATTCCACCTAGTTATTGTTGACCTTGCCTAAAGGAAACCAGTGGATGTTCAAATTCAGATTAGACTACTACCTTTGCAAATAGACTGCTCCTGATGTTTAAACCTGGGTCTCTTCTTGGTAAGTGCTTGGTCACACAAGCACTTACCAATTCACCTAAACCTTGAGGGCAGTCTTTTTTTTATTATAAAGCAAGGTTCAAATCTTGGGGTCGTTCCCCATAACCCATATGTCACCTCATGCCACCTCGTTATTATTTAACCCAGTGTGAAACTGCACCGGTGGCTCAGGGTAGTATTATTATTGTTGGTCTAGCACGCACTTGGAGGATTAATAACAGACTACTATTTTTACAAGATGACAAGCATGTTTCCAAGGTTTTAACCTGAATCTCTTCTTGATAAGTACCTTACCATTCATGCACCCTTAGGACTATATCACGTTCCATCTAAGAATAACAAAATGATATTTCTATTCTGTGCGAAGAAATTTTGGTTAGCAAATATTTTGTCATTGCTAAAGTCAAGTGATATATAAAAACCATTCAAGCATGTTAGATTTTCAACATCAATGTCCTAATTTTCGACGACGGGTGTTTCACGCCCTGAATGGAACTATCATCAACCTGTTAGATTTGAAAGATGCAAGTGATTTCACAGATTGTAATCCACGGTAATGGAAAACGTCGTGCTCCTTTGCATAGTAAGCAATATTGTGAAATTTTACGAGTAAGAGTTGATTCAAATATATATTTTGAGTGTATCTGATTTAGCTTTGAATTATAACCCATATGACTCAATTTATATCACATAGTATTAGCGTTGAGGTTTGAGATCTGAAATTTGATGGGTATTTTTACAATTGGTTCGAATATATATTTTGTGTGTATCTGATTTAGATTTGAATTATAACCCATATGACTAAATTTATATCACGTACATTTATATCACATAGAGGTTTGAGGTCTGAAATTTGACGGGTATGTTTACCGTCAACAAAATAAAGTAGCGTTTGAAATTTGGGAGTGTTTCTTGTTATATATATATATATTTAAATATTATAAGTTAGCCAACTGTTTGTGTTGTAAGGTAGATGGTATTTGTGAATGGTTTTTCTAGACTGTTCTCAAAAATGATTTTTGTTTAATTTTTTTGTATTAAGGGTTTATTTTTTATGTGGTTTTTTCTTCTAACTTTATTGAATTTGTATGTAGCTGGTTGAAGTCGCACACCGTAGTCCGGTATTTTGTCGAACGTATTTCTCGTGAGTCTTTACTGAGGGCTTGGATCTCTTCAGCATAAGCCCCCATGATGTTACTATTCAATTGGTACAAAGTCTTTTCAAAGTTTTTTTATTTTTTTTTGTTTTTCTTTTGCTGACCTTGCATATCTCACAATTCTTTATCAGCACGATTCTTGGCATTTACAGAGCTCTTTGCTCGTTCTCTCATAATGGATCCATGACTTTACTATCTCTATGGACAAACTCCCTAATGTTCTACTCTAGGTGGAGTTCCTCGGTATTCCCCTCCCTTTGTAGGTTAGTTTAGACACCAGTGTGCTTAGGCATGTGGTTCTTACTAAACTTGAAAAAACATTCAATGCCCCTTTGACCAAGTGGGTGTGTGTAGAGTGTGTAGACTATTTTTATCAAAGGATATACTTGATTCCATCACCATTCAAGTGAGGTAGGTGATCATTTCTTAGTGGGTGGTTTACATTAATCTCTTTAACATTTGTTTTTTTGTTTCCAAACACCTGATCATAAGGTGAAAGATTGTCCATATAGGTCCTACCCCAAGCCAAAGTCAACTTTTGTGCGCACCTTTGGGAAAATCACTCAATCTATGGTGGATGGTTGGACCATTGTGGGCCACCACAAAAATATGCATTCTCATGTTGTTCCCACCCCACAGATGACAATTTTTTAATTCACAAATGATAGTTGTCACATGCTCACAATATTCAATTCCATAGTCAATGAATTTTTTATCCATAATTAATGGTCATCACAAGATAGATGCCTTCACTTCCATAAATGACAAATTTTCTTATTCCATAGTCATCACCCATGAAGGGCACAACACTAGATGCAGAGCCCTCATCGATGGAATTGGTAGTTTTTATGGACGAAGCAAAATCTGATGATCTCTCTCCTTTTGTGTGATTTCAATATTCTAGCAGTCGTCGATAGGGGAAAGTAGATGGGGTTACTGCACCTAAAAACTGATTTTATCCATTTGAAATTGGGTGGGTGAGTGCCAAACCCAACAGTTTCAATAACTTTGAGGAATTTGCACTACTTGAATAGAAGAAAAAAAATAGAGTCTTAGTGAAGCACCCAATATTTATATTTTATACTAGGGGTCATAAGTTTACTTGGAAGGATTTAGTTACACAAGTGCCTAAAAGAACCAACTACTCTACGAGTTAGATCTCTTCCGAGTTATAGTTTTTCAATTTAAAGTTTTTTGGTCGTAGTTTATTTTTAGTTCTACAATGTAAGTGACAAATCTCTTGGTAATATATTCATCATTTTTTTCCATTTTTTGAAACATTTTTGGACTTGGTTTAGTTTCTCGTATAGGCTTTGGGGTGTGTTTCCATACTGCACACTTATTTTTTGAATTTGTACTTCTATTATATTTAATAAGATAAAGCCACTTTCAACAGAAATATATATATTATAAATCAATTTATTTTTAATAAATTATTTGATATAAAAATAATTTTATTTTTAATACATAGGAGAATTGGTAACAACATTAGGTGCTCTAACACTATAAACCCTAGTTTGTTGGGAAAACACTAGGCCACTACCATGTAACCTATTCCTTGTTGGGTATGCTCTCTATGACTTCGAACTAGGGTATTTAGTCACTACCATATCTTTCACGATACACTCTCTAAGGCATCGAACTAGAAGAATTACTCAATTGGTAAACACTTAACTCCTACCATTTAGCCTATCTCTTTCTAAGCATGTTGTGGCTTGAACCCTAGACCTCAAAAAAAAAAAAACCAAAGCCTTAAATATTACCATCCAACCTATCCCTTTTAAAATATGTTGTGGTTTGAACTATGAACCTTCCAAAAAAAATGGTTGATGGCAAAGTCTATAAGGAGGCCTCCCTTCAATCTCAAATAAATTAATATGTGTTGTAGAGTTTGGCATTAAGAGGGAAGGTTCGGGGATCCATGAGCAACATTTTCATATGGTATTATTGTGTGAATTAGGGTAGTTAATTGACTAATATTTAAGGTATTTAATTGGGGTAACAAGGATAGTTAATTGGCAAACACTGAGTCACTACCATCCAACTTACATCTTTGCTTTGAACCATACAAATTTTTAGAAGAAAAAAATGATAAAAAAACTATTATAGTTTGAGTCATAAACCTTCCAAAAAAAACAAAAAACAATAAAAATCAATTATAATAAAATAGGATAAGAATGTAAGAAATGAATGGTTGATGATGAAGCCTATAAGGGGCGGAATCTATTATTACAATATGGATACCACGACCAACACTTCTATGTGAATTAGGGTAGTTAGTGGACCATTATGTTTTTTTATGACATTTAATTGAGGTAATTGGGGCACTTAATTGACAAATATTACTATCCAACTTATATTTTCTAGGTATATTGACAAAATAAAATTCTTAACTACTTTCAACTTATTCCTTTTTAGGCATCTAAGTGAAGCAACTAGGGCAGCAAAATAACAAACACTCAACCACTACCATTCAACCTATCTCTTTCTAGATCTATCATGGTTTGAACCCTCCCCCCAAAAAGACAAAAGTCCTAATGACTGCCAACTTAATGTCATGGTTTGAACTATGAACCTCTCAAAAAAACAATGAAAGTCTTAACCAATGTCAAACACTCAACCGCTACTATCCAACCTATCAAGTATGTTGTGGTTTGAACAATGAACCTTCCCCTAAAAAAAAAAAGTCTGCCAATCTATCCCTTTCTAAATAAATCATGGTTTGAACCCTGAACCTCCTAAAAAATCAAAACCCAAACACGTCCAACACTTGTCATTATCAGACAATATAAAAATCAATTATAATTTGTTAAAAAAAAAGAAAACGATAAAAATGTAAGAAATGAAAGGTTGACGAC
This sequence comes from Wollemia nobilis, assembly GCA_028583015.1. Classification (NCBI taxonomy): domain Eukaryota; kingdom Viridiplantae; phylum Streptophyta; class Pinopsida; order Araucariales; family Araucariaceae; genus Wollemia; species Wollemia nobilis. The sequence goes on from JAQPPZ010016697.1 coordinate 1,519,747, forward strand.
GAAGCCGCCCTTGATACTTTTTACATCCGTGACGTGTAAGGGGGCCCTCCTTTAATCTCAAATAAATTGAGATGTGTTGCAGATTTTCGCATTCAAAGCGGAGACTCGGGAATATGTTATTGCAGATATGGATCCCACGAGCAGCACTTTCAGCACTTTCATATGGTATTATTGTGTGAATAGGGTAGTTATTCGATGATGATGTTTTTTTTGTATTTAATTGGAGTAGTCAATTGATAAACATTCAGTCATTACTATTCAACTTATTTTTTTCTGGATCTTATCTTGTTTGAATCATAGACCTCAAAAAAACAAAAGCTCTAATCTATTATTAGAGATATGGATCCCACGAGCAGCACTTCAATATGGTATTATTGCTACTATCCAACCTATCAGGTATGTTGTGGTTTGAACAATAAACCTTCCCCTAAAAAACAAAAGTCTGCCAATCTATCCCTTTCTAAATAAATCGTGGTTTGAACCCTGAACTTCCTAAAAAATCAAAATCCAAACACATCCAACACTTGTCATTATCAGACAATATAAAAATCAATTATAATTTGTTGAAAAAAAAGAAAACGATAAAAATGTAAGAAATGAAAGGTTGACGACGAAGCCGCCCTTGATACTTTATACATCCGTGACGTGTAAGGGGGCCCTCCTTTAATCTCAAATAAATTGAGATGTGTTGCAGATTTTCGCATTCAAAGCGGAGACTCGGGAATCTGTTACTACAGATATGGATCCCACGAGCAGCACTTTCAGCACTTTCATATGGTATTATTGTGTGAATAGGGTAGTTATTCGATGATTATGTTTTTTTTATTTAATTGGAGCAGTCAATTGATAAACATTTAGTCATTACTATTCAACTTATCTTTTTCTGGATCTTATCTTGTTTGAATCATAGACCTCAAAAAAACAAAAGCTCTAATCTATTATTACAGATATGGATCCCACGAGCAGCACTTCAATATGGTATTATTGTGTGATTAGGGTAGTTAACTGACCATTATGTTCTTTATGGTATTTAATTGGGATAACCGGGGCAGTCAATTGGTAAACACCTAGTCACTACCATCCAGCCTACCTTTTTTTTTGGATATGTTCGTGGTTTGAACCATGAACCTGCCTTGAAAAAGATAAGAGTCTTAACTGCTTCCGACCTATCCCTTTCTTGGCATTTAACTGAGGCAACTAGGGCAACCAACTAGCAAACACTCCATCACTACCATCCAACCTATCTCTTTCTAGGTCTATCATGGTTTCCTATCCATTTCTTGGCATCTAACTGAGGCAACTAGGGCAACCAACTAGCAAACACTCCACCACTACCATCCAACCTATCTCTTTCTAAGTCTATCATGGATTGAACCTTGAACCTCCCCCAAAAAAGACAAAAGTCCTTACAACTACCAACCTAATGGCATGGTTTGAACCATGAACCTCCCCACTAGGTTAAGTAACTAGCAAACACTCAACCACTACTATCCAACCTATCTCTTTCTAAGTCTTAATTATGTCGTAGTTTGAACCTTGAACCTCCCCCAAAAAAGATGAAAGTCCTAACCACTGCTAACCTAATGTCATGGTTTGAACCATGAACCTCACCCAAAAATACAAAAGTCCTAACGACTACCAACCTAATGTCATGGTTTGAACCATGAACCTCCCCCCAAAAAGACAAAAGTCCTAATGACTGCCAAGCTAATATTATGGTTTGAACCTTAGTTATCAAGTTCGAAAGAAATTCAAGATGTTTAAAAATCCTTAATAAGATTCGACATAAAATTCGATATATAATATACGTATATATTTTCACATAATTCGATACTTTATGTAAATATAATAATTTTTTAACACATGAGAAGATTCTTAAAGTTAAATCAATATTTTTTTTGAAATATAAATTATAATTTTTCTAACCATTATAATAAAAAATCATAAAAAAAAAAAAAATTGTTAGATCATGCATAAAAGAAAGCACTTAAAATATCTTATATCATTCAAGTTTAAAAAGTAGAGGTTCAAATCTCAGGCCTCGCTGGACTGAACGCTTGTCCCTTTCCTGGTGCTTTCAGCGGCGTAAAAGGTTTAAAATGATTGTGGCATGGTGGTTATAGTGGCGGATTGCGCAAAGATCTATGTGGCGGCTTCTAGGGCGGACAACACAGAATACTATGGTGGCCATAAAAGTTGGACAGCCTACCCTGATTCGTGATGGCTACCGATTCCACCATGTAAATTAAAAAAAAAAAAAAAAATAGAAAATTTTAATTTTAGATTTCATTGGAAGCTAGGGTTAAAGAGCAATATTTTTTCTTTTATTTTAGGGTTAAGGAGCAATGTTTTTTAAAAAGTAATGTTTTTTTTCTTTTAAAGGAGCAATTTTTTTTTAAAGAGAAGTGTTTTTTTTTTTAAGCGTTAAAGAGCAATGTTTTTTCTTTCTTTTATATTGAAGAACTTGTAGATTAATTGAGACGAGGAGCATTTTAAATAGCAGGTACAGGAATAATGAAACTTCCAAATAAGATATTTGTTCGTCAATTGCACTTTCAGAGCTATCCATTCTCTCAAATGATGATAAAGAAATAAAGAAAATAGCATCCAATAGATTGAAAATTGTTGCTTCAGAGGGTTTGTTCATAGCTGTTGTGTTTATAGTGCTTCCTTTGTATTTTTTTAAGCTAAAAATTGATTTTAGGGTTTTTAATGTTTGTTTTTTACTCGCCGAATTTAAAGTTTGTTCGCAGAATTTATTTGACAATGATTTTCAAATTTCATATAAAAAATTCGACAAATTTGATTACTAAGGTTTCAACCATAAACCTCCCCACTAAGGCAGCTAACTAGCAAACACTCAACCACTACTATCCAGCCTATCTCTTTCTAGGTCTGTCATGGTTTGAACCTTCCCCAAAAAAATAAAAATCCTAACGACTGCCAACCTAATGTCATGGTTTGAACCATGAACCTCAAAAAAAAACACCCTATCCCTTTCTAAATAAATTGTGGTTTGAACCCTGGACCTCAAAAAAAAAGAAAACCAAGCAGTGTATTGTCTTGTCATTGTCATTGTCAGACGATATAAAAAACTCAATTATAATTTGTTATAGAAAATAAAACGATAAGAATGTAAGAAATGAAAGGTTGAGGACGAAGCCGCGCTCGGATACTCCATACATCCGTTGCATTCCTTTAATCTCAAATAAATTGAGATGTGTTGCAGAGTTTTGCATTCAGAGCGGAGATCGGGAATGGATCCCACGAGCAGCACTTCCATATGGTACTATTGTGTGAGCGGCGCCATAGCCCTAATAGTAGGGCTCATTATAAACGGGTACAAGCGGAGGAGGCTTCCCCCGGGGCCCCTGGCGTTGCCCCTGCTGGGGCACCTCCACCTCCTGGAGACCAACATCCACGATGGCCTCGGCAAGCTCTCTGACAAATACGGGCCACTGATGACCCTCAAA